>CM077097.1:9656484-10149370 GCA_039513925.1 Platanthera zijinensis
AGAATTTGAAAAACCCAAACAAAAGAAAAGGAAAAGTAAAAATTTCAATAAAAACCATGTTCAACATTTTTCGTCGAACTCAGATCACAAAATGTACATGGTTTTTCGAACTTAGATCGACACACTATGAACGTAGATTTTATATAATAAATCTTATAACTGCGATCGACGAAATTTATATGGATCGTCGAACCACGATCGATGAAATTGGGGCACAGGAAATGAATACCTTCATTCTCTGAGCGGAGTTAGACGAACTCATCCCTATTCATCGATCGCAGATTGACAGACTTACTGGAATTCGTCGACCTCAGATAATTTCAACAGAAACCTAAATTTCTTTAGAAATTTTAATCAACCTAAATCATTTGTTAATCCCTTTACCCAATGGATAATTCTACCTAGAATATTTCACCCCTTAGGATACAAAGACCAACCTGATTATTCTTACATTTCTAACTATAAGTTTGAGAAGAATCAAGGACCCAAGGTTACATGGTTCAAGAACAGCTAATTCATTTTCTTGCAGGTACAGAACTATCCTACCACGAAGCAACAATGGTACTTGGATAGTGGATATTCAAAGCATATGACAGGAAGTAAGGACAACCTAACTAACTACAAGTCAAAGCTTGGACCAAAGGTTATCTTTGGAGACTTAAACTATGGCCAAACTAAAGGCTATGGGAATGTTAAAGTTGGAATGGTTACATTCAAAAAGGTTGTATATGTGAGTGGTTTAAAATATAACCTGATATCCATAAGCCAATTATGTGATGAAGGTTAGCAGGTATCTTTTAACAAACCTTCCTGTATTATTACTTCAATAGACAACAAAACTATTTTAACTGGTCTTAGACAAGGAAATATTTATGTAGTTAATTTCAAGTCAGCTAGTTCAGAAATTTGTTTGTTCAATCAAATTTGTAATAATAATGATTTATGGCATAAAAGACTAGGACATGTAAACTTAAGAAATATTGCTATATTATCTAGAGACAATCTTGTTAGAGGATTGCCTTCTGGCCCCTACAAGAAGGAAAGTCTCTGTAGGGCTTCTCAATTAGGCAAGCAAACTAAAAATAGCTTTAAATCTATTAATAAGAGTGATTCACCCAGGATTCTGTACTTGCTACATATAGATCTTTTTGGACCCATTGCAGTACAGAGCTTAGGAGGGAAATCCTATACTTTAGTTATTATAGATGACTTCTTTATATTCACTTGGGTGTTCTTTTTGAGAAATAAGTAAGATAACTTCAAAGTTATTACAACTTTCTTAAGAGCATTCAGATTGAGTACTCTACTCTAGTTGCATTGATCAGAATTGATCATGGCACAGAGTTTTATTCTCTTCTCACGAAAGAATTCTGTGAGAAGGAAGGTATCTGGAAATGCTTCTCTGCTCCTAGAACTCCTCAACAAAATGGGGTAGCTGAAAGGAAAAAATAGAACTCTAATTGAATCTGTAGGGTCATTGCTTGCAGATGTTAATTTGCCCCTATCCTTTTGGGCATAGGCTGTAAGCACAGTAAACTATATTCTTAATAGGAGTTTAATACATAAACTTAAGCGTACGGCTACCTATGAACTACTCAAAGGGAAGCAACCTAAAATAGACTATTTTAGAGTTTTTGGTTGTAGTTGTTACATACACAATAATAACAAGAAACATCTTAGAAAGTTTGAAGCCAAAGCTACAAAGGGATTTTTTTCTCGGATATTCCCAAGTCAGCAAGGCCTATATGGTATTCAATAAATCAACTTTGAAAATGGAAGAATCTGTTCATATATCTTTTGATGAAGGTAACATGTTTTATAAGGAGAAGAATTCTTATACCAGAGATTTATTACAGGTACCCCAACTATGTGAAAGATTGGATGATTTAAAACTCAACCAAGAGGTTATATCACATCCCTCTCTACAAGTTGATGGAGATAGTGAAGAAGATCTCATTGAAATAATTACTGAACCAACAACAGCTAAATTAATTCCCAATGTTGTTGCTGAACAAACTCCTCCTACTGATCTTGTCACAATTAGAGATCACCATATATCCCAAGTGATTGGAGACATATTTGTTGGTGTGCAAACAAGGAATCAACTCAACCAAGACTTGATGCATGTTTGCTTCATATCTCAACTTGAGCCCCAATCCATAAAAGATGCAGAGCAAGATCCCTACTGGATTATTGCAATACAAGAGGAGCTCAATAAATTTAAGAGATGCAGAGTTTGGAATTTAGTTCCAAGACCAAAAGACTACCCAGTCATTAGAACTAAATGGGTATTTAGAAACAAATTGGATGCACAAGAAGCTATTATAAGTAACAAAGCAAGGCTGGTAGCACAAGGATATTCATAAGAGGAAGGAATTGATTATGATCTTACCTTTTCCCCTATTACAAAGTTGGAAGCTATCAGGTTTTCAAATTGCATAAAGCTCTTTATGGTTTAAAGCAAGCTCCAAGAGCTTGGTATAAGACCTTAGCTAGCTTTCTTTTAGAGCATTAGTTCTCTAGGGGCATTGTAGATAGGACTTTTTTTAGGCATCATAAAAATGAAATTTTGTTAGTATAAATATATGTAGATGACATCATTTTTGGCTCTACTGATTCCAAACTATATAAATGGTTTTCTTATCTTATCCACTCTAAGTTTGAAATGAGTAGCATGGGTGAGTTTTCATACTTCCTTGGTATTCAAGTGAAGCAATCCCCTGATGGAATTTTCATCTCCCAATCTAAATATGTTAAGGTTCTAGTTAAAAGATTTGGGATGTCTGATGCCTCAGCTATGAAAACACCCATGGCTTCTAATGCCATGATTGATTCTGATGAATAGGGCAGCCAGTTGATCAGAAAACATATAGGGTTATTGTTGGGTCCTTGTTGTATCTCAGAGATAGTAGGCTAGATATAATGTTTGATATACGCCTTTGTGCTAGGTTCCAAGTGAACCCTAAAGAATCTCACCTTATTTTCCTAAAAAGAATTTTGAGATATATAAAGGGTTGCCCAAATTTAGGACTCTGGTATCCAACTGAGTCAGAATTTTAATTAACTGGATTCTCAGATACTGACTTTGCTAGATGTAAAGTAGACAGAAAAAGCACATCAAGAACATACCAATTCCTTAGTGATAGGCTTGTGTCTTGGTTTTGTAAGAAACGAACATTTGTGTCCACCTCAACTGCAGAAGCTGAATATATTACAGCTGACAGTTGTTGTTCACAAATATTGTGGATTCAAAACTAACTCCTGGATTATGATTACAATCTAAATAATTCAACTATATTTTGTGATAGTACCAGTGCAATTTCCATTGGACAAAGTATAGTGCATCATAGTAGGACCAAACATATAGAAATTAGACATCATTTCATTAGAGATTGTGTGGACAAAAAGAAAATTAACCTTGTCTTTATCTCTACTGATTTATAAAGAACGGACCTTTTCACCAAACCCTTGGATGAAAAGAAACATCTGTTCTTCTTAAATCAGCTATGCATGATTAATGGATAAAGTCAAATTTGATTTCTGTATAAGGTCTTAAGAATTGATCACTTTTCGTCGAACGGAGATCTACGATCTGTGTACTCTTCTAGAGTTTTTTGTCGACCGGAGATCGACGAAATCTCTTTGTGAAATTTTTTCGTCGAACGAAGATCGACTAATTTATTTCTGAAAAAATTTCGTCGAACGGAGATCGACGATCTGTTTTCCCGCTCTTCTACCTTAGGTCAACGACCTTTTTCTCTTTATGGGTATTTTTATCGACCTAAAGTTTTTCTTTTAACTGGACGAAGTTCATTGCTTCACCTTCTTGAACGTTATATCTAGGTTTTCATCGAACTCCATCCCGCACTTTCCAATTCCCTTCTGCACTTGATCTTTTGTTGCTTGTTTTTGTAGAGCAATGACAATTTCTCCAGCACTTCTTACAAACATGAAGTTTGACACCGTATTCGATATAGACTTGGAATCTTTTTCTCATACTGATTAGATTTTTCAAGATATTTTGAAACTCTTTCAAAGTTCAAATCTGCAGTTTCTCATGTCTACCAGGATCAAGTTAACAGTACAAGAGATTAAGGAATGGGTTTTCTCGGCACAAATTCAGGATTCTCAAGTTGTTATTGACTCGATTTCTGGTAATCTGATTCCTCTTTCTCCTGAGATTCTGACTGAAATTTTTGGTTTTGTGAATGGAGAAGATAAGATAGAATTGTCTAGCAAAGAATTTGATGAGATGCTAGATTGGTTAGGGCATACTGCAGGAAACCCTAACCATCTTCTGAAGAAAAATTTATCTATCGAATATAGATTTTTGGCTGATATTGTAGGCCAAGTGTTATTAGGAAAGCACTCTACACATGATCATATCACTAGATACCAGTTCAACTTGATGTGTGCCCTAATTAATCAGAAAACAGTAAACTGGGGAAATATTTTGTTTTATTTGATAAAGAGGAAACTTAGTAAGAGCAATGTTTGTTTGGAAGGATTCTAGGAATATTTCTGGAGGCAAAGGCTCCAACTCTGTTGGTCTCTCAGACAACATTTATCAATGCCTCAAAGAGGCTCACTTATGCCCTGTTTAGCAGATGGGAGAGGACTATTCCCAATCCCACCAGGGCCTCCTCTTCTAGAATAGATTCTAAGAACATAAGGGCTGGTTCAGACACTCCCCCACCTCATGAAGCAGTTCCTGCTCTCTCTCCTGTTAATCCTCCATCTCCACCTCCTTCAATATTTCCTTCATCAACTCCCCTCCAACAAACTTCCACTTCCATTCATTTAGTATCTCCATCTCAACCATTATCACCTATTTATATCTATGAGGATACACCACCATCTCCACCTCCTCAATCTCTTATTCCATCTCACATTACTGACATTCCATCTACCTCCTCTCAAACAAACTTCAATCTACTACCACCTCAATCTCCTCAACCATCTCCACACCACTCTCCAATTCATTCTCCCATCTAGGAAGATATCCCTACAAACATTCCATCAAATACTCCATCATCATTTCCAGAATTCCAACAATCAGATTTCCCTCAAGCCATGTCCATCTATTTCATATGTGGTCATCAATCCACATATACCCCTTCTTCTTCTGAACCTCTCTACCGCAACATTTCTTACATAGAAAAAGATCTTCTCAAGTTCATCTCTCCAACTCTTAAGCAGCTAATAGTTGAGGCTATTGCTCCTCTCTCAGCTTCTATCTCCACTCTTTCTGCCCAAATTGCTGCTCTCTCCTCTGTCCCTTCTTCTAGGGGCCTGGCTTCCGAGCTTTTTGAAACCAGGTAGGGGGAGATGTTCCATAAAGAAGCTCCAGCAGCAGCCTTAGCTCCTCCAGCAGCAGTAGTTCTAGATGTAGATCTTCCAGTAGAAATCATTCAGATTATGGATGAAGATACAAAGATTCTTGCTTTTGAAAATACATAAATAACTACTGTTGGTGATTTTATCATAAATCCCAAAGTTGATTTAGTTTCTTTGCTACATTATTTTGATTCTTTGTATAGCAACATTCTACCAGTTCCTGTTGATTCAGCTCTAGATATGTCTAAAGCTACAGTTTGTTATTCATCTTCTATAAGTCCTGAAGTTTTGGAAAAACTTAGGACAAGCTTTTTAGTTTCTGATACTATTATAGAGCCAACAATTGATTCAGAGCCAAAGGCTTTTTCCCCTCCAACCTTTAGATGGGCTGAGTGTCCCATGCCTAATTTGGATGAGATAATGTTTGCAGATATGTAATAGGAAAGTGATTCTATTCAGGATCAAGTTGTTTCAGAAGTTTCTGTAGAGATTGTAATTCAAGAACAGCCTTAGGCTCATCCAATTCTCACTAATGATTTTTTGAAAAAGATTCATGCTCTATATGATAATTGAAAGTATAAAGTTGTCAACCTAAATCACCTAGAGGGGGGGGGGTGAATAGGTGAATCGTGCGTCTATTTGCGGAATAAAAATTTGAACAAACTTGAACACGTAATCAAGCAATCACAGAAAGACAAGAAGATTTATAGTGGTTCCCCAATATTGGGTACGTCCACTTTACCTCACCGATCTAGCAAATCACTAGACTCAGCTACTCCACTATATCAGATTGAAAATAATCCTACGCCTCGAAACAAAGTTCCCACAAACTTGATCCAAATGGATCTACACTCGGAAGATGAAAACTTCCTATAACTCGGAGAACAACGCTCCTACACTTGGAGAATAATCTCCTACAAGATTTACAAATAGGTTTGAAAATACAAACAAAAAATTTCTCTCAGATCTAGAAATATTGAACTCTAGGTCTTCTTCTGAACTTGGTGGCTTTTTCAGAATTTATAGAAGAAGAACCTCTGTAGATCTGACCTGAGAAGACTTAGGACCTACTCGATCAAGGAGAGGATGAAGATTCCTTGAACAACAGGTCTTTCTTGATCGAAAGCAGAAAGATCGATCTCACGTTGGGTGGTGGCATCGGCTTCAGAATATTGTTCTTCTTGGAGAAAGAAGGCCGATCCAGAAATTTAGAATGTACGGAATTCCGCTCCTTGTAATTGTTAGTGTTTTGTCTTAACGAGAAGACTTTATATAGGATTACCCTTAACAGCTAGAAAAGACATTAATGACGACACGTGGAAGATCTAAAACATTACATATATACTACTTAGAAGATGTCTGGACTTATCGAGAACAAAAGGCTTAGTTCTCGAGAACTAAATGACTTCTCGAGAACTATGGAGACTTCTCGAGAACTAACACTTAAGAGAGATTTTTGAGGCAACTTTTGACTATTCGAGAAATAGGGCTGGCAGTTCTCGAGAACTTAAGCCAAGATTCTTGAGAATAAGTTGGACTTCTCGAGAACTATAATTGAGACTTCTCGAGAACTGGCCAATACTTCTCGAGAACAAAGAAGACTTCTCGAGAACTACACTTGACTTCTCGAGAATGAAGAAATTCTTGAAGCTGTCTAGACTTCTCGAGAACCAAAAGCTGGGACTTCTCGAGAACTTTGAAGCTAAGCTTATCGAGAACTCTAAGGACTTCTCGAGAAATAAGAGGCACTTCTCGAGAAGTGGACTTAGAGAATTTTCTGAACTTTAGAAAAAATCTTTCTCTTCTCTTCAAGAATCCAATCTTCATTCCATGATCCAAGGTTTGAATATGAAGTGTATCCAAATGGAGAGGCTACACATCAGTCAACACCTTGGATCACACAGTGAGGGATTACACTGTATGGTCATGTGTTCATGACCCACTGTAGACTGACATTGGTCCACACTTAGTAATGATAATCTGCAAACACACAACTAAAACAAGGATATCAAATACAACTAAATTCATCTTAGTTCAAGGGTGACTTCAAGCAAATCTGGGTTATTGTGGATGCAATACCCAACAATCTCCCCCTATTTGTAGAAGTCAAAACCCTCTACACTAAGGTGAATTATGACAATTAAGAAAGAACTGAAAATGAATAATTTAATCTAGATGCAATAAGAGATTAATTGAACACACAATTAGGCAAAACTCGGAATTGTATATATGTAATGTTTTAGATTTCTAATCAACAACCATTTCATCCAAATTCTCAAAAACATATCAACAAGAGTTCATTCTTTGCTTTGATGTTGTCTGTCCTGCTTCTCCTGCTGTCTCCTCTGATAGCTGAAGGGCTTAGGATAGTACCTAGGAGGCTTTGGAGGATCATTGGGATTAGTCCTGCCAAACTCTCTATCATATATTCTTCTCTTGGTAATGGACTTCTCATATAATTCCCACTCAGAGGAGCTGTAGATGAGATTCCTGTTCGAATTAAAGTCCATCACTAATTTGAGAGTTTCAAGAATAAAGCTTTTAGAAGTAGGGATCCAGACTTCTGCAAACTCTTGGGCTTTCCTTTTCTCTGATCCTGTCTTAGGGATACTTCTACTGGCAGAGGGGCCTTCCCTATACTTTCCCTTTTTAAAGGTGTTGATTTCTAATAAATCCTGAGGAATAATATCATCCCAAACCTGATCTAGGAAGCAGGAGGAGGATCCTGATCTTCTGGCCTTGGAGAAAAGCAGGGCATCTGAGGTTGAGGCATCTGGCTGGATTTACCTTCAGCAAGGGTGTTCAGGTGATGAGGAATGATATTAGGATCAGCCTGAAAGTCAGGGAATATTTGGTTGTGCATCCAGACTGTAGTGTCATAAGTGTAGAATTTCACTGTTTGAATTTGATCTAAAAAATTCTTATTTATCTCAGTCAATTTCTCATTCCATAGAGAGTTTGCATCTGCAGTAAGTTTTTTCACTTTTTCTTTAACTAAACTCTCCCCCATTCTGATTTCTACACAAAGCTTTTCTATGATGTCTTCTTTGAATGTTCCTACTTCCTCATAGATTTTCATTACATGTTCTTGAGCTTTCTTTTCCAACTGAATTTGGTTATTTGCTAGTGTGACAGACTGTTCCATGACCTGACCAATACTGGTAATGGTGTGGTTTATGGCTTTGCTACCAATTTTAAACAGCTCTTTAAGAGAATCTGTGTTGTGTTTGATCTCTGCAAATCTTCTTCTCATTTCCTTTTCTAAAGCAGTGACCTGATCTTTGACTGACTTGAGAGATTCATCAAAATATTGCCTTTGGGCAGCCAGCATACCTTCAATCTTAGATAGAATTTCTAAACTTACAGTTGCAGCAACAGTAGGAGTGGCAGAAACAATAGCAGTAGGAGGGGCACTAGGTGTAGTAATCTGAGGTGGAGGAGGTGCTTTCCATGGAGGAATTTCTTCTATTACCACAGAGCTCTGGGCTCTTACAGTGTTAGATACTGTATCAGCCTCCTCATCAATAAGTCTTGGGAAAGAGAAGTCAAGGTTCCTGAGAGGGGCTTCCACCTCTGCAGGTTCTGGATCATCCTCTTCAGAGAGAGGAATGGTCTCTGGTGGAGTAGATTCTTTCCTATGAGAGGGATAAGGAGGAGGAGTAGTATTGGGTGAGGATGGAACTGATGAGGGATCCTTTGAGGGTTCTTCAGCAGTGTCCTTGAAAAGAGGAGGAAGAGGTTCATCTGAAGTGAGTTCTTTAACCATTCTGTCAATGGCTTCAGTTGTGTTCTTGAGGGTATCCTGTACTTGAATATATGAGAAAGTTTCATTTGGAGCAATTTCCACTAGGGACCTGGTTGGAGAGGAAGGAGTAGGTCTGACAACAGGAACAAAGGCTACAGGCTCCCCCTTAGTTGCTACACCAGATGGTTCAGTAACATGATGAGAGGAGGGAGATGGGGTCCTGACCTCAGAGGCAGAAGCTGCAAGTTCTTTAGCTACCTGTTTGGAATTCTTCAGCTTGAGTTCCCATCTTTGGATGGAGGCCAATGAAATCTTTTTCAAGTGATGGATCTGAGTACCTTTAGAGGTTTTGAAGGTGATTGGGTCAATCTCACTCAGCAATAGGGAAATTATCATTGCAAACTTGGGAGCCTTAATACTATCCCTGATCAATTTAAATACAATCATTCCATATTGAAATTTCTTTCTGCCGATAATAGCTGTCATAACACCAAATAGGTCATTGGTTATGAAACTAATGGACCATGTTCTGCACCACAAGATCTTTCCAATTAAATCTACCAGAAGCTTTCCTACATCATTAAAGAGATTTCTCCTTAAAGAGATGAAATCCACAGAAACTCCACAAAAAGAGTAAGTTCTGTCATAATCTTCAAGTGTTAGGTCATCCTCTTCATCCACAACGGTCAGCTTTAGGAGCTTTGAAACTCTGGTTTTATCCAACTTGATTTTGATCCTCCTGACTTTAGTTTTCAAAACTATACCATTTCTCCTCACCTTGGCTTTCCTGAATAATTCCTCTACATTTGGAAATGAAATCTTGCAGGGTTCTGAGAGATGGAACATCAGACCGGCTATTTCTAGGAGAAGGAGCAAGTTCTTGAAGTCATCAGAAATGTCTGCAATCCCTGCGACGAGGAGTTCACTGCCAACACCTATTTTTGAACTCTACGCCATGGATGCTGATGGCGGCGATGGACAGAGTGCAAGACGATGGTGGAGACGAAGCTTTCTGTCGGCGGAAGACGAAGAGTTTTCGAGAAGACTATTTGAAGTGGCGGTTGATTTGGGATTTCTAAAGTATTATATATATATAATCCTAGTAATGTCAATTAAGTGTCTAATTAATCTAGGGTTAGGACTGAAATCAAGCGGGTTTTCGAAATAGAAGAAATTAATCAGAAATCGAAAAAGGACGGGCATTTCTCTAGAGGTAGGGTTAGTTCTCGAGAAGTGTCGTATAGTTCTCGATAAGTAAGGAAATAAGTTCTCGAGAGCTTTCAGAGTACTTCTCGAGAGCTAGAGTTAGTTCTCGAGAGCTTTTAGAGTACTTCTCAAGAGCTACAGTTATTAGTTCTCAAGAACTTAAGGGACTTCTCGAGAGACAGACTTTTGTTCTCGAGAAGTTGAGTAAGTTTTCGAGAACTAGCTTCCTCTTGAGAAATTTCTGACCTTTTTGAAGAGTCCTAGATTCTTGACACTTGAAATGATCCACTTTGGTCTATTCTTCTTTGTTCTGCAGCCCAAGTTCAGTTTTGAAGAAATTGAACTTGGCCTCGTCCAGCGGCTTTGTGAAATTATCTGCAACTTGCCGATCTGTTGGCACGTACTACAAATCCACATCCCTATCTCCACATCCGGCTGTGAGAGACTGGGTTGTTTGTGATTGCGATCGCGCTGGATGAGTCGCAGAACAATTCAATGTCTTTGACCTTCATATTGTAATCTTCTAACTGGTTCTTTAGCCACAGCAACTGTGCACAACAACTGCCGGTAGAAATGTATTCTGACTCGGCTGTTGAGATTGCGACACAATTTTGGTTTTTGATGCTCCATGATATAAGCCTTCTTCTCAGGAACAGACACGTCCCGGAAGTGCTTTTCCTGTCATCTTTGCTACCTGTAAAATCTGCATCTGAAAAACCAATTAGTTCGCTATCATTACTTCTTAGGTACCATAAGCCAAGATTCGGTGTACCTTTAAGGTATCTCAAAATCTTCTTTGCAGCAGCATAGTGAGATTCCTTACAGTTCACTTGGAATCTAGCACAGAAACATGTAGAGAACATTATGTCTGGTCTACTGGCAGTAAGGTAGAGCAAGGATCCAACTATGCTTCTGTACTTGGTTTCATCAAAAGGTTCCCTTTCTCATCCTTGTCTAGAGACATAGCTGAGGCCATTGGAGTCCTCATAGAGGTTGCACTCTCCATTCCGAATTTCTTAATCAACTCCTTGGTGAACTTAGTCTGAGAGATGAAAATTCCATCTTCAGATTGTTTCACCTGAAGTCCTAAGAAATACTTCAGCTCTCCCATACTACTCATTTCAAACTTCCCTTGCATAAGTTTAGAAAACTTTTTGCAAAGGTTGTCGTCTGTAGAACCAAATATAATATCATCGACATAGATTTGCGCCCGTAAAATCTTGCCTTTAATTTCCCTAAGAAATAATGTCTTGTCTATCTTTCCCCTTGTGAATTTGTTCTCGAGGAGAAAGCTAGACAGCGTTTCGTACCAAGCTCGAGGAGCTTGTTTTAAACTGTACAGCACTTTCGATAACAAATAAACATATTCAGGAAAGTTAGGATCAACAAAACCTTGGGGCTGTTCCACATACACCTAATCCTTTATGTCACCATTCAGGAAGGCTGACTTTACGTCCATTTGGTAGACTGTGAAGTCCTTCAGTGCAACATAAGCAAGGAACAGTCTGATGGCCAGCCTTGCTACTAGAGTGTATGTCTGGTCGAAGTCGATCCATTCTTCTTGACGATATCCTTTGGCGATGAGTCTAGCCTTGTTCTTTATGATCGTCCTATCCTTGTCCATGTTGTTCCTATAGACCCACTTAGTTCCAATGATATTCTTACCTTTGGGTCTTGGAATAAGTGTCCACACTTTGCAGCGCTTGAACTGATTTAGTTCTTCTTCCATGGCCAAGATCCACGATGCGTCTAAGTTTGTTTCCTCAAACTTCTTTGGTTCAACCTGCGAGAGAAAACATTAATAGAGATTCTCGTTAGTTGTGCCTCGACGAGTTCTGACACCATCCTGGGGATCTCCTATGATTTGGTCCATTGGGTGATCCTTTAGATGTCTGAGCTCTAGATTTCTGGCATCTGGGACATCTTCAGCCATTGGAGTGACTTCATCAATTTTGTCAACGTTTTCATTTTGATCTTCTACCTCACCAATAGGGGCCGGAGAGGTGATCTTGATGAACTTTTCATTTTTACCTTCGGTCGGTTCCTCCAAGCTGATCTCTTTAAGCCTTGTACCTGCAGCTTCAACAAGCACACTAGACGATTCGCTTTGCAGCAAGCTCGTCTCATCAAATACAATATGTATTGATTCTTGAACAACCAGAGTTTTTCTATTGAAGATCTTATATGCCTTACTATTGCTACTATACCCTACAAAAGTACCTTCAAAACTTTTCTCACTAAACTTGGTAGTATGATACTTACCATTGTTAAGTACGAAGTATTTGCAATCAAAAATTCTAAAATATGAGACAGTCGGTTTCCTGCCTTTTAAAGTTCATAAGGTGTCTTATCATGATTCTTGTTTATGAGGGCTCGATTTTGCACGTGGCATGTAGTGTTGACCGCCTCAGCCCAGAATTATTCCGGTAGTGAAGCATCACTCAACATGGCCTACAGGCCTCTATGAGTGTTATATTCCTTCTCTCAGCTACTCCATTTTTTTGTGGAGTGCGAGGAGAGGAAAACTCATGAAAGATACCTAGGCTTTCATAAAATTCTGTCATGTCCCCAGATTTGAACTCAGTTCCATTGTCGCTTTTGATTTTGATTATGGAGCTGTTGTGTTCATTCTGGATCTGCCTTACAAAATTTGTAAAGACATCGAAGGTTTCTGACTTGTGTTTTAGAAAGAACACTCGCACAAAGCCTGAGTAGTCATCAAAAATAACCAATGTATAATCCTTACCTCCTAAACTTCTAATTTGTAGTGGACCGAACAAGTCCATATGAAGTAGGTGTAAACACCTATTAGAGTTTTTGCCTATAATTCTTTTAAAGGTAGCCCTTATTTTCTTGCCTTTTACGCTTGCAAGACAAGGTCTCTCTTTGACGTACTTGACATTTGGGGCATCACGTACTAAGTTATGGGAGAATAATTTATTAAAAGTTTTGAAATTAATATGTGCTAGCCTCTTGTGCCATTAGTCACCAAGAGACGCACTATCTTTTTCCAAAAGACACACTGGTGTAGAAGAATCTATACAAATGAAATTTAAGCAAAATATTTTCCTGCTTCGAGTGCCTGATAGAATTGTTTCCATATTGTCAACAGACTTTAACAAGCACTTGTCAGTGTGAAATACAACTATGTATCCTTTGTCACACAGTTGACTTATGCTTATGAGATTGTGTTCCAATCCGTCCATATAAGTTACATCCGAAAAGGATACGCTACCGTTAGTGATCATACCGTAGTCTTTGGATATTCCTCGATCTGAACCTCCAAAGATGACCTTTGGTCTGTTGCAGACTGGAGTGAAATTCTGGAGTAGGCTTCTTGTCCCGGTCATGTGCTGAGAGCATCCACTGTCCAAGTACCAGATTGGTATTTTGTTGGCCTTTGGACATACCTGCATTCATAATCACTTTTCCTTAGGAACCCAAACATGTTTGGGTCCTTGGTCTCGAGTTAGAACACCCCCCCTATGAAGATTAGCATTCTGAGTGGCCAATCTCATGTTGCCAACTTGAGGAGTAGTAACCTTCCTGGTATTAAACCAACAATCGATGGCAAAATGAACAATTTTTCCACAACACCAACAGTCAAACCTATTGTATCTTTGCCTTACATACTCCTTCTTGACTTTTTGAGATGGTGGTCTAGCAGGGGTAGCATCCTTGGAGGAGGAATCTTCATGGTGATGGCAGTCACATGATTTCTTCTCTTTCGGAGGCCTTTCCCCAACGGGCTTTACTTTAGGTTCTTTCTTGAAGTTGTGGCCATGATTATAGGTACCTTAGCCCTGAAGAATCACTTCTTTATAAGGTTCCTTAAAGACGCTCTCACCAAAGTTTCGAGGGCGAGTCCATCCTTGGTACCGAGACTTTGGCTCTTGATGCGTTAAAATCGTCTCACGGACTATAATTCGAATAGGCAAGTGTACCTATTGTTTTATAGTATAGTGATAAAAATATATCAAGGTCGTATAAAAACTCGGGGCAGGCAAGTACTATTACTCACAACGATTCTATTATCCTACCGAACGATTGATGGGTTTTGAAAATAAAATAAACTAAACTTAATTACAAAAGAAATAAACTATTGCAAAAGGGTGCTCGATCGACGTTTCACTTTGAAATAAAATAACAGAATAAATTAGTTTACCATTTGTAATTCTATTAAGACCGTGACGGATCTGATATTAGGAAGTAATCTCGCTAGAGCATTAAATCCCCTAACTTATAGATGTTTTGACCAAAATCTCTTTACAAGTCAAAATGGCCTAAATTCGCATTATCGAAGTGACCCGCACTATTAAATTTGACTCCAATCCGGAGGATTTACGTCATCCTATCTCTAGGGTTGCGTTCAACTCCTTCCTTCCTTGAGTGATCTTTCATATTCACGAGCCTCTCGGCTACTCAAATATGAGATCGAAATCTACTACCGTATACTAGAAATACGAAGTCGATACAAAATAAATCAAGGAAGGATCAAAAATAAAAATACAAATGCAACATAAAATGAAAGATATTATTTTATCACAAAACTTATCGCGATCGGGCACAAAAACTAATTAGCTAAACATGATTGAGAAGGAAATAACAACAATAAGAAAAAGCAAATTCATTTTCATTGATTAATAAAAGGGGTACACAAAATAAGAATAAGACAGAATTATACTACTAAAGGAAAAGATTACAAGGAATGAAAAGCAAATCTACTTAGCAAATAAAGAAGAAACTAAACTATCTCACTTGCACTCCACAAAATCTCACCTCCAAATGCATGAGACATGGGTTCCTTTTATAGGAGAGGGAGAAGGTTCTAGAAAATTGGAATATGAAGGGAGCAATATGGGTGGCCGGCCATGTGTGGGGAGGGTTCATGCATTGCTTTAATGAAGGGGAGAGAAAAAAGAGGAAGTTCAATGTATTGTATTTAAGGGAATGAAAATAAAAATATAAAATAAAGAGGGGGAATTGATGAGTCTTAAATGAGCATGAGAGAGAGGGAAGATTCAATGTAAATGGAGAGGGAGGAGAGGAAGGTGGCCGGCTAAGTGCAAGGGGGATGTTCATGCATTCATGTAATACATTAAATGATGGAGAGAAGAGAGAAAATAATAAAAAAGAAAGATGACATGATGTGGGTGGCCGACCATGCATATTGGAGTGCCTGTATGTAATAAATGAAGAGGGGGTCGGCCATACAAAGGCAAAATGGGCTGCTTGGGCTGCTTATAGGGCTTGTTAGTGGGCTCGGGTAGACTAGGTGGCTTCTCCAAGTTGGGCTCGGGTAGGCTAGGTGGCTGCTCCAAGTTGGGCTGCACCATGTGGCTCGGGTGGCATGCAATGGAGGGGGCCGGGCTGCTCCAAAGGTGGGCTCAGGTTGGACTTGTGGGAGGCCGGGCTGCATGCAATGTACCTACAAGAAAAAATAACATTAGTTAAAAAAACATAACAATAAACAAAAGAAAATAACAAGCATATAATATAATCAAACATACTACATAAAATAATAAAAATACATACTATAGATTTTTATATCATAATACAAAATAAAGTTGAAACAAAATAAGTAAATAAAACGATAATAAAACTAGAAATTATATTATGAAAAGACTTTGAAAAATAAAACAAAACATGCATAAAAAAAGCTTAAAACATTTAATTAAACTATGAATTTTTCATACTAAACTACTTCAAAAACGATGACAAAAACAAGTCATCAGCTCTACATAAGTAGGCCTGGCAAGTGACCATAGGATGAGTCCAGATCAAACTTATTTGTTGGAAAGATAACTTTCTTAAAGACAGTCTGATCTAGAGGGGCTTTCCCCTTTTCTTTGGCCAAGGCCTTCTTGGTGGCCTTATTCTTCAGTTGAGCCTTGTTTCTCCTAGACGATTTAGTAGGAGCGTCAACATGGCCTAGTCCAGCTCCTTGGGCCTTAGCTGAGAATTCAGCAACGAGTGGAAGAACTGTCTTAGGCTTAGAGAAACTTTCAACGATTTTCTTCTCAACCTCGAGTTGTTCTTTCAACTCTTTGATGATATCCTCTTTAAGGTCGAGGTGCTTAAGAGATTGATTGTATTCTTCAATAGCAAGATTGAAGTTCTCTTAAAGAGAGACAGTCTTGGTGACTTCTTATCTCAAGTTGCTCTCAATAGCCTTTAGAGACTTATTCTCTTTAGCTTGGGTTTTCACGACTCAGTGACATTTGTCGTAAGTCATGATCAACTCCTTGTACTGGGCCATAAGTTCTGACTCAATGTCAGAAGAGCTGTCCTCATGTTGTAACGACCCCATCCGTTACATGACGTATAGTAGAAGGTCCGGCCGGGGCCCCACACTATATGCCACAAACAGACGGTGAGGTCACAGGATAATACCAAACCATACGAATCCTAACTCAGAGCATTCTAGCGGAAGCTTTAAGTTACAACTTTGAACTCTAATCCGGAATGTCCGAATATATAAAACCACCTTTATATATCAAACCATGGAATGTACAACAGATACAAGAGTTTGGCCTTAAGGCCTTACAGTTCCTCTTTACATACAACATGTTTTACAAACCTCGGCGTGCAGGCCGGCCATACATGAGTAAAAGAGAACAACCAAAACATTTGCTTAGCCTTCAAGGGCTAGCAGCAGCAACAGCAGCAACAGCAGTAGGGCTTCAGCCCATCACTTACCACTTGGCTCTCCAGCACCTGCACGGGAACAAACCACCCAACCGGTGGCAAACAATGCAACGGTCAGCATTCAGCTGACCCAATTATAACAATCCTACCCCTTTCTCGGGGCATGAGCATTCTTTCCCTGCAAGCATGGCATCATCAAATAGCAACTATGTGCGCGCAGGCACATTCAAGCCATCACAACTATCGGCCACACGGCCCGACAGTCCGTGCACTCAGGGCACATTCTCGGTGTACCGGAATACCAGGGTCAACACCACCGTCTACACGGTATTTGAGCATTCTAGTCTTTCCGGCGCGCGGGCCTAAGACTCTCATTAGGCGCTCCAACAAAACCTATAACCAGGCTTCCAAGTCGGACGGACCTAACGCAGGTACGGATCAGCCACCCCCCGTTGCTCAAGTCGCCGTGCCACCTCGAATACGGAAGTATCCATGGCTATTTATAGGCGCGGGTCGGTTTCACCTTTCCTGTTCGGCAATCTGCCTTTTCACCGGGTTGCAGCCCAACGGCTCAACCGCTCACAAAGTGGCAACACACGGCCACAAGAGTTGCATCCAACCCTCTTCATTTCCTGGACATCGTCTAGTACTTCCTGCCGCACCAAGCAACAGTTAGGAACAAGGCATCACAAGCCATAATCACGGAGCCTTCTCTGATATGCAAACAAGCATCACCAATCCAGACCATATCCAGATGGGCTTCACACAGCATGCCTAGAGCCGTACTCCAATTTCGGCCTCTAACAAGGGGGACTTCACATATCTACCCCAAGGGACACCACAACCCACCGCACACTCGCGGGGAAGGGTTTTCCCTATGCAATGCAGAAAAGAAGGACTTCACATGTCCAAGGAGGGAGATCGTTACCCTTGTCGATCTCTTCGGTGCCATCGAAAACTAGCCGGTGAGAAAGAACCGCAGCAGCCTTGCCTTCACCACGCCGGCTTCGGATCACGAATCGGACCACGGGAACTCCGTCGGTGGATTGCTCTCCTCCTCCTTCTTCCTCCACTCTCTTTCTCTCTTTCTTAAGCACAAATGAAGAATGACTTCTTCATTCTTCCCTCACGTATTAATCCAGCCAGGAAACCACCTTGGCCCTTGGATCAAAAGAGAGAAAACTGAACGGCCAAGATTTTCCCAAAAAACCAATTTTTGGCTGACACGGCCTGTGACACGCCCGTGTCACAGGCCGTGTACCCTTTAAGCGGCACACGCGGTATGAACCAACTGAACAACACGGGCATCGACACGCCCGTGTCGAACCTGACACGCCCGTGTCCTTCTTGAGACACGCCCGTGTCTCCTGTTACACGGTACTCACCGATTTCCAAAACCAGTACACGGGTCGGAACACGGCAACGAACACGCCCGTGTCCAGCCTGATACGCCCGTGTTCCCGGCCGTGTTCAAGGCCGTGTGCGGCTCTGACTTGAATAGGCCAATTTTGAAAAATAATTCGAACACGCCCTGGGACACGCCCGTGTCGAAGGCCGTGTCCCAGGCTCGACGCTCGTCGACTATCAATCGTCGACTAGCCTGAACACGCCCTGGGACACGCCCGTGTCCCAGGCCGTGTACACCCGACACGCCCTGGGACACGCCCGTGTCCCAGGCCGTGTCAAACAGCCTGCTACTCAAACTTCATGTTGAGTCTTTTTGGGGCCTTTTTGGGGTGTTACAACCCTCCCCCCTTAACAAAATTTCGTCCCGAAATTTGCACGGTAAGGAAACAAAACCAGCAATGCTATAACCATGTTATAACAAAAAGTACACGGTCTACAGTTTATACAAATAACTCGGGAAACTCAGCTCGCATGGTCTGCTCTCGCTCCCATGTTAGCTCTTCACGGCCACAATTGTCCCATCGGACCTTGACCATCCTGATCACTTTGTTCCGCAACTGTTTCTCGGCTCGATCCTCGATCCGAATGGGCCTAACCCTCGTCGTTAGCCCATACTCGACCGGTACCCGATCATTCTCCACTACTTGAGCTGGATCCTTCACCGCCTTACGAAGGACTGAGATGTGAAATACATCATGTAATCCACCCAAGTCTGCTGAAAGTGCTAGTCGATAAGCGGCTTCCCCAACTCGCTCCACCACCTCAAACGGACCAAGATACCTCGGACTTAGCTTTTTCAAATGCCGAATCCTGGACACGCCTTTGAAGGGTTTGATCTTCAAATATACCCAATCACCCACCGCAAACTCCACGTTCCGGTGCTTGGCATTGTAGTACTTTGCTTGACGATCTTGGGCTATCAATAGCCTCTCCCGAATAGAGTGTATGAGCGAAGTAGCTTCTTCGACTTCCTTTTTTCCACTCAGCTTAGATTCGCCTGCTTCTGCCCAAGCTAATGGTGTACGGCATTTCCGACCATATAAAGCTTCAAATGGTGCCATACCAATACTCGCTTGGTAGCTATTATTATAGGCAAATTCGACAAGGAATATATAATCTTCCCATCTCTTACCAAAGTCTAGGGCGCACATGCGGAGCATATCCTCCATCGTCCTGTTGGTTCGTTTAGTCTGGCCATCCGTTTGGGGATGAAAGGCCGTACTAAACGCTAACTTTGTACCCAACATTTGATGAACGAGCCGCCAATCATTCGATGTGAACCGCCCATCACGGTCACTAACGATGCTCCGGGGAACACCGTGCAGTCGAACAACCTGCTCCACATAAAGCTTGGCCAATGTTTCCACTGAATCGTCTCTTCTGTTTGGAAGGAAGTGCGCCACTTTTGTCAACCGGTCCACAATCACCCAGATTGAATCATGACCGCGTTGAGATCTCGGCAAGCCATGCACGAAATCCATCGAAATGTCATCGAACTTCCACTCCGGAATAGGTAACGACTTCAGGAAACCGCCAGGCTTCTGGCATTCTGCTTTCACCAACGCACAGGTGTTGCATTTAGCCACATAACGTGCCACATCTTTCTTTAGTCCGGGCCACCAGAACAGCTTTTTCATATCTCTGTACATCTTTGTGCTCCCTGGGTGAACTGAGTACTTTGTAAAGTGAGCTTCGTACATCAACTCTTCCCTCAATTTACCCACACTCGGGACGCACACTCGACCATTTCTTCTTAACAAACCGTTGTCCCAAGAGAATTGGTCATCCGGCCCATCTTTTGCATAGCGCTGGAGGCTTTCATCAAGCTCCGTTGCTCGCCGAACTCGGTCCGCAAGGTCATATTGCACCTCCGTCCAGTTCAAACATGCATCGGTTGACGCACCCTTGTCAACACACGATATCTCCATTGCTTCCAATTCCTGGATCAAACGCTGATCATGCCTCTGCAACCAGCTTGCCCGTACCGGAGTCTTTCGACTCAAAGCATCAGCGACCACATTTCCCTTCCCAGGGGTATAGTGAATCTCGAAGGTGTAGTCCCCAAGGAACTCCATCCATCTTCGTTGTCGCATATTCAGATCCTTCTGATCCAACAAATACTTTAGGCTCTTGTGATCCGTATAGATATCCACTTTCACGCCATATAGATAGTGCCGCCACAACTTGAGCGCAAAGATTACCGCCGCCAACTCCAAATCATGGACGGGGTAATTCCGCTCATGCACTTTCAACTGATGCGAGCCATAAGCAATCACTTTACCAAACTGCAGAAGGACGCAGCCTAAGCCGCTCCCTGATGCATCACTATAGATCTCATACCCATCGGTACCACATGGCGATGTCAACACAGGCGTCGTGGTCAAACGACTCTTCAAGTCTTCAAAAGCTCGCGCGCACTCCGGCGTCCAAATGAACTTTTGATCTTTTCTCGTCAGCGTGGTCAGAGGTAAAGCAATCCGTGAGAAGTTTTCCACAAACCGTCTATAGTAGCCCGCAAGTCCAAGGAAGCTCCTGACCTCGGCCACTGAAGACATCACTGGCCAATCTCGGATGGCACTTATCTTCAACGGATCCACCGCGATACCCTCTCCGCTTACCACATGGCCTAAAAAGGCTACTGAAGAGAGCCAGAACTCACACTTTGAGAACTTGGCAAAAAGCTTATTCCTCCGCAGGGTATGCAAGACCAACCGCAAATGGTTTGCGTGATCCTCTTCCGACTGAGAGTATACCAAGATGTCATCGATAAACACAATAACAAACAAATCCAAATACTCTTAGAACGTTCGATGCATTAGGTCCATAAATACCGAAGGCGCATTACATAGGCCAAACGGCATTACCGTGAACTCATAATGACCGTAGCGTGTTCCAAACGCTGTCTTGGGAATGTCACCTTCCCTAATCCTTAGCTGATAATATCCCGATTTCAAATCCAACTTGGAATAGACCGTTGATCCTGCCAGCTGATCAAAGAGGTCATCAATCCGCGGAATCGGATATTTGTTTTTCTCCGTCAGCTTATTCAACTCGCGGTAGTCAATACACAACCGTAAGCTACCGTCTTTCTTCTTCACAAAGAGAACAGGCGCGCTCCAAGGTGACATACTTGGGCGTATATAACCCTGCTCCAACAACTCTTGCAATTGGACTTTCAACTCAGCCTTCTCCTTTGGCACGACGCGATATGGAGAGCGGGCCACAGGTTTCGCACCTGGCACCAACTCAATAGAGAAGTCAATCTCCCGCTGGGGTGGTAACCCAGGAAGATCTTTAGGAAACACATCGGCAAACTCTGACACAACTGGCACTTCACCGACACTGGCCTTTGGCTCAACAGCCTGAATTAGCGTGAAGAATAACTCCGCGCCCTTCCGAACCGCATTGACGACTTGGAGTGCAGACAACAACGTTCCGCCAACTCCTCGCATACCAGCGAACTTCGTCACAAGACCGGTATTCTGGACCAGTGTAATCTCCTTGGAGTTGCAATCAATAAAGGCACGCTGCTCCGAGAGCCAGTCCATACCAAAGATCACATCAAACTCCGACAACGGTAGCACAGCTGCACTCAAACCGAAATCCCGACTTCCTATTTGCACATCCACATCGCAAGTCCTATCCGCAAGCATCATACAGCCATTCGGCAATAGCACCCTTGTACTATCCACCGTCACATGACTTGGTACCCCAATGCGAGATACGAAATCCTCAGACAGAAAAGAATGCGAAGCACCCGTATCAAACAGGGCTCTCGCCAAATTATTCCGAATCAGGACAAAGCCTGCATCACACACAACATGCACAAGCTATACATAACCAAAACCAAAAGCACCAGCAAGTAAACTAAATCAACTCGCACCTGTGACGACGTCACTTTGCTTAATCGCTTCATGTTGGCCAAGTTGATAGATTCGGGGCTGTGCCTGAGAAGCAGAGGAATCCACCACCGCTTTGCCCTTCTCAGCATAAGACGCACCCGTCTTCTTTTCCCCTTTGGGATGAACCACCCGACAATCACGGGCTATATGCCCCACCCAGCCACAGTTATAGCATGTACGAGAATCCGGCCTTGATGTCGCTCCCGACACAACGATCATAGTCACTTGCCCAGATGGCTTGGACCTCTTGCCCCCTCTCTTCTGGTAAAACGACTTGCTCGGGCGAGGTGCTTGAAACTCTGGCTTCGACACAACCAAGCCCTTATTCCCTTGCACTCGCCACATGTCCTTCTCCAACGCGCACGCAGTATCAACCAACGCTTGAAACCCTTGGCTCACAGAACTCGAAAGCAGGAATCTCAACTCATCCCGCAGTCCTTCATAGAACCGATTCGTTTTCCTTTGGTCATCCGCGAAGATTGTTCCCGCATATCGTCCCAACCTGGTGAACTCGTGCAAGTAGATATCCACACTATCTTCCCCTTTCTTTAACCGTTGGAACTCATTTTCCATAGCGATGCGTTGCACCGCTGGGACATGTTTCGCCAGAAATAGTCGAGAGAACTCCTCAATCGACACTTGTGTTAATTGCCTGCCCGCCAACTGGTGTAGCTCAACCTCGTCCCACCACAACCGCGCCTCCCCTTCAAGCATGAAGGTGGCCAAGGTGACCTTGAGAGTTTCCTCCGCCCTGATCGCTGTCATTATCCTCTTGACACGCGATAACCAATCTTCTGCCTGCATTGGGGATCCCATTCCCGCAAACGTAGGAGGACTGAAGCTCATGAATTGCTTCAACTGTCGGTCAGCTGCTCGTGGATCTACAACCTCAACCGGCTCGGGTCTTACATCAACACGAACTGGTACTACTGCCGGCTGCGCTTGCCCGGTCGGCTGAATCATGGCAAATAGCGCCTCAGCAACTAAGCGAACAGTTTCCGCAGATGGAGGAGGTGTTGGCACCTCAGCTGGTGCCGCACTCTCATCAGAACGCTGGGGCTCAGACTGCCCAGCACCACTACGTGTCACCTATAGGTGGACAAGACACACATTAGCGAACGTATGCAAGCAAAACAACACAAAAAGGAACGCGCAGATTCCTCAAATAAGAGTTTGTACATTCCTTCATGGACATTCCAGAGTTCATTAGCGTTACAGCAGGTCGCAAAAACACGTGCTCGCCACCCCACAAAAGAATTCGACCACGAATTCGAAAGAGGAAGACCGACAAAAGCTGATACCAAAATGTAACGACCCCATCCGTTACATGACGTATAGTAGAAGGTCCGGCCGGGGCCCCACACTATATGCCACAAACAGACGGTGAGGTCACAGGAAAATACCAAACCATACGAATCCTAACTCAGAGCATTCTAGCGGAAGCTTTAAGTTACAACTTTGAACTCTAATCCGGAATGTCCGAATATATAAAACCACCTTTATATATCAAACCATGAAATGTACAACAGATACAAGAGTTTGGCCTTAAGGCCTTACAGTTCCTCTTTACATACAACATGTTTTACAAACCTCGGCGCGCAGGCCGGCCATACATGAGTAAAAGAGAACAACCAAAACATTTGCTTAGCCTTCAAGGGCTAGCAGCAGCAACAGCAGCAACAGCAGTAGGGCTTCAGCCCATCACTTACCACTTAGCTCTCCAGCACCTGCACGGGAACAAACCACCCAACCGGTGGCAAACAATGCAACGGTCAGCATTCAGCTGACCCAATTATAACAATCCTACCCCTTTCTCGGGGCATGAGCATTCTTTCCCTGCAAGCATGACATCATCAAATAGCAACTATGTGCGCGCAGGCACATTCAAGCCACACGGCAACTATCGACCACACGGCCCGACAGTCCGTGCACTCAGGGCACATTCTCGGTGTACCGGAATACCAGGGTCAACACCACCGTCTACACGGTATTTGAGCATTCTAGTCTTTCCGGCGCGCGGGACTAAGACTCTCATTAGGCGCTCCAACAAAACCTATAACCAGACTTCCAAGTCGGACGGACCTAACGCAGGTACGGATCAGCCACCCCCCGTTGCTCAAGTCGCCGTGCCACCTCGAATACGGAAGTATCCATGGCTATTTATAGGCGCGGGTCGGTTTCACCTTTCCTGTTCGGCAATCTGCCTTTTCACCGGGTTGCAGCCCAACGGCTCAACCGCTCACAAAGTGGCAACACACGGCCACAAGAGTTGCATCCAACCCTCTTCATTTCCTGGACATCGTCTAGTACTTCCTGCCGCACCAAGCAACAGTTAGGAACAAGGCATCACAAGCCATAATCACGGAGCCTTCTCCGATATGCAAACAAGCATCACCAATCCAGACCATATCCAGATGGGCTTCACACAGCATGCCTAGAGCCGTACTCCAATTCCGGCCTCTAACAAGGGGGACTTCACATATCTACCCCAAGGGACACCACAACCCACCGCACACTCGCGGGGAAGGGTTTTCCCTATGCAATGCAGAAAAGAAGGACTTCACATGTCCAAGGAGGGAGATCGTTACCCTTGTCGATCTCTTCGGTGCCATCGAAAACTAGCCGGTGAGAAAGAACCGCAGCAGCCTTGCCTTCACCACGCCGGCTTCGGATCACGAATCGGACCACGGGAACTCCGTCGGTGGCTTGCTCTCCTCCTCCTTCTTCCTCCACTCTCTTTCTCTCTTTCTTAAGCACAAATGAAGAATGACTTCTTCATTCTTCCCTCACGTATTAATCCAGCCACGAAACCACCTTGGCCCTTGGATCAAAAGAGAAAACTGAACGGCCAAGATTTTCCCAAAAAACCAATTTTTGGCTGACACGGCCTGTGACACGCCCGTGTCACAGGCCGTGTACCCTTTAAGCGGCACACGCGGTATGAACCGACTGAACAACACGGGCATCGACACGCCCGTGTCGAACCTGACACGCCCGTGTCCTTCTTGAGACACGCCCGTGTCTCCTATTACACGGTACTCACCGATTTCCAAAACCAGTACACGGGTCGGAACACGGCAACGAACACGCCCGTGTCCAGCCTGACACGCCCGTGTTCCCGGCCATGTTCAAGGCCGTGTGCGGCTATGACTTGAATAGGCCAATTTCGAAAAATATTTCGAACACGCCCTGGGACACGCCCGTGTCGAAGGCCGTGTCCCATGCTCGACGCTCGTCGACTATCAATCGTCGACTAGCCTGAACACGCCCTGGGACACGCCCGTGTCCCAGGCCGTGTACACCCGACACGCCCTGGGACACGCCCGTGTCCCAGGCCGTGTCAAACAGCCTGCTACTCAAACTTCATGTTGAGTCTTTTTGGGGCCTTTTTGGGGTGTTACACATGTTCATGCTTAGAACTTTCAGATTCAGAGAGAGGAGTGTGAGATTTTACCTCCCCAGTAAACTGGGGCTCTTGTTCGTCATCTGATTGAGCCATGAGCCCGAATTAGGCTTCCTCTTCTTCACTCGACTCAGATGAGTCGGAGTCGCTGAGAGTCTTGCCCTTCTTGGCTAACAAGCTCTTCTCTGTCCTCTTCTTGCGATACGAGGACTTCTTTTCCTCTCTTCTGCCACCCTCCTTCTTCTTGTGGGGGCAGTCAGCTATGACGTGACCTGGTTTGTTGCAGAAGTAGCAAACAATGTCAGTAGAAATCTGTTTGTTCTGTTTAGAGGTATACCTATCATGGCTACTTGAGCCTTTCTTTCGCTGATCACCGTCATATCGTGATCTTCTGTATGAGGCATCCTTGCCTCTCCACTGCTTCTTCTTGTTCAAGAATTTCTTGAACTGCCATGAGAGTAAAGAGAACTCTCCTTCAGATAGTTTTGACCCCGAGGTGCTTGGCTCAGAGTTTTCTTCTTCACTCACTTCTTGAGCAGGTACTGGTGAGGCAGCTTTTCCCTTCCTTGAACTGTCAGCCTTTAATGCAACAGACTTCTCTTTTGAAGAGAAGCAACTTTTCTCTTCTTCAGCTTTCCTGGAGTTGATCTGCAGTTCATAGGACATCAGCATGCCAAATAGGTTCTGTGGGTCTGTCTCAGCTAGTCTGCCAAACTCTCGGATGGCACAGACTTTGTTGTCCCATTCCTTTGTGAGAGATCTCAGAAACTTATCATTCAGCTCCCCATTGGTGAAGACTCGGCCAAACACTCTTATGCCATTTACTATCTTGAAGAAATTCTCAAAAGTTTCTGCAATGGTCTCCTTTGAACCTTGCCTGAAGGCTTCATATTTCTGGTTTAGTAGGGATCTTCTATCATCCCTCACTTCTTCAGTACCTTCCATTAGAGTTACTAGAGACTACCACATCTCCTTAACCGATTGGCAGTGAATCAGATTCTACAGCATCGAGTCATCGACTACACTTACTATAATATTTTTAGCTTTCTTGTCCAAAGAGACAAGTGCAATCTCGTCCTTATCTAGATCCATCAATTTATTAGGAACCTTCTTGGTTGGATCTATAGTGGAGGTAGTCATGGGAACGTAAGGACCTTCTTCAATAATCATGAAGATCCGGGGGTCCATAACTTCCATGAAAATTTTGATTCTCTCTTTCCACATGGGAAAGTTATTCTTTGTGCACAGGGGAAGCTTGGCAAAATCTTTGAGCTTGTCCATTGCTTGAATATCCAAGTGATAACTTTCGATAAGAATTTGATCAAGTTATTAACCTTTTAATGATCAAACTCCCTCTAATACCAATTGAAAGTGTAAAGTTGTCAACCTAAATCACCTAGAGGGGGGTGAATAGGTTAATCGTGCGTCTATTTGCGAAATAAATATTTTAACGAACTTGCACATATAATCAAGCAATCATAGAAAGATAAGAGGATTTATAGTGGTTCCCCAATCTTGGGTACATCAACTTTACCACACTGATCTAGAAAATAACTAGACTCGGCTACTCCACTATCTCGGATTGAAAATAATCCTATGCCTTGGAACTAAGTTGCCACAAACTCGATCCAAATGGATCGACACTTGGAAGATGAAAACTTGCTAGAACTCAGAGAACAATACTCTTACACTCGGAAAATAATCTCCTACAAGATTTACAAAGAGGTTTGAAAATACAAAGAAAAAATTTCTCTCAGATCTTGAAATATTGAAATCTAGGTCTTCTTCTGAACTTTGCGGCTTTTTCAGAATTTGTACAAGAAGAACCTCTGTAGATCTGACCTGAGAAGACTTAGGACCTACTCGATCCAGGAGAGTATTAAGATTCCTTGAACAACAGGGCTTTCTTGATCGAAAGCAAAAAGATCGATCTCACGTTGGGCGGCAGCGGCGGCTTCAGAATATTGTTCTTCTTGGAGAGAGAAGGCCGATCCAGAAATTTAGAATGTACGGAATTCCGCTCCTTGTAATTGTTAGTGTTTTGTCTTAACGATAAGACTTTATATAGGATTACCATTAACGGCTAGAAAAGACATTAATGATGACACGTGGACCAATCACGTCAATTCATTTGAAAATTTTGGACGATCTGGACTAAAAATAATTTTCTGAAAAATTTTACTTTCAGTTCTCGAGAAGTAACTTTAGTTCTCGAGAACTAGAAACTGAGTTCTCGAGAGTTATCAGGACTTCTCGAGAACTATACTACTTAGAAGATGTCTGGACTTCTCGAGAACAAAAGGCTGAGTTCTCGAGAACTAAATGACTTCTCGAGAACTATGGAGACTTCTCGAGAACTAACACTTAAGAGAGATTTCTGAGGCAACTTTTGACTATTCGAGAAATAGGGCTGGCAGTTCTCGAGAACTTAAGCCAAGCTTCTTGAGAACAAGTTGGACTTCTCGAGAACTATAATTGAGACTTCTCGAGAACTGGCCAAGACTTCTCGAGAACAAAGAAGACTTCTCGAGAACTACACTAGACTTCTTGAGAATTCAGACTTGGAGAAATTCTTGAAGCTGTCTGGACTTCTCGAGAACCAAAAGCTGGGACTTCTGGAGAATTTTGAAGCTAAGCTTCTTGAGAACTCTAAGGAATTCTCGAGAACTAAGAGGCACTTCTCGAGAAGTGGACTTAGAGAAATTTCTAAACTTTAGAAAAAATCTTTCTCTTCTCTTCAAGAGTCCAAACTTCATTCCATGATCGAAGGTTTGAATATGAAGTGTATCCCAATAGAGAGGCTACACATGAGTCAATACCTTGGATCACACAGTGAGGGATTACACTGTATGGTCCTGTGTTCATGACCCACTATAGACTGACATTGGTCTACACTTAGCAATGATAATCTGCAAACACACAACTAAAACAAGGATATCAAATACAACTTAATTCATCTTAGTTCAAGGGTGACTTCAAGCAAATATGGGTTATTGTGGATGCAATACCCAACAATAATCCAGCAAACTCTTTTGATTATTTTGAGGATACAAGCTCTAAGAAAAGAAAGGCTAATAAAAAGGCTCCTCCTAAGGCTGCTCCAAAGCCCAATCCATCTGCTGATACTCCATATTATATTTTGCATAATATAAAGCTCACTCCAGACTGCCCTAATTGGATGAGATATTCTAAAAATGAATTGAAAGCAAGAAAGAAGAGCAGGAGGTACTCTCCTCCACCTCCATTCAGGAGAGGCCCTCCTCCTCCAGCATCTGGATCCTATAAAAGTGTTTCTCAAGCTCCAAAGTATACATCTTCTCAGCAGTCCAAATTTTCTTACAGCAGTCAGCAACACAGTTCAAACAATAGCAGACAGCAACAGTACCAAAAGCAAAGCAGACAGCAGAAATCATCTGAATCAAATCAGCAAGACAAATCTTGTCCTAAAAGGCCTTTGTCCCCAATGTGTGATCCAGAGATGGATACTAACTATAGAATGGCCAGGTTCAAAGAATTGATATGAATATCACAAATTAGGAAAGCCAAATAAGAAGGATAAGACACTTCCCAATATACAACAATGTCCTCTTACAGGAAGAAAGAACTTGAAAAGTATCAGGTACAAAATCTTTTTAATGTTGATATATATATGTCTCTACATCCTGAAGTAGTTGTACGAAGAGCTACCTCTGTCACAATTCTTTGAGCTGAAGATTTAAAGATGTCAAAGCAGCAAGCAGTTGATCCAAACAAAGAAATTATCTTCACCAAATCTTTTGCTAGAACTTCACAGGATTCTTCATTTTAAATTTGACAGTTCTTCATTTTCTGCTTTTAAACCTTAACTGTTATTTTGTCATATATTTATCACAAGGCACTTTTGTTTATATCTGCTAAAAATTTATGATTCTACCAGATATTATTTTATGCTTTGTGATTTTTCTTTTATTGTTGTTCATAGTGACCTCATCCAAATAGGGGGAGATTGTTGGAACCCCACCTTGTTTAGGGTTGATTTGGGCTAGGTTCACTATTAGGTTTGTTGACCCATCTTGTATAGCCTAGGGTCATTTGTTTTTTTAAGATTAAGGTTAGTCTTATTAGGTTAGCCTTTGACCGACCTTACGAAGACTTCAGAGACTCAAGAGCTTAGATACAAGCAGTTTTATAGACTTTAGAATTTCTGCTCGATGATAGCTGAACTCAGCTCGACGATCATCGATCTTCGATCGGCGAACTCAGAGTCTCTTCTCTGAGTTGAGCTCGACGAAAGTCTAGCTAAGATCGACGATTTCTGATCTCATATCAGAAGTTCAGCTCGACAAAAGTCTTTCTCTGGTCTACGAACTTGGAGCTCATATTGGCAGTCCTTTTTAAGTTCATGGTCGCTGAGCTCAACTCGATGAAGGAGATTTCTCAGGTCGACAAACTTGGATTTCAAGTCGACAAAATACATCCTGAGGTTGACTATTTTCTGTCAGGTTCTGTTCGACATTTTTCCCCTTTAGTTTCTCAATTCGACTGTCAATTTATTTGATTAAATTTAAGCAGTAATACTCTGATAATTAAAGCTTATATTCTCAAGAATATAGCCGTTCCATGACAACATTAATTATGGTATTTCATAGAGTTATTACTTGGCTTATTTCCAAAGACAGTTAGGGAATTCATTTAAGACAATTCTAGCCATTTAGTCTTCCAGATTTTCTGCAGTCAATCAAGGATTGGATTCAAAATTCAAAGGTTGATTTTCTTCAAGGAATATAAAAGAATTTCTTTTAGAAGATTAGACAGAGAGCATAGACTGTATTTAAAGAAGCTTATATTGAATTGTGAATATAAAAAACTGAAAGGAGAAAAAAAACTCTCATACAATTTCAGTCTTCTTCAGTTTTGCTTCAAGAATTTTCAAGACACAAATAATCTTCATTAGTCTACAAGTTTCCTAAAGATCATTCTTCATTCTGAAGGCCTACACCCTGAGCAAAGCTCTCATTCTCCTGAATTCTTCTACATCTCAGGGGGAGATTTGACAATAGCAACATCCACTAGTCTTCTCTCTGATTGTTGACAAATAAGACATCATCTTTATTTTATTTCACCACTATAAAAGGGTTTCTTAACTCCCTTCAAAAGTTATTTCTTTTGGTTGTCAAGTATCCTGATAAAAAGGCTTAGTTTGATTTTTGGGCACTTGGTCAAAAGCTCAAAGGGTTGTGAGATCTCCCTTGAAATAGATCTTGTGGTGATAGAGCACCTGAGCAAAAACTTGTTGTTGCAGGGCACCTGATCAAAAACCTATTAGTTGATTTCTATCAGGGTGGTAGAAGAGTGGATGTACCCAAGTTTAGGGGAACAACTATAAATTCTTTGTGTCGTCTGGATTGCTCTATTATTTATTTCTGTGTGCTATGATTGTCTTTGTTTTTATTTCCCTTTATACATATACTTATAACTTATTTTAATCCGCTATAAAAATTAATCAATGTTTTTTAAATACTCTATTCACCCCCCATCTAGAGTTAAGAAAGATCTATCCCTCACTTTCAACATCTTCTTTAGTTAAAGCAAGGTGAAGATGGAAGCTGCAGGTGGGGCCCACTGATCTCCAAGAGCAGTTGATTGGCGAACTACAAAAGGAAGAGATGGGACAAGACGAAAAAGAACTTTTCAAGGGGATTTATCAATTTCAAAAAGGGTTGTGGTCGTACTTCATATCTCTCGCCATTACTGCGGAGATAGAGCTTGAAGCCTTTCTGAAGGAACAAAAAAAGTTCAGTGAGCTTTTACTTCTTAATCTGCTACAGAATAATCAGAAAGATTTCTGATATAGGAAGCAAGTAGAGCCATCATTCTCCAGTGGACTCAGTTGGCTGATTGAATATCACAAGTTCTCCTTCATCTTCAGCAAGATCAGAATCTTGATTCTGAGTTTCTTCCAGCAGAGGGAGAACTTATTCCTGCTGCTGTGAAGCAAGATAATGCTAGATAACTCAGATATTACCTTATGACAGAGATAAATTTACCTGTGTCAGAACATTCAAATCTTCATCTTTCTGTAGGATCCAACTGGATTTGAGCTGTAGGGCCACTGGCCTGAGGTAGGGCAATATTTCCTTAGTTATAAGAGTGTAATGCTTTCTGAGTTATATGATCCAACTCGATCTGAGCTATAGGGCCACTGGCCTGAGGTAGGGCAATATTTCCTAAGTTGTAGGAGAGTATAACTCTCTGAGGTAGGATCCTTTGGATTTGAGGTAGGGCAATTTGCCTGAGCTGTAGGAGAGTGTAACTCTGTTGTAGAATCCATTGAATCTGAGGTAGGGCTATCCTCCCAGCCCGAGTGTTGGGTCTTTGGCCTGAGGTAGGTGATAAGCTGATCACTGATTTGTAGGCCCTCGTGGCTGAGGTTTAAGTCTTGGATAAGACTGAGAGATCCTAAGGGATTTGAGGTGTAAGATCTTTGGAGCAGAGTTTTGGAGAAGTGCCTTGACTAACAGGAAGTTGGCAAGGTGGGAGGAGAGTGGATGCACCTATTAGTTGGGGAACCACTATAAATCTTTGTGTGCTTTTTTGTATTGTTTTCTTTGTGCAGGTTCTTGAAACCATACTACTTCCAACACACTTGGTGCTAAAGGAAAAATTAAAAAGAGAATAATAACAGTGAAACAACCTATTCACCCCCATAGGTTGTAAGCTACCTTGAAAACAAAGACTTTAAAATGGCCCCAAAGGAACTCGCCGAGTTTAGAGTTCGGCTACAAGAGTTAGTGGAATCAGGGTTTTTTTGTCCCAGTTCATCACCATGGGGAGCCCCTGTCCTATTTGTCAAAAAAGGAATGGAACGCTATGATTTTGTATAGATTACCAGGAACTTAATCATTTAACGGTGCAGAACACCTATCCTCTACCCTAGATCGATGATTTATTCGATCAGTTGGTAGGAGCGCACTATTTTTCCAAATTGGATCTGCACTTGGGGTATTACCAATTGAGGATACAAGAGGAGGATATATAAAAAACAGCATTTAACTCGAGGTACGGTCTATATGATTTCACCGTGATGTCATTTGGGCTCACAAATGCCCCTTCGACTTTCATGAAGAACCAGGTGTTTGAGTCGTACTTAGATGTATTCGTCATCATCTTCAAAGATGACATTTTGGTCTATTCGAAGATAGAGGAGGAGCGTGCAGAACACGTGGCCTTGGTTTTGATAAATTTAAAAGAACACTCACTATTTGCTAATTTCAACAAGTGCGAATTTTGGCTCCGAGAGGTTGCCTTCTTGGGCCATGTGATTAGCGGAACTGGACTAGCCGTAGACCCGGTTATGGTGTGTGTAGTGATAGAATGGTCGCCCTTGAAGATTGTGGCTGATGTATGGAGTTTCCTTGGACTTGCTGGGTATTATCGTAAGTTCGTGAAAGGATTCTCAAAGATATCCCTTCCTCTCACTCCTCTAACAAAGAAAGGTGTGCCATATGAGTGGACACCCCAGTGTTAAGCTGCATTCCAAGAACTGAAAGATAGACTTACCACCGCACCCATCCTAGCCCTTCCATCTAGGAAGGAAGGATTTCAAGTTTACACAGATGCTCCATATCAAGGGATGGTAGCAGTACTCATGCAGCGTGGGCATGTTATCGCTTATGATTTGAGGCAACAGAAGAAACACAAGGCCAATTACTCAGTACATGATTTTGAATTGGGGTAGTGGTGTTCGTATTGAAGGTTTGGAGGCACTATTTATAAGACGTCCACTACGAGATCTTTTAGGATCACGAAAATTTGAAGTATGTTCATACCCAAAAGGAGTTAAATTTGAGACAATGACGGTGGCTAGAATTTTTGTGTGATTATGAGTTTACGTTGAACTACCACCCCGAAAAAGGAAACTCCGTAGCAGATGCGTTGAGAAGAAAGGTACCAGAGTCGAGCCCTGAGTCTCGGTTGATGAGTATGGAATTAGCTCGAATGCTCGAGGAGATGGAGATTACGTTTGTTTATAAAGAACATTATGAGGAGTATATTGAGAATCTATCTGCTATGAGTATAATATGTAATATTCGAGATCTAATTCGGGCAGAGCAAGGGAAGGATGCTGCTCTGGAACCTATGATTAAGTCAATTCAAGATGAAAACACTGATTAGTATACACTAAAGGACAGCCTCGTGCATTTCCGTGGCTAACTTTACATCACAAAGGGCGGGTAAATTCGGGATGACATATTGAGAGAGGCATATTGCTCCAAGTACTTGGTGCATCCTGGGATTTCTAAGATGTATAGTGACTTACAGAAGACCATGTTCTGGCCAAGAATAAAGAAAGCTGTCAAGTATTATGTTATGCACTGTGAGGCTTGTCAGAAGGTGAAGGTGGAGTGCTAGAGCCCTGGAGGATTATTACAATCATTGCCCATCCCTGAGTGGAAGTTCGATGATATCTCCATGGACTTTGTCCACGGGTTGCCTTGCTCGCATTTTGGGAACGATTCAGTTTGGGTGATTGTAGATCGTTTGACGAAGGTCGCTAGATTTATCCCTTTGAAGAAGGATGCACATTTGGATGTTTTAGTGCATCTCTTTGTGGTGCAATTTGTACGGTATCATGGAGTGCCGAAGGCGATAGTATCCTATCGTAATGTCCGCTTTACCTCAAAGGAGTGGAAGGCAGTACAAGCATATCTGGGCTCTTGCCTTACATTCATCACAGCTTTCATCCTCAGATGGATGGTCAGTCTGAGAGGACCATCAGGACAATGGAAGATCTTGTGATATTGTGTGTATTGGATAGAGGAGAATTGTGGAAAATTCTCTTACCACAGATAGAATTTTCATGCAACAATAGCCATTAAGCTAGCATCAGGATGGCACCCCACGAAGCACTTTATGGGAGGTGTAGAACCCCATTGTCATGAGTGCAGGATGAAGATCCAAAATTTTTGGTGATAGAGTACATTGATGACACCGATGTGGTTGTTAGGTTGATACGAGACCGCAAGCTTGAGGCTCAAAGTCAGTAGGTGAAATACTATAATAAGAAACATTGAATGGTGGAATTTCAAGTAGGTGAGAAGGTATTTTTGAAGATCCAGCCAATACATGGAGTGTCGCGAGTGCGTGGTATGAATAAGCTTAGCCCGAGGTATATGGGGCCCTATGCTATATTGGAGAGAATTGGCCCTTTACCCTATCGGCTGGAGCAACCACCAGAGCTTGAAAATTTGCACGACTTCTTCCATGTGTCATCACTCTAGAAGGCACTGCTACATCGCGAACAATATTTCTCCACTGCAGATGGAGCAGTGGTAACTGATAGATCCGTCCGACTAGAGCCGGTGCAGATAATGGACACCAAGACAAGGAGCTTGTGACGGAAAAGTGTACCATTGGTAAAAGGTCCAATGGTCTAATCACGGGAAAGAAGAATACACTTGGGAGCCGGTGTATGTGATGCGGAAGCGCTACCCGGAGATATTTTTGCAAGGTAAAATTTCAAGCATATTATTTTCATGCTTTATCTCCCCATAGCCTTTGCCTGATTTCGAGGATGAAATCTTTTATTTTTTTATAGGATTTGTAACGTCCCGATTTGGACTAGGCCCCTTGTGCACACTTTCAAGTCAGGAGAGCTTACTTGGGCTAAGGGAGAATTGGCTGATAGGCTTGCACTTGAGACAGAGAGTAGGTGCCGACTCGACATTAAGTGTCTATACACCACCGCATGACAGTCGCTCGATACCGCACTATGGTAGTAGCCGAGGCGTTGAGACGGTTGACAGGTGTTGAGAACATTGAGTGGACGAAGGCGATGAGTGCTATTGCACGGCAATAGTAAGATATCGCGCGGCGATAGCGGCCGAGGCATTGAGAGTGTTGAGTGGACAGGCAAACATTGAGAGCGTTGAGTGGACAGAAGGCGTTGAGTGCTATCACACGATGATAGTGCAATACCGCGCAAGTGTAGTTATCTGAATTATCAGCGTACGGCTCTGGATGCTACCGCCTGGCGTTAGAGTTATCGCAGGAGATAGCCCGTCAAATTTTTTTAACAGGGCGCTCGGGAAGATATCACACAGCGAAAGATGGTTACCTCCCGACGATAGCGGTACAGGTGGCCACACCTGAGTGGTTTGTTTGGAATGTGACTTGTGGAAGAAGTTGTTTTTAGGGATACTGCCCGACAGTAGTAGGATACCACATTGCGGTAGGTCCCTGATTTGGAAAACCCTAATTCTATTTGGCCTCCCCCTATATAAAATCATCGAAGTCTTTGCCTCGAGTCACATTCTCCGAATTTTTTGAGAAAACGATTACGCTAGAGCTTTTCTTAAAATACATGAAACGAAAGGAGGAGAACGAGAGACAAGGTCGATGCCATCATGTCACAAAGAAGAGTGACAAGATCCATGGATGGAAATGAGGTGAGCTTCCTAAGATGTTGACTCAAGAGAGTTTGGCTTGTGAGATGAAGATTTCCTAAGTAGAGACCAGGCTAGGGCTTGTGCCCTAGATATTTGATGTCTTCAACCTCTCCTTTCTTCTTGTGAAGATAGTGGACTTGGTTTGGTGAAGAGAAATGGTCTAGTGAGGGTGAATAAGGGAGGAGGAAGTTCTGCATATATTTTTGATTAAATGTCTAAAGGAAGAAGATGAACCGATGTCATTTATCTTGGTTTAAGATGCGTGCAGAAATATTTTTTTTGTGCAGCAAACTTCAAGACTGTTTTCAGGTATGTAACTGCCAGATGTAGGCTATTGAATAAATACGAAAGTCATAGCCCTTGGAAAGACATTTCTAACGGATGGTTACAAGTTTTCATACGAGTCTTGTAGACTTGGGAATGTCCAGTCTAAGTTGTTGTTCAGTCAAGTCTTATGTACATGTTGTTCTCGGGTTAGTGTAGATTCGGGTTAATTTATTAACATTGATAATTGGTTAACTAAATTTAAGGACATTTGTGATAATCAAGGACTGCTGGGATAGAACCTTAAGAAAGTAAATAAGGTTGAGGTTTTGTTAAACATAGTCTAAACGTAATCGTGATAAACAAATAGTTTGGTGGAACACGATGGTACCAATGGATTGAAGGAGGTTGACAAACAAATGGTTTGGGTAAGCTAGTGAAGAAATAAATTGATACGTTTAATTGAACAAATGATATTCCTGTGGAAACATATTTGATTGTGAATGCTTGACCTTAAGAAGGAATTGGATGAGGTTAATGCATGGCTATGTGATAGGATGATTAATATAATGTGTATAATAATCCACTACCAAGAGTTGTGTCTACCTAAGGGTAGAAGTGTGGGATTGGTATATTGTGTAAGGTGGCTTTCCACCTGTCTAAACGACGAACCCTTGTGTGGTATTGAAATGTGGAATGGTTAGAAGTGCATTTGGGTTTGCCGTACTAGAATGATGTATTGATAAGGGACTCGGATTGGAGCCCCTACGTGTTGTTGAGCATGGGACATGAATAACAAAAAGGGGCTCAGAGTGGAGCCCTTATATATGAAATTGCATGCGGTATAAGTTGACACGTGGTGTCATAATCCTGGGTAAAGGACAGTGTGGCAGGTCTACGGGCTCGCCAGTTGTCACACCGACGGGAGTTGATAGATAGACTTTGGGAGGTTGGTCTTGGTCCTCGGTGCTCATTCCCGTGGCTCCTTCTGTGTCAGTGGACGGATTGGTTATGTCCTCGGTGCTCATTCCCAAGGCTCTTTCCGTGCCACATCGGTAGGCCAGTTTTGGTTGTGTTCTTGGTGCACATCTACCCAAGACCCCTCTAAGTTGTAGTACGCACGTGAGATCTACTTTTGTGTTCTTAGAGTTGAGGCGTACAGAGGCCTAGGCTTGGTACTGTGGATGCCCTCCTAGTAGTGGAAAACTTATTCCACTGTCACCGTCTGACCACGACGGATGACGCCAGAGAGGTTAGCTACCTGCTCGAAAATTGGGAACTACAAGTCTGTGTCGACATAGCAATTGCATGCATGTGAGCATAGGTGAGTCATCATCATTAGTCATTCATAACCTAACATTTCACCACATAAGATCCTTATCATATAAGTTTGTATGGGCACTCTTATATGCTGAGTTACTTTACTGTTAAGCCGATACTTAACTTATATGTATGTTTGGGCAATCATATAACTTAAGTTGCTTCCTGTTGTACATTCATATTTGTACACTGATGTTGATAGTAGAACCTCTAGTATATATTATTGTAATTGACTTGATATACTCCGATATAGTTTAGCACTTTACCACCTTCTTGTACTAGTGCTTAGATATATATATGGTACCCTTTTTCCTTTCTCCGCCTGGTACCTAAGAGTCGTCAGGGGAGCGGATGTGATAGCCACTTAATCTTTAAGACTAAAGGTTATTACGTCTTCCTTCTAGGAGGAAACCCAGTAGCAGGTCTTGTAGGAAGTCATCCAGGCCAGGGTGATAGAGCCTGAAGTGATGATACAATCGATTCCGTCAGTGACTCATGTGATTTTTTCAGAGACTCATTTTGTAGCCTTCTTGGCATGATGTACTCTGATATTATAGAATCCTTGGTTGCTTCTTTTTATTCTATGTATTTGTTTTGGACTTTATATTTATGTGGATTTTGACTTCTGCTTATATTCTTATGTTGGGTTGGCATTGATGATATTAGTTTTAGCCGACAGGATAGGCATCTTATGGTATAGGTCGACCCATGTATTGGCGCTACCGCGAGGCTGCTATTCTGGGCATAATACTTCCTTCAGCCGTGTCTTGTGTTTCGGAAGGGGGGTCTTACACAAACTCTCTTGATAATTATTATTATAGGCAAATTACGTCAGTCTAAGACGTTGATCCCATGCTCCACCAAGGTCCAAAATATAGCATCGGATCATATCCTCCAAAATTTGATTAACTCTTTCCATTTGACCATTGGTCTACGTGTGGTAAGCGGTTGAATACCTGAGGTCAGTGCCCAACCCTTCTTGTAAACTTTTCTAGAAATGCGACGTATATCTAGAGTCTCGATCTGACACAATACTTACCGACACTCCATGTAGTCTGATGACTTCTTCCAAAAATAATTCCACTATTTTCTTCATGGAATAGCCAATCTTAAAAGGCACAAAGTGAGCACACTTCTTCAATCTATCAACTATGACCCATATAGAATCATACCCTCGGGGAGATCTCGACAAACTGGTAATAAAATCCATGGAAATAATGTAACATTCCATTTCCAACTAGACCCCCTAGGAGTGGTTTTGTAATGATTAGGTCATGATAAGACCCTAGAGAACCTAAAAGATCAGGTGGACTTGAGAATAAAGGTGATTGTGTTAGATTGTCTGCAAATAGTAGATTCCTAAACCCTTGTTTAGGATGATCATGTGGTTTCATAAGGACTCCAAGACCTCACCAACCCTTGGAAAGGCCCAACAAAACCCTATGGGCCCATGGGAGTAAATTCTAGGTGGCCAATTTGGCCAAGGACCCACCTAGGCCTACTTTGGGCAATTGACCTATATAAGGACAAGGTGCCCTTAGTAAACCCAAATAACTCTACCAAAGGTCTCTAAAATGTTCTTGATGACCAAAGTCAAATCTACCCAAGGTCAAGTCAAACCCTAGCCCAATTGGGCTAACCCAAGCTCAAGTCTTTTTCCCCTTAGGCTAACTTTGATTTCTTAATTATTAGGATTATATTGGCTGCACTTATCCTAGAGAGTTGACCAGTCAGCATGGTGACTAGGAGAGAGAGAGAGAGAGAGCCTCATTTCTTTTTAATGGAGGAGAGAGAATTTTGGGAAGAGGAGGAATGGAGTGGGGCTCGGCCAAGGGAGGCACACAGCCACCCTTGATGGCTGCAATCAACTCCTCTAGGGAAGAGGAGTTGATTCCAGCCGTTTCCCTGCCAACAAGGGGCATATTCAGCCCCCTCCTCTCAACCCGAGCCATGTCATTAATGGCTTTGATTGGCAATGAAGGATCCAGCCACTCCCCTCCCCAATTGGCCTTTTAATCACCACCAGTGGGGGAAGGAGAGTCTTTTCGAACTCTCACCTGGAGGGAGCAAGCCGTCCCACTGAGCTGTTATAGAAGCCGAGCGCCGCCACCGTCGTCCATGGTGTCCTGCCACTCCTCTCACCTTCAGGCCACTGGAAAGGTCCTCCCCTTCATCTTTTCTTATGGGTTGATCTAGGGTTTAATTAAGGCCATTATTCGGGCTCAATTAAGCCCGATAGAAGATTGGATTTTCCAAGCTTTTCCATTAAATTCGCATACTTTGGTTCGCCAGAATAGCCATCTCTGGCGGCCGTGCTGCCGGCTGGGGGTAGCCCCCACCTCCCCAAAGGTGGTGGTGGCGGGGGCTATCGAGGGAGACGGCCGGGTGGTCGAGAAATCAGCCCGCAATGTTGCCCAGGCGCAGGCAATCGTGGCCGTTGGCCTGTTGGAGTAGATGACAGGCAGCCGCCGGATGCGCGCCAAGATTCGTGCAGAATCATTTCGTTTTATTATTATTTCTTTGATTTTTATGATTTTCTGTCACACTTTCTGCAGCACTTTGATTTAATTTTTAAAAATACTTTGGGATCTTTGATGAGAAAACGTTCATCATAAAAGTTGTAGCCCTAAGAGTCTACTTTCATCCAAAATTAATTTGGACCCATTTGGACCTCTGGTTGGACCAGGGCATCCATTTTGGTGTTACCTATACCTAGGGCTATCCTGAGATTGAAAAGGGTGCCCACACTTCATCCCTTGTCCAAATGACCTGATATTTGGGCAGGGGATCAACCATAGTCATACCTAGGGTTAGTCCAAAAATGAAAATTTTTGGGAATACTTTGTCCTATGGTTTTTGCTATTATTTAATAATACTAGGGTATTTTAATTAAGTGGTCTAATGACTTCAAAACCCTCTCAAATTTTGGTGAGTAGTCCCTGGTATTAGTTCCTAGCTCTGTACAAAATTTTGACTCATTTGGATGAGTTTTAGTTAGGTAATCACCAAACCCTAGTTTGGCCTTAAGGAGGTGTTTTTGATTAAAAAGTGCACCATGGGTTTGGAGTGGTCAACTCACCTCAACAGAGGCTGGGGTTTTGGACACTGACTTAGTATGACCAATGTCATCCTCTTAAGGAAAATGGTGTGATTTAGGGTTGATTTACCCTAGGGTTCAAACTCAAACCCTAAGGAAGGGCTTTTGGGTGATGTGAAGGGCATTAGAGCAAATACCCTTGTATGACCTTGTAACTCAGTAGAGTTGAAGGTAGTGTACCCTAAGCCCTCTAGAAGGAGTCTTAGAGAATTTTGGGGTAGGTAGATACCTCAAAACGCCAACCATAGGGTTAGGGTATAATCACCTTTGTATAACACAAGCTAATATAACTCATCAAAAGGGTCTGAAACTTTAGGAGCATGAGTATTAAAGTAGAAAGAACCCTTAGTATTTTTACTGGAATTTTATGAGCAATATTTTTGGTACTTCATTTGTTAGGTATGATATAGCCCTAAATAATGTTTTATTTATTAAAAATCATTCTGTTCATTGAAACCCCATGAAACTTTGGTAGTAAATGTATTAGGTTGAAATTGTTGCCCCTGATTTTTAGTATAATTTTTGTTTGATCAAATCTAGTACATCATGCACAAATGTTTAAAAAGGGGTTTGGTGGTATAAAATTATTCATAGATGATATATCTGTTGAAAAATAATGAGACTTAGGCATAAATGATTTCAGGCCTAAATATGCTTGTATTAATTTATTCATAATTTTTAGAAAATTGATTATAGTACTTTCCTTACAAGTTCATAATATTGAGGTTTTTGGTAATTACTTTATTTAGAGTTTAATCCCTGCTGAAAAATTATGAAACTTGGCCAATAATGTTTTTAGAGTTGTATTAGCTCAATATAATTAATTCATAATTTTTGGATGATAATTTTCTGTACTTGATTCATTAATAAGAAAAGATAGAAATTATTTCTAAAATAGTTTTAAGGCCCATTAGATTCTAAAAAAATTATTATACCTTGGATTTAGATTACTGAGTTAACCTAATATTTATCGTAATTTTGTCAGGCATCTTGCATGATTACTTAGGGTAGTTAGTGTTCAAACGGGTAGCCCTTGGAGGCTTTAAGGAAATTAATTAAATGACAGAAAAATTAGAAAAATTGCAATTTTCTGTATTTAGTCTATTTGTGCCATGATAATTCTCCAGTAAATAATTTAGGACATTTGGATGATTAATTGGATTATCTCCTATCCGGTTCGACAAATAGCCTAGGTCGGTCTACATTTGGCTAATTGGGTTAATTGTGATAGGACATGATTGGACATGGTGTAGGAGTTAGTCATTTTGCTAGGTTGGATAGATTTTGATGAGTTCGCCATAGAAGGATAGGAAGAGTAGTGAGAAGTTGTTGGGCTAGAGTTTATAGGTGCTCGGGTTCGACGAAAGATCGTCTTTCTCGAGGAGAGGAAGAGTCAAAATCACCCTAGGATTAGCCTACTGTAATATGAGAAGGGAATGGGTAAAGGTAATCAACCAATAACCATAAGTGCCTTGCGAAAGGGAACGATGTGCTTCAGCTACCATCATAGTTCCTAGTGCCCTTTGAGAGCACTTCACGGGGTATACCGGGGGCAGTCCTGGGCTACGTAAACTATAGGAGTGATAAATCTTAAAGAGCAACTAGAATATTTAGTGGTTCACTTTCACACACCCCGGTGTCTCGGGAAGTTAGTTTGACTATAATATTCGAGCGGTAGGCTAGGTGGTTGTGGAGACGGGCGGGATAGCCTTGCGGGCCGGAGGCCCGGTTGATAATTGGAACAGACGGGATAGTCTGGGGAGCTTTGGCTTGGTGGGAAACACATTAATATTGCATATGCATATGTTATAAGGTGGTGGGACCTCGGTGTTAGTGGTCGATGCACCGACGCTAATACGTTGGCTCGGCAAGTGTGGTTAGCACTTCACCATTAGAAGTCCGGTGCGCCAGCTGCCAAGAGTACGCAGGAGTCTGCTTCGTGCACCAAGCATTGAGGCATACGATAGGTCTGACCGGTAGTGCTTTACTTATTTAGAGGTGGGCGAGGCCCAACCCACCGCTTCCGTCTGCCACTACGGAGGTATCCTGGGAGGTTCGGCTCCAGAAAGGGGGAACTAAAGGTCTGTGTACACAGAGTCGGGTGGGTGAGTTGCACTTGCATGATTGTATCATACCCACTTGCATGTCATAACATAATCATTGCATATAACCTCTGTCACCTATTGTGTAAGTGGTATGGGACGCTTACACAATTGGACTTACAAAACGACCCCTTGGTTTATAATCTTGTGTGGGCAAGTTTATAAATTAAGGTCAAATTCTTCATATATATATTACTGTTAATAACCGACACCCTAATGTATAAATTGGTATGGGACTCTTTATACGATGGGAGCCCTACAGAAGATCCCTTTGCTTGTGTGCTTCCGCACATAAGTTAAGGTTACTTTTCATACTTTACTTTATTGCCACATGTACTATAAAATTGCTAGTATAGGTCCGCTGTCATCTGTTCCTTGATTACTCTCCACCTTCAATTCCCCCCTTTCTTCCTCTCTGCTCGGTGCCTAGGGGCCATGGGGAAAGGGGGGGTATGATATGAATTAGTCTTATAGACTAATGGTTTTCAGACCACATCATTTAGGGTATCGCGGAGCCCAGCATGGAGGATCAACCCCGGAGGTCAGCCCGTTTGGAGATAGGGCAGTCTAGCTCAGGAGTTCAGACAGTTTGGACCGTGAGTCCCTGATTCCAGTAGTGATTTATTTTTCTTTCGCTTGAGTGACTATGTAGTGAGGATTTGATGTATTGGGCTTAAGCCCTTATTTTCAGCACTTTTAGATTTTGTGGACTCTCCCTTCATGGAGATTTTATTACTTTGATGTGATTTTATAGTGGACATTCGGTTAGAGTTTTTAATTCGCTTGTGTTTACTCTACTTGGTTTCTTTTCCATGATCGAATCGGCCGACAGAATTGGCATTTCGCGGTGATGACCCTTCAGGGCGTGAAGGTGTCACCGCAAAGCGGAGGTTCTGGGCCTAAGACCCTGATGTTTAAAAAGAAAAAAATGGGGTCTTACAAATACTCTCTCACTCCCAACATAGAATATCCAATAGCATTAGCCCATACCACCAAATAATTTGTTTCAAATCATTATACATCTTTGTAGAATCAGGATGGTAAAGAATATCAACTTCATTATCTGTAACATATTCCATCCATCTTCTCTTACGAAGATTCAACTCCTTTTGAGTAAAAACATACTTCAAGCTCTTATGGTTCGTAAAAATCTTGCACAACGTGGCATATGACAACTGTCTCCAAAGCTCTTAGACATAGATCATTGTCACAAATTCCAAGTCATGCGTAGGACAATTTTTTTCATAAATCCTTAATTTCCTTAAACCATACACGATCACCTTTCCTTCTTGCTTCAAGACACACCCAGGCTCGACATTCGACGAATCTATAGAAAAAATACACTCCACTACTTCGGTAGGTAAAGTCAAAATTGGAGCAGTGCTCAATCTCTTCTTTAATTCTTAAAAGGCTCCTTCACACCCATCGCCCAAGAAAAATGTTGCATTCTTATGCATAAGCTTAGTCAGGGGTGCAGACAACACAAAGAATCCTTTTGCAAACCTTCCACAATATCCTTCCAATCCTAGGAAACTCCTAGTTGCCTTAGGTATTGTAAGTCTCTTCCAATCTAACACTATAACTATCTTCACCGGCTCCGCCAAAAATCCATCCTTGCTTATAATGTGACCAAGGAAGGAAACTTGAGACAACCAAAACTCGCACTTTCTCATCTTGGAAAAAAACACGTGCTCTCAATATAGACCACACCAAACGTAAATGCTCAACATGCTCATCTGCACTCTTAGAGTATACTGAAACATCATCTATAAGGACGGCCACAAGTGGTACAGAATTTTTTTTGAATACTCCATTCATCACATCCATGAAAGCAGAGGTGGAATTTGCTAAGCCAAAGGTCATCACTAAGAACTCAAATGCCCATAATGCGAAATGAAGGGAAGTATACGGAACGTCCGATGCACATATCCTCAACTGGTCAAATAAATCATCGATCCGAGGAAATATATATCTATTTTGATAATCTCCTTATTTACCTCTCTACAATCTAAACACAATCTCATAGAGCCATCCTTTTTTTTCTATAAGCTAAACCAGCCTAATAGAGACACTCTGAACCAGATTGACTAACTAAGTACGCAACTCCTCCAACTCACGCGGAGCCAAACAGTAAGGAGGTTTTGCTAAAGTACGCGTACCAAGCTCAAGATCAAAAATAACTCTACCTCTCTATCATGATGAAAACCAGGGAATCCAATAGGGAACAAAATGGAAAAAGATCTCGCACCATGGGAATATCCTCAACATGCGGCACACCACGAGCTGCTTCTAAAAAAGAAACAAGGTATGCAGAATAATAGGAATCAAAAAAATTTTGAGCACATATCGCGGAAATAATCTGAGAATCCTGACGCGGAAAACCAAACAAATCCATGTGTTGGCCATTGTCCATCATGAAATCTAGACGCTTAACCTAGCATTGGTCTATGGTGGCACATCTGGGCCACCATTCCATGCCAAAAAATCATATCGAAATCTCCCAAATCTAGCACCTTCAATCGACATTTGCTAGAAAGCCCACTAAAAGAATAAAACTTCCCTGGATACCCTGGTTCGACACCACTGAGTTATTAGAAGGAAAAAAATTTAACACGAAACGGATCGCCAACTTGATCGAGAGTCAAGCAAAGACGCTCTACGAAAGTCCTAGCCACGATCGAGTGGGTATCATTAGAATCAAAGAGAATGCATGCCCAACTATTCTTTACCTTAAACTCACCTATAAAATCATATAGGTAACTACTATAACCGAAATTATATCTATAATTTCTACCTAACCACTAGATCAGGATAACACCTGAAATCACTCGGGTAGAAGATTGAGTTTCTTCCTCGGTCACCACAATTAGTTCATCGTTTCCTTTATCCAAATGCTGCAGGTGCACGAGGGACCGAGACTGCGGGCACCAAGACATCAAATGCCCTTTCTTCCAACACTGGAAATAAACTTTTTTCCTTTAACCAACAATGGGCAACGTCATGCCCCTTCCACTTACATGAAGCACAAATTAGATCTCCTTTGGGTGTGTTCTACATCGCAAGCACCAAAGACTACTTCTGAACACCCAACCTCTTAAAACATTTTTCGAAGGGGCGGCCCGAATGTCAACAAAAGCTACACACCTCCTTGCTTCCTATCTTTGGGGGCAGGGCCAGATGTCTCAGGGCTTTCACCAGCCTCGAGCTTTCACTTTTCTTTACTCAACAAAATACCATGATACTTGTCATTTCTAATATCCTCTGTAAGAACCCATTATTTTTTCGCTTCGCCTCCGGGGTCTTATGCCCAAAATCGCCGTTTTGCGGTGACACCAACACTCAGGAAGGTCGCCACTACAAAATGGTGATCCTGCCAGCAGTAACGATCACCAAAGAAGTAGAAGTATATAGTTATAACAAATAAGTCTATGCCCACCAATCACATGTAATATATGAATGAAAATCACAACACAGTCCACAGAGTAATAGAACGAAAATGGAAGCAGTAAATCAATAGCAATAAATGGGCTCTTGATCATGTCCTCAGTAAAACACTCTCGCCGAAGCAAAATATACTAATCACTCATGGATCCTGAAGCTGGTGCTCCTGTGCTAGGCTGACCCACCTCCATGTGCACTGCACTCTGCTAGTGCTGCATCTCCTGCTACTGCTCCCTTTCTCCCATCCGAAGCCCCCGAAATGTTTGGTCAACTGTTCGTTAGTCAAAAAGACTAAGCATGATTTTCCCCCACACCTCACCTAGTGGCTCCTAGGCACCGTGCGGGAGGAATGATAGGAAAGCTATGATGGCGGAGAGTGGGAAAGCAGGTGATGGTGGACCTAATCTAGCAGTTATATTGGTATTCACAGTACTATAAAAAGAAATTCAAGCTTGCAATACTAAAGTAATAGAGAAGTAAAGAGTAGTAAGTAAAGTGCACCATAAAAGAAATGTAACAGTTAACCACAGAGAAAGTAACCTTAGCTTATAAGCATGCCCAGGCAAGCTTATAAAATAAGGGGTCATTTTACAAGACCTACCGTATAAAAAGTCCCGTACCAATTTATACGTAAGGGGTAAGGGTTGAAATGTGATGATGATATGTTATGCTATGTTATGTGGGTTTGATAGTAATGATTCATACAAGTGCAACACACATAAACAGCTCTATGTGCACAGACCTTTAGTTCCACCATTTGGATTTAGCTAAACTCTCAGGTACCTGCCGTCATGGCAAACAGAGGAAGTGGGTTGGGCCACCCCACCTCTAGGCCGGCATTCACACCACCTAACCTAGACATTCGTACGCCTCAATGCAAAGAACACACTGCAGAGCCTCTGGGTACTGTGCTGGAATATCCACCAGTCTTTTCCTTGGCTAAGTGTAAACCACACCCGCCGAGTCACATCGTATTGATGTCGGTGTGAACGACTGTCAAATACCAAAGACCCACCACCTTATGCACATATAGCCAAGAATTCCCAAGCCAATGGCTCCCAGGACTAGCCTGTCCGGTATAACTACCTTCCGAGCCTTTGGCCCGCCGGGCTAACTTACCAATTTCCACAACCACCGAGCCTACCACTTGGGTAACCAAGCCAAGCAAGTCTCCCAAGCCATCAGGGTGAGTGAAAGTGAAGTACTAGAATTTACTAGTTACTATTTAATCATTTTAGTCTTACAGTTTAAGGTTAACCTTGGACTGCCAAGTACATTCCCTGTGAAGAGCTCTCGAGGGCACTAGGAACTACGATGGGCTGAAGCCCAAAGCTTCCTTTCGTAAGGTACTTATTATTGTTGGTATCTACCCATGTCCCAATTGATTGTGCCGACCCGGTTCCACTCAAAAATGTGCTGTGCGGCTGCGACCTTCGCTCCAACAAAAGGAAGTAATGTCGCGACATGCTCCGTAATTTTTTAAAAAAGTATTTGTCACTTTATTTCTTCATATTTTTCAGCATTTCCGTCCAGCATGCTCGACCAAATTGTTAGGCGGTAAAGTGCCGATTTTATTTCCATAATTTCTGCATTTTATTGTTGCCAAAAATACTTATTAGTGGGTAGGATCCGTCATCGCGATTTGGGGCTAGGATGGCTCCTCTTGGGAGTATATATACCCCCCTTATGTTATTAGGGTGGGAATGAAAATTGTTGACAAAAAAGAGAAATCTTTCTCCTCTCCCGTGAGAGGAGCAGCTGCCTAGGTCGAGGAATTCCGCCTCGCGATTCTTCTTCCCAGCGTGACACCGATGGCGGGCGCCCGCCTAGTGCGACACCGGCGGAGAACCCCCTTCTGACTAAGGCATGACACCAGGTGCCCTCTTGGTGGTGTGACTCCACTCCTATCTCCCTCGACGTCCATCCTCCACCATCGATTAACCACTATATACATTGCATACCGCTCCCACGCGAATGTGCACAAACGGGCTCGAGTTTTTATGTTGGATATTTTATCCTGGTTAAGTCAATTGCCGAACGGTTACCCGTGGGTTCCGTAATGAAATTGGTCCACCGGCCCGCGGGACCTCTTATGATTTCAAAAAAGTTGGGCGAAAACGCGTATGTGCTTCACTTGCCTACTGATTGGGGTATACACCCCGTATTTAATATTTTCGATCATATAGTCTTTCGTGAACCACCACAGAAGCTACTTCCCCCCTCTTCTTCATCTCTTCATGACCATTCTATTTGGTTAGAGAGTGATTCCATGCCCCAACATTTTTCTAATATGGAGTTGCCCCCTCACCTACTAGATGGGTTCTAATTGATATTATGCTTCTTCATAATACTTGTCCCAGGTTCCAGAAGATTCTCTTTATTCCAGCTCAAATTTTGGATGCTCGCCCCTTTGCTCCCACTGCTGGAGGAGCTATCTGCTACTTGGTTCATTGGAAGTATCGCCCTTGCTATGACACCTCATGGTTGCCGGTCGCGGAGTTGGATCGCCTTGATGCTGACATGCTACACCGTTACTGCTTATACCACTCACCGGTGTTGAGTGATTTTGAGCGGTGGAGGATTGATGGTGCCAACCCGGTTCCACTCAATAATGCACTGCGCGGCTATGATACAGTCACGGCAAGTGTACCGATCATTGTCAAGTAATAAAGACTAGGAGTTGAATCCCCGGATATCAATCTATCGAGGAGTGCAAGTAGGGAGTGTGATTTCGCTATTGAAAGAGTTATATAAAGTGTCAACGAACCAAGGGGGTTGATTTTGGGTTTCCTAATTTTAACACTAATAAAACTAATGCAGGTCACCTTCACCGCGTTACTTTGGTTGATTACTCAAGAGAGTAATATGAAAGATTGATTAGCTAATGAGGGTCACAATCACCTCTTCGCCACGCACGCTTCTAACAATCTCTAGAACGACACTATCTCAACAAGAATAAGAAAAACTGAAGCTCATCAACACAATCAAGAACTAAGATATAACAACACATAGACATGCTGAAATACTTAAGCTAAACAGTGCTCTTACACATCAATCCAACATCCAAATAAGCAGAATTAAAATACTACAAGTGAAGGGGAAGAGAAACAACTAAACGCACGAAGGCTTTCTGAGATTCGCGGCCGGAGTCAAGGGTTGTCGGGCCTTTTCCGAGCTCAGTCTACGGATGACGTCCGGGGTCTAGAAGGGTTGTCATCTCCTTCCAATAACCCGTCTTCTTCGTGAATAATCGATGGGCTAAATCTATCCTGAGAACTCCACGAATGCAGCACCTCAAGAGCATGAAACAGAGCTTGGAGTTTGGAGAAGACAATGGTGGCCCGAGATGAAGCTATTGCAAGTTCTTGGAGGAAGAATGGTGTCCGGATCAACTCTCCAAGGAGGAGAGAGAAAATAGCGGCTGGAGGGAAGTTTTCCTGCTCAGAGGAGCGGAAATGGCAGGCTAGATCGGACTGGCTCTCTGGGACGATGAAATCTGCATCTTAAGTAGAAAAATCAGAAATAATGGTCACACACAGTTTGGCACACGACCGTGCGCAAACCGTGGGATATTAACTTTCAGAATATACTGGGTAAGGAGAAGCGTTGACCCGTGCATTTTACTTGCGCACAGACTTTTCCGCCCATGTGTGAAGGAAATCACACGGGTAACAACAGAAAGCTGGAATTCAAAGCAAGCAGGTAGAACCGTGCATTTTACTCGCGCACGGGCGCTGCTGCCCGTGCGTGAACAAATCGCACGATTAACCATAGATTGGAACACAAAAAAAGCTACAGGGAAACTGTGTGTTTCCTTCGCGCACGGTTCAGAAGAAACCGTGTGTTAACTGTGCGTGAAGATCGTCGAGCTCCACTTGATAATTTCCAGTACAACCAAATGCACGATCAAGAAGAAACGTGTTCTAAGAAAATGCACGACCGTGCGTTTTCCACAAGCCTGAATTCTAGACTTGGGGGAAAACGCACCACCTACACTCAAACAAACAAAACAAAAGGGAACCCTCTCGCATCACAGAAATGCAATTAAAATAGGACGAAAGGGCCATAGGGAGCATCATGTGCTTACCTCGATAATAGAATGCACAATTGCACACCCATGGGTCAAAACAGTGCACAAAGCGGTCAATGACCGGGCGATGGAAATATAACCGAATACCAGTTGAAAAGTAGTGCACGAGTGAGAAAACAAGCGCATATGAGTCTGAAAAACCCTATAAATATCCGACTCATCACACCACTAGACTTAAACATTTGCTCGTCCAGAGAAAATCATTTATCCGTGAACTAGAAAATAGCTAGCTGGCTTAGAAATTTCCAAATAACGTAAAGCGAGAAATCAAATACTTCATGGGCGTAGAAAATATAATAGGTAAAATTAAAAATTATACTACGGAGTTTATAACTTTGGACAGGGGTAAATGAATTTTGTAACTACTCAAAAATGGAATTCTGGAGAATCATTCGGTCATACGTAGGAAGAAAGTAGGCAGGAACTCAGTTTAGCATTGCCAAAGACCGGGGCTCGGGATCACCTCTAAAGAAATCCATCAATGTCGCGGACCATACGCTTGCCCGTTCACACTCTCTCCACAGCGCTAGTTTGACTCAAGTGTGAATTTGTAGGACTTTTGAAAAATAATGGGGCTTGAGTATATACGTAGGTAAGGACGCAAAAGGATAAAAACGATGGCTACGCACAACCCAAATGAGATCATACAAATGAAATCCTCTCGCCAACAAAACATGCAGGTGCACCACACCACCAGAATTGAACTTGACAACACGGGTGTGTGCACCGCCTATCACCACAACAATAACACAAATAGACTCTTCATTTTCACTTTCTTATTTTATATCAATCAACACATATTTTTTTCTTTTCTTTTTCTAGATTTTTAAAATTCACTTTCAGCCAAAGTTTCAAGAAAACTTCACCGCACAACCACATAACAACACCATAGTAATAATACCAATTGAAGAATTAACATACTAATACATCGAGATTGGGGTGTGCAACTGTGAAAAGCTTTTAGGCTTTGTTGATCGTGAAGTGGGGCTAAATCAACAGGAGGGGTAGGCTCAAAATAGGCTAACAAGGATTAACGTTAGGATGGGTACAAGGCTCAACCAGGCCAAAAAGATGGCCTACATGATACACACGCTAGACTAACCATGCACCAATGCTTCGAGAGTAGCTTGGGGAAAGTTCTTAGCCACCGAGAAAGATGATCGTTCCTCCCTGTTGGATCCCTTATTGGATTTGGGCTAGTTTCACGAAATTAGGTTAAAGTCTAACCCACATTGTATAGCAAGGGTCAAGTCTAATAGTTCTAGAGTTTAGGATAGTCATTAGGTTCAACCTTCATGGACTAGCAAGCAGAGGACATCCGTAGTCTCAAGACTTAGAAGATTCAGAGAACAGAATGATCAGTTCGAAGTTCTTCAAACTCAGCTCTACGATCGTTGATCTCAGATCGATGAACTCTTAGTTATTTCTCTGAGCTCAGCTCGACGATATTTGAGCTCAGGTCGACGATCAACTCTTTTAGATAGATTCTCAGCTCGACGAACACAGAGCACAGAATTGGCAAGTTATTCTCTGAATGGAGTTTGCAGAGCTCAGGTCGATAAAAAGGAAATTTCAGGTCGACGAACTTGGAACTCCGGTCGATGAATTCCGTTCAGAGGTTGACGATTTCTGTCCCGAGCCAGAATGAGAAGTTTTCCATACTTATGTCCCTTACTTTCTATATTATTTAGGAGTAATATTCCTGAGTAATTAATGCTCATATTCCCCTAAATATAGCTATTATTGCCAACATTAATTATGGTATTCATTAGGTTAATTACTTGCTTATTTTATTAGGGACAGTTGGGGAAACTCATTTAAGACAATATTCCAGTTGTTTCTTTCTCCAGGGCAATCAGCAATAAATGCCAGCAATTCAAATTTCAAAGGAGAAATTTTTGACTGTAGAATATAAAAGAGATTTTCTCTTTTCAGTCGAATATACACTGAGCCAGAGTTTAGAAGAGAAAATAAAGCACACAAAGAATACAGAGAGATAGATACTGAACATTAAGAACTCTCTCCCAGTACAAAAAACATTCTGTTTTCTTCCTTGTCCATTCTGAAGACTGAAGAAGAACATCCATCACTATCAAGAGCCTTCTTAAACCTTCTCCTCCAGGAACATTCAAGGACAACTCATCTTGATTCAGTAAGAAAGTTCCATGATTGTTTTCAGACAAGGCTGAAGACCTACACCCTGAGCAATGCTCCATCTTTCTAAACCAATTCTATATTTCAGAAGGAGTCTTGATAACTACAGAATCCACAAGTATTCTCTGCTGTTTAGAGAAAAGATAAGATCTCATCACCCCTCCTATCATCTCTGTAAAAAGGGTTTATTAACTCCCTTCAAAAGTTTATTCTTGGTTTTTGAGCACCTGATCAAAAACCAAAAGGGTTGTGAGATCTCGTTGGAAATAGATCTTGTGGTGGCAGTCACCTGATCAAAAACCTGATAGTGGATTCCTATAAGGGTGGTAGAAGAGTGGATGTACCCAGGTTGGGGAACCACTATAAAATTCTTGTGTTGTCTGTATGTGTTCATTTTCTTTCTGTTCTTGCTGTGCTATGATAGATAGATTAGTTTAACCAGTCTTTTATTTCCTTCTATATTATTATTGGTATCACCTATTATCAACTCTTATATAAAACTTAAAAACAACCAAAGTTTTAAATACTCTATTCCCCCATTCTAGAGTTAATCAGATCTAACCCCCATCTTTCAAATGGTATCAGAGGGGTGTTCCTTTGGTTGTATAAGCTAACACTTGAACCAAAAGATCCTTGCTAGATCTGATTGTCTCTTCCTAGATTTTCTATTATCACATAATGGCACAGAACAAAGACTATGCAAGCACCAGACCTCCAATTTGCAACTTAAATAAGTTTGCTATCTGGAAGGCAAGAATCAAGCTGTATATGAACTCTATTGATGATGATATCTTTAACTCTATTTTGACAGGACCACCAGTTCTAGTGGCAACAACTACTACTAGTTCCAGCACACACGCTATTCACCCACCTGAGTGGACAGATGCTCAGAAAAAGGACAAAATAGCTGATGCAAAGGCCATGAACATTCTTGCTCAGACAATGTCTGATGACATTTTCTAGAAGGTGGCTGAGTGTACATCAGCCAAGGCTATCTGGGATTCCCTAAACCAGATGGTTGCTAGCTGAGCAGATGAGAGAAAGGATAGGAGATACAATCTCATCTCACAATATAAGAACTTCAAAAAGGATGAATCAGAGTCTGTTAGTGATATGTAAAATAGACTGAGCTCAATCATCAATGAGCTAAAGACTTTGGACAAAGACATCACCCTGATAGATGTTAATGACAAAATCCTCATGTGCTTCCCCAGCTCATGGGATTCAAGAATCTGGAATATCAAGGAAGCCAAAATTTTAAATGAGATCTCCACAAAATCTCTACTTGGAAAACTCAAGTCTTATGAGCAATTGATAAAGTCTAGAGAGGCTGAAGAGCAGAAGACTCCTTCATCAGGTAGAAAGGAGCAAAGTATTGCATTAAAAGCAAAAGAAGAACCAGAAGCCCCAACAGTCAATGAAGAATTCCTGAGTCTCTTAGCCAAGAGATTTTACAAGATAGGCAAGAAAGACTTTAGGAGGAAATCATGAAGGAAAGATTATAAGCCCAGGTATGACAAGACTCCCACTAAAGAAGTTTTTTTTTTGGCTGTAGGAAGCCTGGACACTTCATCTCAGAGTGTCTAGAGAACCAAATGAAGGAGATAAGAAGAGAAAAAGAAATAAGGAAACAACACTACAATAAGCCCTCCTCCAGTAAGAACAAAAGAAAGGAGAAAGGCTTTGGGGCTGAGACCTAGAGTGAAACTGAAGATGAATCTTCATCTTCCAGCTCTAGTAAAGAGCTGAGACCTAGAGTGAAACTGAAGATGAATCTTCATCTTCCAGCTCTAGTAAAGATGAAGAAGAAGCAAAGGCAAAGGAGATTTATATGATGGCAACCAATGCATCAGGCAGCTGTTCAGAAGTAAAAGCTGAACAATCAGACAATGAAGACTCTGAATTTGAGGAAGATCAGGTATTGTCTTCTTTTGATTTTGATTCAGATGAATTTAAAACTGAATTTAAATCTTTATGTCTTGATTTAATTAACTCTAAAGAAGTAATTAAACAACTTAGAGAAAAACTATCAGAACAAGTTAATTTCATCTCAGAAAACATTAAGTTAAAAGATGAATTAACCTTAGTTAATGAACAAATCATTTCATTAAAAACTGAATTGACTGAGGCTAGGCAACTTGAAGAATCCTTAAATAGGAGAAGTATCAAGCTGATGAACATCACAAGCACAGTGAATTCCAGGCTCAATGGCAAGCTAGGCTTAGGTGCTTCATCATGCCAACCCCCACTGATTCAGAAGAATATCTTAACAACTCCTATAAAATTTGTTTCAGAAAAAGGTAAAGAGAAAATAGAAGATAACAATAATGTTAAACAAATAGAATTAAAATAAAAGAATAAGAAAAGGAGAAAGAGAAAGAAAAATCTTAACCAGAACTATGTTCAGCAGATTTCGTCGACCTAGATCGACGTGTACATTTCGTCGAACTCAAGTCGACGAACTCAGAACGCAAACTTCTTTTATAACTATTCTCTGAACTACGATCGACGAAATCAGTATGGTTCGTCGACCAGAGATCGACGAAATTGTGGCCCAGAAAATGAATACTTTCATTCTCTGAGTGGAGTTCGAAGAACTCATCCCCGTTCGTCGACCTCAGATCGACGAACATACCAAAATTCATCGACCCTAGTTTATAATAACAGAAACTTTAATTTTAACATACCATTTAATCAACCAAGACAAAAAATTAATCCCTTTAACCAATGGATAATTCCACCCAGAATATATCATCCCTTAGGTTATAAGAATCAACGACAATACTCATATATTTCCAGCTTTAGTTATGTAAATCAACAAGGACCTAAGGTAACCTTGGTCAAGAATAGCTAATGTGTTTTATTGCAGGTGAAAGACTATCCCACCACAGAGCAACAGTGGTATCTGGATAGTGGCTATTCAAAGCATATGACTGGAAACAAGGACAACCTAATCAACTATAAGTCAAAGCTAGGACCCAAAGTAATATTTGGTTATTCTAATTATGGCCAGACTGAAGGATATGTAATGGTCAAGATTGGAGCAGTCACCTTCAGGAAGGTTGCATATGTAAATGGACTGAAGCACAACCTTATATCCATAAGTCAGTTATGTGATGAAAGGTTTCAGGTATCATTTAACAAAACTTCCTGTATTATTACTTCGGTTGATAACCAATTAGTTTTAACTGGCACTAGAGCAGGAAATATTAATATAGTTAATTTTAAGTCTGCTAAAATAGAAATATGCTTGTTTAACCAAACCAGTAATAATAATGATCTTTGGCATAGGAGATTAAGACATGTAAACCTGAAAAACATTGTTAAACTATCTAGGGACATCCTTGTTAGAGGATTGCCTTCTTACCCCTACAAGAAGGAAAGCCTTTGCAGGGCTTGTCAGTTAGGAAAGCAATCTAAAAATAGTTTTAAGTCACTTAATAAGAGTGATTCACCTAGGATACTGTACTTGCTCCGTATGGATCTTTTTGGACCCATTGTTGTACAGAGCCAAGGAGGGAAGTCTTATACCTTAGTAATTGTTGATGACTTCTCAAGGTTCACTTGGGTGTTCTTCTTGAGAAACAAGTAATATAACTTCAAGGCTCGTACAGATTTTCTCAAGAGCATACAGATTGAGTACTCTACTCTAGTTGCATTGATCAAAAGTGATCATGGTACTGAGTTTGAGTCTCTTCTTATGCAAGAGTTTTGTGAGAAGGAAGGTATTATGCATTGCTTCTCTGCTCCTAGAACTCCTCAACAAAATGGGGTAGCTGAAAGGAAAAACAGAACACTCATTGAAGCTGCAGGCACATTAATTGCAGATGCTCACTTTCCCCAATCCTTTTGGATAGAGGCAGTGAGCACAGCAAACTATGCCCTGAACAGAAGTTTGATACACAAGCTCAAGGGCAAGACCCCATAATAACTACTGAAAGGGAAGAAACCTAAAGTAGATTATTTTAGAGTTTTTGTTTGTGTTTGTTACATTTATAACAACAATAAGAAATATATTAGAAAGTTTGAAGACAAGTCTGAAATTGGATTTTTTTTTTGGATATTCCCAAGTAAGCAAGGATTATAAGGCATATAATAAATCAACAATGAAAATGGAAGAGTCTAATCATATTTCATTTGATGAGACTAATATGTTTTACAAGGAGAAGATAGATTGTACCAGTGAAACTTTGCAGGAAACTAACTTGTGTGAGAAGTTGGATGAGTTGACCCTCACCAATAAGGCTGTTACATATCCTTCTCCATATGTTGCTGAAGAAAGTGAAGATCAAGACAGTGAGTTCAATGAAGAGCCAGCAACAGCTAACTCAATTCCACAAGAGGAATTAGCTCCCCAAGGTGTTGATCAACCAGCTCCTACTAATATAGTCACACTTAGAGATCACCCTATATCTCAAGTGATTGGAGACTTATCAGTGGGTGTGCAGACAAGGCATCAACTCCACCAGGACATGATGCATGCCTGCTTCATATCTCAAACTGAGCCCCAATCCATTAAAGATGCTGAGCAAGATCCATACTGGATCATTGCAATGCAAGAGGAGCTCAACCAGTTTGAGAGATGTAGAGTTTGAGATTTAGTTCCAAGACCCAAAGACTACCCAGTCATTAGAAATAAATGGGTATTTAAAAACAAACTAGATGCTCAAGGCACTATCATAAGGAACTGAAAGTTATCTAGTGTCAACTAACTTCACCTATGGGGGGGGATAGGTGATTTGTAGTCTTTTGTGGAATTAAAAATTAACCTACACAAACAACAAACACAACACAGAAAAGCACACCAGAAATTATAGTGGTTCCCCGATTTGGGTACGTCCACTCTCCCCTTCGACCTATCTTCCAACAAGGGATGACTCGGTCACTTCACAAACAGGATTGAAATCCAATCCTCTCACTATGGAAGAAACCCTTCCACCCGAAGGAGTCACTACTCCTACACCACGGGTTGCACCCAACCCTTACAACGAGGAAACAAAGTTCCTTTATAACAAAGTTAAAATAGAATGTACAAGAAATATAAACTACGTTTGGAGAACCCGATGTCCCTCTTCGTTCAATGAAGCTTTCTTGATGAAGACGAAGAGTCCACGATCGGCGCACTCTCTTGGAGAGGATCTTCCCGAGATCGGCGGCGGCAAGTGAATGCGGCGGCAATGCTTTGTAGATCAAAACTTCTTGATGAAGCTAGCAAGGTCTACCAACGATCTTACTTGAATCGATCGTCTCATTCGATTCGGAGGGGAGAAATATTCCCGCTCAACAAATCAAGAGACAAAGGATCTCAAGATAGAAACGTGAGACGCTAAGCTTAGCCTCGGTTCTGTCGCCAGATGATCAAAGATGACCTCTAAGATCAGCGGCGGCGTCTGTCTTGAGAGCGGCAATGGAGACAGAACAAGTTTCGCGATCGGCTAGGTTACGCTCGGCAGCTTTGATTTCTCGTAATTGATTACTGTTGGAGTTTGACAAATGCGAGTATTTATACTGTAGACCAACCCTAAATGACCGTTGTGGGCACCACAAGGAGAAGCCATAAGCCCGGTCCAAACAGCACCTGAACTCTTTGTTCGGTCCAGCGAGCAGGAAGAAATCGCCTAAGGCAAATTCGGCGGGAATCATTGGTGATTCTCGACGAATCGGTGAGAATCACTTATGATTCCTGTCGAATTATCCTTGGTAGAATTTTAGCTGAAAAGCTTGCCATCCGGGGTGAGTCGTCGAGAATCAAAACCATTCTCGATGAATCGACAAGAATGGAGAGTCATTCTCGATGATTCGGCGAGAATTACTTATTGAGTCTCGACGATTCTGACTTGGCAGTATTCTTGAAGGCGTTGAGTTAGCCGGATGCAGTCAGCGGGAATCGGCGAGTGATTCTCGACGATTCAGTGAGAATCACTAGTGATTCCCGTCGAATCAGCGAGGATCACTTAGTGATTCCCGTCGAATTTAACTTAGACGAATCTTCATCTTTCTTCCCATGAGCTGGTCTTTGACCCATCCTTGCTCCTCTTCAGCTCTCGATCAATCTAAACCCTGTACTTTAAAATAAGTACACTCCAATAGAGAGAGTACACATGAGCCAACACATTGATCTGCTAAATGAGGGATTACGTTGCACAGACCCATGTATATTGACCCACTGCACCCTGACATTGGTGTGTACTTAGCGTGGCATAACTGCAAGCACATCTTGAAGAAAATCATCAAATACATTATCTATTCAACTTAGCTTGTTTAGGGGCTTCTTCAAATTAGGTACATTGTGGATAAAATACCCAACAATCTCCCCCTATTTGAAGAAGCCTAAACCCTACAAGCTAAGGTGAATAGAACATATGGGAATGAAAATCATAAACTAAGAATTCAGTTGAGAGTGAAATTTATTACCACTTTCCTGAGAGCATACTTGGAGCAACCTTAGCCTTAGCCGAGAGGGTAATCTCCCCCTTTTCGGCTTCTGTAAATCTGTGACTTCACTTGGAGCCACATCCTCTCCCTCAGATCTTGCATCCGTGTTCGAGCTTGAGTTCCTTGCTGATGCTCCCCCATGATCCAAGAGCCTTGAGACGTACAGTCTTCACTCTTCAAAGTTCAGTATGCCGAGTTCAGTTTTGAAGAGACTGAACTTGGCCTCGTCTAAGGGCTTTGTGAAGATATCTGCAACCTGCTTATCCGTGGGGAAATAGCAGAGAGATATATCTTTGTTTTCCACATGCTCCCGAATGAAGAGATAGTGCACTTCAATAAGCTTCGTTCTGCTGTGTGACACAGGATTGTTCGCAATTGCTATTGCGCTCGAGGAGTCGCAGTACATCGGAACTTCTCTGAACTGCATGCCATAATCTTTTAGCTAATTTCTGATCCATAGAAGTTGTGTGCAACAGCTGCCTGCTGAGATGTACTCAGATTCAGCCGTGGAGGTTGTGACACAATTCTGCTTCTTACTGTTCTAAGAAATAAGCCATCTTCCGAGGAATTGACACGTCCCGGAAGTGCTTTTCCTATAATCCCTGCTTCCTGCAAAATCAGCATCTGAAAAGCCTATTAGCTCGACATCATTTTTTCTAGGGTACCACAAGCCAAGATTAAGTGTACCTTTAAGGTATCTAAGAATTCGCTTTGCAGCGACATAATGAGATTCCTTAGTGTTCACCTGATATCTGGCACATACGCATACAGAAAACATAATATCCGGTCTACTAGCAGTAAAGTAGAGTAGGGATCCAATTATACTTCTGTATTTGGTTTCCTAAAAAGGTTTCCCTTTCTCATCCTTGTCCAGAGACACTGTGGATCCCATTGGATTCCTCATAGAGGTTGCATTCTCCATTCTGAATTTCTTGAGGAGTTCATTTGTGAACTTCGTCTTAGAGATGAAAATTCCATCCTCAGACTGTTTCACTTGAAGTCCCAAGAAATACTTTAGCTCTCCCATGCTGCTCATTTCAAACTTTCCTTGCATAAGTTTAGAAAACTTTTTGCAAAGATTATTGTCCGTAGAGCCGAAAATTATGTCATCAACATAGATTTGCACCAGCAAGATCTTGCCTTTGACTTCCCTAAGAAAAAATGTCTTATCTATTTTTCCTCTCGAGAACTTGTTCTCAAGAAGAAAATAAGACAGAGTCTCATACCAAGCTCGAGGAGCTTGTTTCAAGCCATGTAACGCTTTATTAAGAAAATAAACATGATGAGGGAATGTAGGATTAACAAAACCTGGAGGTTGCGCGACATATACTTCCTCTTTCAATTTTCCATTGAGGAATGCAGATTTCACATCCATCTGATAGACAGTGAATCCTTTGTGCGAAGCATACTCCAGGAACAATCTGACCGCCTCAAGCCTTGCAACTGGTGCAAAGGTCTGGTTGAAGTCAATCCCCTCCTCCTGTCTGTAACCTTGAGCCACCAGCCTGGCCTTGTTCTTTATGATGACACCGTGTTCATCCAGTTTGTTTCTGAAGATCCACTTGGTGCCGATAACATTCTGGTTCTTTGGTCTGGGAATAAGCGTCAAGAAGTTACATCGTTCGAATTGATGCAGTTCATCTTGCATGGCCAATATCCATGCTGCATCTTTGTTCGCTTCGTCGAACTTATTTGGCTCAACCTGTGATAGGAAACTAAGGTGCAAAATCTCGTTAATTGTACCTCTCCGAGTTCTGACACCATCACGAGGATCTCTTATGATCTGATCTCTGGATGATCCCTCATGTGTCGTAGCTCTAGGAGTCTAGCTTCTAGAGCTCTGACATCTTCTCGAGCTTCTCTTTCTTCTAGGAGATTTTCTCCATCCTGATCTTCAACTTCTCCAGTTTGTGTTGAGGTGGAGACCTTGACGTACTTGGGAGTTACATCTTTAGCGGTCTCATCGAGACTTAGCTGTTCAAGTCTTGCACCTGCATCTTCAAGAATGCCACTGCAAGAATTGATGTGAAGCAAGCTTCATTCATCAAAAACAACATTAATTGACTCCTCTACCACTAGGATTTTCTTATTGAAGACCCTATATGCCCGACTATGGCTGCTATTGCCCATGAAGATGCCTTCGAAGCATTTTTCTCCGAATTTAGTACGTGGGTACTTCCCATTATTGAGTACATAGCATCTTCAGCCAAAAATCCTCAAATAGGAAATGGTCGGTTTCCGGCCTTTCAATAGCTCATAAGGCATCTTGTGATGATTCTTGTTGATCAATGCTCGGTTCTGCAAATGACAAGCCATGTTGACAGCCTTTGCCCAAAAGTACTCTGGAAGAGAGGCATCATTTAACATTGTTGTACATGCTTCAATGAGAGTTCTATTTCTCCTTTCCGCAACTCCGTTTTGTTTCGGAGTACGCGGGGAGGAAAACTCATGAAAGATACCAAGTTATTCACAAAATTCTGTCATAGCCCCAGTCTCGAATTCTATTTCATGGTAACTTCTGATTTTGACCACTAAGCAGTTAAGTTCGTTCTTAATCTGCTTGAAAAAACTTGTGAAGATATCAAACGTATCTGACTTTCGTTTCAAAAAGAACACCCACGTAAACTGAGAGTGATCATCAACAATCACTAGTGTATATGATTTGCCTCCTAAGCTATGAACTTGCACTGGACCGAACAAGTCCATATGCAGAAGATAAAGACATCTGGAGGAGTCTTTGTCTACAATGCCCTTAAAGGTAGCCCGAGTCTGTTTGCCCTTCTGGCATGCAGGACAAGGGCTATCTTTGATGCACTTAATAGTAGGGGCATCCCTTACTAAGTTCTTAGAAAACAACATATTAATTGTCTTGAAATTAATATGTGCTAATCTCTTGTGTCATTGTTCACAAAGAGATGCACTGTCTTTTGCTACTAGGCACACGGGGGTAGAAGAATCTATGCTAAGAAAATCTAAACAAAATATATTTCTGCTCCTAATGCCAGTTAATACCGTCTCTGAAGAGGCACGCGATATTATCAAGCACTTATCCTTGCAGAACTTAATGTCATAACCTTTATCACACAACTGACTTACACTGATTAGGTTATGATTTAACCCTTCAACATAGGCCACGTCGGTGATAGAGATTATACCGTTGGAAATTATACCGTAATCTCTGGTGACTCCTCGATCTGATCCTCCAAAGATGACTTTGGGTCCATTTTTGACTGGAGAGTAATCACGTAGCAGGCTTCTTGTCCCAGTCATATGCCGGGAACATCCACTATCCAAGTACCAGATAGGCATTTTGGTGGCCTTTGGACATACCTGCAAAACAGAATCAGTTTCCCTTAGAAACCCAATCGAACTTGTGTCCTAGATTCCTTGTTAGCATACTCCCCCTCGGGTGATTAACCCTACGAGTGGTCGGCCTCGCATTGCTAACATGAGGAGTCTCGTTTAATCTTGGATTAAACCAGCAATCCAAGGCAAAGTGACCAACTTTGCCACAACACCAATAGTCGAACTTGTTGTACCGCTTCCTAGGCTCCAGCTTCACCCTGGGAATGGTGGGTCCAGCTGGGGCCTTGGATCTGGAGGTGGAGGCATCATGATGACAACAATCACATGATTTCTTCACTTCCTGTTCCTTCAGTATAACAGGCTTGGCTTTTGGTGCCTTCTTCCTATTATGGCCGCTAGAGAAGTGGCCATAATTTTCCACTTTGATTTCCTCATAAGGTGCCTTGAAGACACTCTTGTCGTAGTTGCGGGGGAAGGCCAAACCATCATACCGGCTCTTGGGCTTTTCAACCGAGGGCCGGAAGAAGTGTTCATAGGTTGACTCAAAGTCCTGTTCATTGCAGGGAAAGCCAGGCTTCCTGAATTCAAAAGGGTTGAGTGGGGCCTTTCCCTTTTTTGCAGCAGAGGCCTTCTTAGCAGCCTTATTTTTCCTCTGCTTTCTGTTTCTTCTGAATGATTTACCAGGCACACCCACATGCCCCAAGCCAGCCCCCTTAGCCTGAGCAGAGAAGGTATCAACCAGTGGGAGAACAGTCTTTGGCATAGAGAAGATTTTGACAATCTTCCTTTCTGCCGCAAGTTATTCTTCCAACTTTTTGAATTCTTCATGTTAAAGGTCAAGGAGCCTTAAAGACTCTGAGTGCTCAGAAGTGAGGCCCAGGTGTTCCTGTCGGAGAGAGATCAAGCTAGTGATCTCTTCTCTTAGAGACACACCCTCAGCCTTAAGGAATTTGACTTCCTTTTTCTGAGCCCTAAACCTCTTACGGCATTCCTCAAAGGTATTGAGCAGAAGCTCATACTTTTCGAGGAGCTCAGCTTCACGGGCAGATGGGCTGTCCTCGAGATCATCATTAGGAGACTCATTATCAGAGTAAGAGAGGGGGGTACGAGCTTTTACCTTCCCAGTAAATAGGGGGCAGTCTCCTTCTGAGTCAGAGCGACCCACTAGCCCGAAGTATGCTTCCTCATCATCACTGGAGTCTGATGAATCAGACTCACTCGGTATCTTTGGCTATTTGGTGATGTAGCTCCTCTCCTTCTTCTTATCTCTAGAGGACTTGTGCTCCTCTCCCTTCCCCTTATCTCTCTTGCCTTGGTGGCAGTCAGCGATGAAGTGACCTGGCTTATTACATTCAAAGCAAATAATGTCATTAGAGCGATGTTTGTTCTGTTTGGATTCATACCTATCAGAAGAATAATTCTTCTTCTGATGTCTGGAGGAGGAGCCGTCTCTCTTTCTTTGATTCCTCAACCTGAGGAACTTCTTGAACTCCCGAGTGATGAGGGATAAGTCTTCTTCAGATAGCTCTGAGCCGGAAGAGCTTGGCTCAGATTCTTCTTCCTCATCCATTTTTCGAGAGCGGGATGAGGCTGCACCCTTGCCTTTCCTTGAGTGATTGGATTTTAGGGCCACGGTCTTCTCTCTGGCAGCGGCTTTATCGGCTTCTTCTTCAGCTTTTCTGGTGTTCAGCTGAAGCTCATAGGACAGAAGTTTACCAAACATAATCTGGGGATCTGTTTCTGCCAGCCTTCCAAATTCTCTGATGGCGCAGATCTTGGTGTCCCATTCTTTAGTAAGAGATCTAAGGAACTTTTCATTTAGTTCACCGTCGATGAACACTCTGCCATAGCCCTTCAGGGCATTGACGATCTTCAGGAAGTTCTCGAATGTCACTCTGATTTCTTCCTTGGGACCTTGCCTGAAGGCCTCGTACTTCTTGTTCAGAAGGGATCTTCGAACATCCCTTACTTCATCAGTTCCTTCCATCAAGATGATTAGGCAGTGCCAAATATCCTTGGCAGTCCTGTAGTTGCAGAAAACCTGCATCATGGAATCATCGACGGCACTTACCAGAATGTTCTTAGCTTTCTTGTCGAGTCCAACAAGCACCATCTCATCCTTATCCATTTTCGAAATTTTCTTGGGCACTTTCTTGGTTGGATCAATGGTGGAGGCCTTAGTGGAAATATAAGGTCCCTCCTCCACTACCATGAAGAGTCGTGGGTCGACTGCTTCCATGTTGTACCTGATCCTTTCCTTCCATATTGGAAAGTTAAGCTTGGTGCACACTGGGATCTTCCCTGAATACTTGAGTCCTTCCATTTAAGAGAGCTTCTTTCTTCTTGACACTAGATGTGGGAACTTACTCAAGATGTTAACCTTATTGACGAGTAACCTCCCTCGGATACCACTTGAAAGTTATCTAGTGTCAACTAACTTCGCCTATGTGGGGGGGGGGGGGGATAGGTGATTTGCAGTATTTTGTGGAATTAAAAATTAACCTGCACAAACAACAAACACAACACAGAAAAGCACACCAGAAATTATAGTGGTTTCCCGATTTGGGTACGTCCACTCACCCCCTTCGACCTATCTCCCAATAAGGGACGACTCGGTCACTTCACCAACAGGATTGAAATCCAATCCTCTCACTATGGAAGAAACCCTTCCACCCGAAGGAGTCACTACTCCTCCACCACGGGTTGCACCCAACCCTTACAACGAGGAAATAAAGTTCCTTTACAACAAAGTTAAAATAGAATGTATAAGAAATATAAACTACATTTGGAGAACCCGATGTCCCTCTTCGTTCAATGAAGCTTTCTTGATGAGGACGAAGAGTCCACGATCGGCGCACTCTCTTGGAGAGGATCTTACCGAGATCGGCGGTGGCAAGTGAATGCGGCGGCGATGCTTTGTAGATCAAAACTTCTTGACAAAGCTAGCAAGGTCTACCAACGATCCTACTTGGATCGATCGTCTCAATCGATTCGGAGGGGAGAAATATTCCCGCTCAACAAATGAAGAGACAAAGTATCTCAAGATAGAAACGTGAGACGCTAAGCTTATCCTCGGTTCTGTCGCCAGACGATCAAATATTACCTCTAAGATAAGCGGCGGCGACTATCTTGCGAGCGGCGACGATGACGGAACGAGTTTCGCGATCAGCTAGGTTACGCTCGGAGGCTTTGATTTCTCGTAATTGATTATTGTTGGAGTTTGAGAAACACGAGTATTTATACTATAGACCAACCCTAAATGACCGTTGTGGGCCCCACAAGGAGAAGCCCTAAGCCCTGTCCAAATAGAGCCTGAAATCTTTGTTCGGTCCAGCGAGCAGGAAGAAATCGCCTAAGGAAAATTCGGCGGGATCATTGGTGATTCTCGCTGAATCGGCGAGAATCACTTATGATTCCCGTCGAATTATCCTTGGTAAAATTTTAGCTGAATATCTTGCCATCCGGGGTGAGTCGTCGAGAATCAAAACCATTCTCGACGAATCGGCGAGAATGCAGAGTCATTCTCGACGATTCCATGAGAATCACTTATTGATTCTCGACGATTCTTACTTGGCAGTATTCTTGAAGGCATTGAGTCAGCCGGATGCAGTCGGCAGGAATCGGCGAGTGATTCTCGACGATTCGGCAAGAATTTCTAGTGATTCCCGTCGAATCGACGAGAATCACTTAGTGATTTACATCGAATTTAACTTAGACGAATCTTCGTATTTCTTCCCATGAGCTGGTCTTTTACCCATCCTTGCTCCTCTTCAGCTCTCAATCAATCTCAACCCTATACTTGAAAATAAGTACACTCCAATAGAGAGAGTACACGTGAGCCAACACATTGATCTTCTCAATGAGGGATTACGTTGCGCAGACCCGTGTATATTGACCCACTACACCCCGACATTGGTGTGTACTTAGCATGGCATAACTGCAAGCACATCTATAAGAAAATCATCAAATACATTATCTATTCAACTTAACTTGTTCAGGGGCTTCATCAAATCAGGTACATTGTGGATACAATACCCAACAGGAACAAAGCCAGACTAGTTGCTCAAGGATACAAACAAGAGGAAGGCATAGACTATGACCAAACATTTTCACATATTGTAAGGCTTGAACCAATCAGGATATTCTTATCCTATACTGCCTACAAAGGTTCACAGTTTTTCAAATGGATTCCTAAATGGTGAACTAAAAGAAGAGGTCTATGTCAACAACCACTAGGTTTTATCTCTTCAACTCATCCCTCTTATGTTTTCAAATTGCAAAAGGCTCTCTATGGTCTAAAGCAAGCTCCAAGAGCTTGGTATGAAACCTTAGCTAGCTTTCTTTTAGAGCAAAATTTTTCTAGAGGCATTGTATATAGGACTTTATTTTTCAAGCATCATCATGATAAAATCTTGTTAGTACAAATATATGTAGATGACATTATATTTGGCTCTACAAATCCCAAACTATGCAAAAGGCTCTCCAACCTTATGCATTCCAAGTTTGAGATGAGTAGTATGGGTGAGCTCTCCTACTTCCTTGGTCTTCAAGTGAAGCAGAGCCCTGATGGAATCTTCATATCCCAATCCAAGTATACTAAAGAGCTGATAAAGAGATTTGGGATGGTTGATGCCTAACCTAAGAAAACACCCATGGCTACCAATGTTGTGGTTGACTCAGATGAACATGGGAAACCTGTTGATCAGAAATTGTATAGGGCCATTGTTGGGTCCCTGTTATATCTCACAGCAAGTAGGTCAGATATTATGTTTGCTACCTGTCTTTGTGCTGGCTTCCAGGTGAACCCTAAAGAATCTCACCTTATTTTCTTAAAAAATATTTTAAGATATATAAAGAGTTATCCTAACCTACGACTCTGGTATCCAACTGATTCAGAATTTGAGTTAACTGGATACTCAGATGCTTACTTTTCTGAATTTAGAGTGGATATTAAGAGCACATACGGAACATCCCAGTTCCTTGGTGCTAGACTTGTCTCCTGGTTTTGTAAAAGCAAACATCTGTGTCTACATCAATAGTAGAAGCTGAGTACATAGTAACTGGCAGTTGCTGTTCACAGATATTGTGGATTCAAAACCAACTCCTAGATTATGTTTTCAACTTAAATAATTCAACTCTACTTTGTGACAATACTAGTGCAATTTCTATTGCCTAGAATCCAGTGCATTATAGTAGAACTAAGCATATAGAGATAAGACATCATTTCATTAGAGAGTGTGCGGACAAAAAGAAAATTAATCTTGTCTACGTCTACACTGATTTGAAAAAAGCAAATATCTTCACCAAACCCTTGGATGAGAGGAACCATCTGTTCTTTTTGAATCAACTTGGTATGATCAATGGAGAGGCTTTAATTTAACTTTCTATCTGTAGTCGGAGAATTTGCCACAGTTCGTCGACCGAAGATCGACGAACTAAGAAAAGTTCTTGAGAAAATTCGTCGACCTAAGATTGACAAACTCTCTATGTGAGCCTTTTTCATCGACCGGAGATCGACGATCTGGATTTAGAAAATTTTTGTTGACCTGAGAACGACGAAAAGTTTTCCATTCTTTAGACTGAGATTGACGAACTCATTTGTTAATAAAATATTTCATCGACCTCAGATCAAAGAATTGTTCTTTATTTTCACAGGACAGAGTTTGTCGTTTCATATTCTAAAAAACCTTATATCTAGGTTTTCTTTGTGCTCCATCCCGCACTTTCTGTTTTCCTTGCACTTGGTCTCTCTATTTTCCTTTTGCAATTGATCATGGCGATTCTAGCAAGCACTCTTGCGGCGATGAAATTCGATATGGGATTTGATATAGACTTCGAGTCATTCCAACACTCAGATTAAATCTTCTGGGATATTCTTAAATTGTTTGAAGATCAGCAGTTGAAGAATCTTATGACAACACAGATAAAGATTGCTACAACAGAAATTCGAGAATGGGTATTCACTTCCTCCACACCAGATGCATATACTATAACAGGAACAATATCGGGTAACATAGTTTCTCTCACCCCCGCCGTATTATCTAAAATATTTGGACTAGTAAATGGAGAACAAGAGTTGGAAATAAACAGTGTTGAATATGATGAAATGCTGATTAAGATGGGTTATACTAGAGAAAACCCTAATAAACTGCTGAAGAAACATTTATCTGCTGATTATAAATTTCTAGTGGATGTTATGGGTAAGATACTGTGTTGGTACCCTAGATGTGATTTGGCTTATGTAATCCCTTTCCAGCCCCTCTTGATCCATATAACTATATACGATCATGATTAGGCCTTGTTAAGTTTCCCTAGGACAGTTTATAACTGACCTAGAGCTTAGGCTAGAAGTTCTAGATGTATTTTTGGTTAAGGCATTTTTCGTTCGACCATCGTCGAACGAGGCCTCGCGATCGTCGATCATTAGTCGACGATAGCAGGGCTATAGAATCGTTGAAGTCAAGACAATTATCGTCGACCGATGGTCGACGATCTCAGAGCAAGTTTATTATGCTCTGAAGGTTGGTCGACGATCTGCCATCAGCAGTTCAACGATCGTGTTCTTGCTTCACGATTTCTGTCTCGACAGATATTTGCCTTAGTCGTCGACGATATCTTGAGCTGGTCGACGATTTCTGTTTCGACAGATTTCTGCTTTTAGTCGACGATCTGTTAGCTAGGTCGACGATCATCGAACCCCTGTTCGACGATTATTGTCTGCCTTTATCTTTTTGCATTCATTCTATTCCTTGGTTTATTTCCAAGTGTTTTAGCTTGTGGTTAGAGAATTTTCTGAAGTTGTCTTTGCAGATTTATGGCTTAAATTCAAAATAAATTAATTACCAAATATGTCAAGCTTAAATCACGGGATTCAGTATTTTGATAAAGCATTTTTGTCCTATTATACAAAATATATTGCCAGGCTGTATTCTAGCCGTTGGCACTGTTTACTATTTCCAAGAATGGTAAGTCTTTATGCTGAGATATTTTCCCACTTATTTAATTCCTTATTGGGACTGACAGTAAGCTAATAGGTCATTCTATTCCTATTGCTATATTCTGTTGCAGGGCTCGAGAATTAAAATCAATAGAGCCGTTCCAAAGGAAAAATGAGAAGACATATTTAAGAGAGATTTTTTTAGAAAAATAACAAGCTACAAATACAGAGAGATTTTTTCTCAGTGCTGCATTCTCTCAAGCATCTTCAGAGCAACTCTTCACCATCTCACAAAAAGAAGAAGAAAAGCTCCCCTGAAGAAAAAGCCCAGAGCAATTACTTTCATTCTCAAGTCTCCTGAGCATCTGCTTAGAGTTTTCAAGACTTCAGAAAGAGCTCCAGTTCTGCTTCAACTATTCCAGAATCTGAAGACCTGATAAAAAATCAGTCTACAGATCTCTGAGGATTTAGTTTCAGTATATCTGAAACTCCTTCATCCTGAAGCAAAGGCTTTCCCTGGACTTTCACTGAGCTAGGGGGAGACTTTGATTCTTTAGAGAATCCACAAGTCTTCTCTAATCTGTATTTACAACAGAGAAGATAATCTAACCCTCTCAACCCCTTTGTAAAAGAGTTTGTTCACACCTCTTCAAAAGTGAACATTGGTGACAGGGCACCTTATCAACAACCTGTGGTTGAGCATCCTTATCAAAAGCTCAAAGGGTCTGTTTGATCTACCTGAATCAGATCATTGGTGGCAGGGCACCTTAGCAAAAACCTGTAGTGGATTCCTACCAGGGTGGTAGAAGAGTGGAGTACCTATTTAGAGGGAACCACTATATATCCTGTGTCTCTGGCTATCTTGTTTAATTGTCTATTCTGTGGCTGTGATAGAACTACCTAGGATTGCTAGTTGTTGTGATAGGCTTATAGTTAAACTGAAATTTCAGTTAACTCTCTCACTTGTGCACTTCACTGTGTTAGGCTCTTAGGGTTCAAGTATCAGATTATTTATTCCGCAAATAAACTCCAAGGGAGCTGACTAGTTGTTCATAAAATTTGAATACTCTATTCACCCCCCTCTAGAGTAGTTTACAACTTATCCCCTCACTTTCAATTGGTATCAGAGGGAGGTTAGCTGTTCATACAGGCTAACACCTGAGTTAAAAGATCCAGTGATAAGTTGTTTCCTGATACCATTCACAAACACTTTCACACATGGCCCAGTCTAAGGATTATGCAAGCACCAGACCTCCTGTATGCAACTTGTCCAAGTTTGGCATATGGAAGGCCAGGATAAGACTATACATGAATTCTATTGATGAAGATATCTTTTCTTTTATTTTGACAGGACCACCTGCTAGGCCTGCTGCTGCTTCTATCACATCTGCTGATCTCAGTGCTGTGCCACCTCCTGATTACAATGAAAGCTACAAGAAGGCAAAAGCAGCTGATGCAAAAGCAATGAATATCCTAGCTCAGACAATGTCTGATGAAATATTCCAGAAGCTTGCTGAATGTACCTCAGCCAAAGCTATGTGGGATTCCCTCAACCACATAGTTGCTGGCTCAGCTGATGAGAGGAAGGACAAGAGATCCAACCTCACCTCTCAGTATGAAAATTTCAAGAAGGATGATGCTGAAGACATTGACTCAATGTACACAAGACTCAGTTCAATAATAAGTGAACTGAGGTCTTTGGATAAGGAGATAACTTTGTCAGAAGTCAATGACAAGATCCTGATGTGCCTTCCCATCTCTTGGGACTCAAGGATATGGCCCATCAAGGATGGAAGAAACACTGTGGAACTCTCCACAGAAGCTCTGTTGGGAAAGCTCAAGTCATATGAGCAAACTTTAAAGAGCAGAGCTGCTGCAACTGAAGTAAAAACTCCTACACCTACAAAGAAAGAGCACTCTCTAGCTCTTAAGGCTGCTGAGACTTCTGAAGGAAGTCAATCAAATGAGGAGTTACTGGCACTCATTGCCAAGAGGTTCTTCAACATGGGAAGAAGAGACCTCAGAAAGAAGCTCTCCAAGTATGAGGACAAACCAAGGTATGACAAGACTCCATCTAAAGAAATCATCTGTTATGTTTGCAGCAAGCCTGGACATATTGCTCCAGATTGTCCAGAGAAGAAACACAAGGAGAAGAAACATGAGAAAGAGTACAGGAAGCACCACTCCAAGTCCTCCTCACACAAATACAAGAAGAAGGACAAGGGATTTGTGGCTGCTACCTAGAGTGAAATAGAAGAGGATACCTGCTCCTCTAGCTCCAGTGATTCAGAAGGAGAAGAAGAGAAGAAAGCCAAAGAGGTCTGCCTCATGGCTATCAATGCCTGCAGTTCTTTGTCAGCTGCAGAGAATTCTGAAGAAGAAGGAGACAATGAAGAAGATCTTCCTATGGAAGACCAGGTAATCAACTCATTTGATTTTTCATCTCCTGAGTTCAAATTAAAATTTAAAACTCTATGTTTAGACCTACTATTATCTGAAAATGAAATCAAGTCACTTAGATCAAAGATAATGGAACTAGACATGGAAGGTACTGAAATAATCAGATTAGAAAAAGAATTAGAAAGCTTAAGAGGAGAAGTAACATTCCTAAAATTAGAACTAGCTAAATCTAAGAGGTTAGAAGAACAATTAAATGGCAGAAGCCTTAAATTATCTGAAATAACCAGTATAGCAAACACTAGGGTTGGTAATGATAAACTAGGCTTAGGTGCTACATCTAGTGAACCCATCCTCCTCACAAAGGAGAGATTTAGCACTCCAGTAAAATTTATTTCTGAATCAGGAATAAAGAATACTGAGGAAATTGAAAGATGTAAGAAAATTCAGAATAAGATTAAGAAAGAGAACAGGAAGAAAAAATTTCTAGCTTTACAAAAATCGTCGAACATTAATCGACAATCGTCAAACCAATCGTCGAACGTCTATCGACGATCGCTGAACACCTTCACCAAATATGATATCTTTGGTGCAGGAGATCGACGATCTCATCTTGAGTCGTCGACCAGTGATCGACGATCGTGGAATCCAGAACATAGCACTACTACAAATGATCGACGATATGGCTTGCGATCGTCGACCGTGGATCGATAATCTGGACTTAAGCTGGAAAATAAATTTCAAACTTCCAGAATTGCAAATCCCAATCACTACCCTAGGTTGTTTAATCCTTCAACTGAATGGATTATCCCACCTAGGAGATCACACCCTTTAGGATATAAATCTAAGCCTGCAAAATCTTTTATATCTAGTTTTTCTTTTGTGAAGAATACTGGACCCAAGGTAACCTGGGTCCACAATGTATAACTGTCCTCTCTGCAGGTGAAGACCTATCCAGTTATACATGACAAATGGTATCTGGATAGTGGATGCTCAAAGCATATGACAGGTAAGAAGAAGAATCTGTCAGGGTTCAAAGCCAAGCTGGGACCAAAAGTTGTATTTGGGGATTCCAGCTGTGGACAGACTGAAGGGTATGGCAGCTTCACCATAGGAGCTGTAACTTTCAAGAAGGTTGCTTATGTCTCAGGACTAAAGCACAACCTAATCTCTGTAAGCCAAATGTGTGATGCTGGGTACAAGGTATGGTTTACTGACACTGCTTGTAATATTGCTTTAAATAATACTGTTGTGTTAGTAGGTATTAGAATTGGTAATGTTTATGTTGTAGATTTTAACTCATCCAAATCTGAAATATGCTTATTTAATGAAGTAACCAGTAATAATACCCTTTGGCATAAGAGACTTAGTCATGTAAATTTGAAAAACATTTCTAGGTTGGCTAAATACAATCTTGTAAGAGGCTTACCGTCTTGCCCCTACAAGAAGGAAGGCCTTTGCAAAGCTTGTCAATTAGGTAAGCAAACAAGAAATAGCTTTAAATCAGTTAATAAAAGTGATTCTCCTAGGATTCTGTACTTGCTACATTTGGATTTATTTGGTCCTATTGCTGTACAGAGTCTTGGAGGAAAGTCTTACACTCTAGTAATTGTAGATGACTTCTCTAGGTTCACTTGGGTATTCTTCTTGAGAACTAAGGCTGATAACTTCAAGGTTCTTACAGATTTTCTAAAGTGTATACAGAGTGAGTATTCTACTCAGATTGCCTTGATCAGAAGTGACCATGATACTGAGTTTGAGTCTCTTCTTATGCAAGAATTCTGTGAGAAGGAAGGTATCAAACATAGCTTCTATGCTCCTAGAACTCCTCAACAAAATGGGGTAGTTGAAAGGAAAAACAGAACCCTAATTGAAGCTGCAAGTACATTGTTGGCAGATGCTAACATGCCTATGTCCTTTTGGGCTGAAGCAGTTAGCACAGCTAACTATGTATTGAACAGAAGTCTGATACATAAACTTAAGGGTAAGACTCCCTATGAGTTACTTAAGCAAGTGAAACCTAAAATAGACTATTTTAGAGTATTTGGCTGTGTTGCTTTTGTTCATAACAATAATAAAGAATACCTTAGAAAATTTGAGGCAAAAGCTTCAATGGGAGTTTTTCTAGGATACTCTCAAGTAAGCAAAGCCTATAGGGTCCTTAATATATCCTCTCTTAAGATTGAAGAGTCTGCACATGTCTCTTTTGATGAGACAGTCATGTATTATAAGGAGAAGGATTCTTCCTCTAATAGTACAGTGCAAGTCCTAGGAGTAAGTAAGGATTTGGAAGGTTTGAGACTCACACAGGAGAATCATCCCCAACAAACTCCTCAGGCTGCTTCTTCAGATTCTGAATCTGATGTAGAACTTTTAGAAGTTAAAGCACCTGCTCCAACAGTTGATCAAATTCCACATGAGGAATTAAATCTTGAACATGTTGAAGATCAGATCATTGTTGAACCTACTAATCTTGTCACACTTAGAGATCGCCCTGTATCTCAAGTGATTGGAGACATTTCAGTAGGAGTCCAGACAAGACATCAACTCAACAAAGATGTGATGTTTGCTTGTTTCCTTTCTCAAGTTGAGCCCCTAACCATTAAAGATGCTGAGCTTGATCCACACTGGATTATAGCCATGCAAGAGGAACTTAACCAGTTTGAAAGATGTAAAGTTTGGACTTTGGTTCCAAGACCAAGAGGCCAACTGATCATAGGCACCAAGTGGGTGTTTAGAAACAAGCTTGATGCCCAAGGCATAGTAGTTAGGAATAAGGCTAGGCTAGTAGCTCAAGGCTATAGACAGGAGGAAGGCATAGATTATGATCAGACTTTTGCCCCTGTAGCTAGACTAGAAGCCATTAGGATTTTCCTAGCCTATGCTGCCTATAAGAGATTTAAGGTCTTCCAAATGGATGTGAAGAGTGCCTTCCTCAATGGAGATTTAAAGGAAGAAGTGTTTGTTGAACAACCACTAGGGTTTGTTTCATCAACCTTACCCACTCATGTGTTCAAACTCCAAAAGGCTCTATATGGACTTAAGCAAGCTCCTAGAGCTTGGTATGAGACCTTAACAAATTTCCTTCTAGAATACAAGTTTGTGAGAGGTGTAGTAGATAGAACCCTATTTATTAGACATCATAAGGACTCACAACTGTTAGTTCAAATCTATGTAGATGACATTATATTTGGCTCCACTGATCCCAAACTATGCAAGAGGTTCTCTGAACTAATGCACTCCAAGTTTGAGATGAGCAGCATGGGTGAGTTATCCTATTTCCTTGGTCTCCAAGTGAAACAGTGTGTTGATGGTATCTTCATTTCTCAATCAAAATATGCCAGAGAGCTGGTTAAAAGATTTGGAATGTCTGATGCTTCATCAATGAGCACACCTATGGCCTCAAATGCAGTTATTGATTCTGATGTCAATGGCAAGTCTGTTGATCAAAAGAACTATAGAGCCATTGTTGGTTCCCTGCTGTATTTGACTGCAAGTAGGCCTGACATAATGTTTGCTACATGCCTATGTGCTAGGTTTCAGGTCAACCCAAAGGAATCTCACTTAACTCTTCTCAAGAGGATCTTGAGATACCTTAAGGGATGCCCTAACTTAGGACTGTGGTACCCAGCTGAGTCAGGATTTGAATTAATTGGATATTCAGATGCTGATTATGCTGGTTGTAGAGTTGACAGGAAAAGCACCTCAGGGACCTGTCAGTTCCTGGGAGAGAGACTTGTCTCTTGGTTTTATAAGAAACAGGCATCTGTGTCTACTTCAACTGCTGAGGCTGAATATATAGCAGCAGCTAGCTGTTGTTCACAGATCCTGTGGATTCAAAATCAGCTAGTGGATTATGGGTACACACACTCAAAAACAAAAATTCTGTGTGATAGTACCAGTGCAATATCAATTGCCCAAAATCCTGTGCACCATTCCAGGACCAAGCACATTGAGATTAGACATCATTTTCTGAGAGATAATGTGGAAAAGAACAAGATAGCAATGAAATTTATATCCACAGACCTGCAGAGAGGAGATATTGTCACTAAGCCCCTTGATGAACAAAGGCATTTGTTCTTCCTGAACCAGCTTGGTATGATTAATGGTTCAGAGTAGTGAAAATTTGGATAGATTTGTTTTCTGTCTAAAATCGTCGAACGACTGCTCGACGATCTTCGACCAGGTTAGGTATCTATCGTTGACCAATGGTCGACGACAGATCGTTTTTGTAGTAAGGCAGAAATCGTCGATCAACTAGTCAACGATCTCTCCTCAGGTATCTATCGTCGACCAATGGTCGACGACAGATTTTCTGTGCTGTGTGGAGAATCGTCGACCAACATATATTGATCAACGATCGTGGTGATTGCTTGTAGTCGGTCGATGTTTAACGATTAGTCAAATATTGACTATCGTCGGTCATTGTTCGACGACCGATTTTGTTCCGGGTTCGACAATCGCAGATTTATATCGGATAGTCGATTTAGGTCTGGAGATCGTCGTTCTTCCGCTCCATCTTTTCATATTCCATCTTCTGGCTTAGAATTCGCTCTCGAACTCTAATCCCGCGCGATTCTCTTCTCCCCTGACTTGCATCTCGATTCTCCATTCTCTCTTCAATCCAATGGCGATTCCTTCAGCAGTTCTCTTCGGGATGAAGTTCGACACTGGATTCTGTGTCGACTTCGATTCCTTCAGTCGATGTGATCAACCCATCCAAGACATTCTGCAGCTGTGTGAAGATCAAGGCCTAAAGAGATTTATGTCATTCTCACCGAAGATTCATATACCAGAGATTCGAGAATGGGTATATACTTCGTCCTCCAGCGACGAAGCCATGACTGGAAAAATAAATGGAGAGGAGGTCATTCTGACTCCTGAAGTTCTGACTGAGCTGTTTGGACTACCAACCGGTACTGAGGACTATGAGCAAAATACAGAGGAATATGGCCGCATGCTAACTGTGATGGGCCATGCTGAGGGTATTCCAGCTAAGCTGCTGAAGATCAATCTGTTTCAAGAGTATAAGTTTCTGGCAGACCTGGTGGGCAAGGTCGTTTTGGGAAAACACTCTGCTCACGACAACATCAACAGGCAACAATTTGCCTTAATGTCAGCTTTGGTGAATAAGACGCAGATAGCCTGGGGAAAAGTTCTGTTTGAACTGATAAGGAGAAAGAACAACAAGAAAGAAGTAAACCTTGCCAGGGTGTTGGGTGCATTTCTGTATGTGAAAGCACCCCTGCTGCTTGTTTCTGCACCCTCTGCAGTTAACGCCAGCAAGAGGTTGGACCCCTCTCTATTCAAGAAATCCCAGAGAGTCATCAAGAAGTCAGCCAGGGTTGATCCTAACCCTCCATCAGACACAAGGGCTGATTCAGCCACTCTCCAGCTTGCTGGGGAAGGCTCAGTAATCCCTCCATCCTCCCTCTTTACCCCTACATCCTCATCTCCTGCATTACCCTCCACACAATCTGCAGTGCCACCACAACATGAATCCCTACATGCATCTCCCATCCTACATGAACTTTCACCCCAGTCACCCACACCACAACATCTGGCAGCCTCAGCCAGTGTTGACATAGTGACTGCTACCATCCTCACACACCTCTCTCAACATGAATCCCACACTCATGTTGATGATCACCCATCTCAACATGATTCATTTGATCATGTGGCAGATCATACTGCTTCCATTCCATCACCACCTCAATTTGCATCCCACAGTCATCCATCCACCTCCACACCCTCAGCATTTCAGATAACTCCTGAATTGCTTGCACATATTGTAGAGCTCATCACTCAATCCATCTAAAACATGATTGAGGCTGCCAATGCCCCTCTCATTGCATCCATCAATGCCCTTACTAAAGCCATCAAATCACTTCCACCCTCTGCTGAGCCCTCTTCAGTAAGATGCATGACTCCAGTCCCCACTGAAGTCATGCAGGGGTAGATGTCTGTTGAAGTGGTCTCAGGTGATGCCTTGACCCTTCAGGACAATTCTTCCCTTCCCCTTCCAGCAATTGTAGAAGAACCTCAAGAGCTTCCAGAGGAAGCTATTCCAGAGAAAGCGTCTCTGATAAAAGATCCAGAGCAACCAGAAGGTAAAACACTTCCTCTAAAGGTTATAATCAGGACTTTAAATTGATATCTTTATCTAACAAAGACATTCACTCCCTAGTGAATCTAGCTTCTGATGAAGAAGTCTCTGAGAGAGATAATGAGGAAGTCCTCATGGACTTGTGTGAAAAAGTTCCAATGAACACTACTGACTCAGAAGTAGTGGTTCAACAACTTGAGAATGCTGCTGCTGCTGCTGCTGCTGGAGAAGCTGAGGCTGTGCAAGACTTACCAGAGAATGCCTCCAAGATGACTGAAAAGGAATCAAGCTCAGGTACTCTAAACCTTGAACAATATATAGCCTTTATGGCTGAGAATATTGCCTCTGAGTACATTGAAGAGTTGGCTAAATCTCATATGGTTTCCCTAGCCATCTCTCTAGGAAAAGCATCTGCCCCTGCAGATACAGTCATCTTTTCTCCACCTATCCTTACCTATCCTCTATCCATTCCTTCTATTGCAGAACTGGTCCCCGGGATAGTTCCTGATTTGTATCCTGAATCAGAACTCTGGAAGAGATCTCCAAATGTTGATCTTGATGCCCTCCTTGGGCAAGATGCCATTGAGGAAGCAAGAGAAAAAGAAGATAGAGAGAAGCAGGAGAAAGAAAAGGCTGAACATGCTATAGTTGCCAAGGATATCTCAGAACAAGATTTTGATGATTATGCTGGCAGAACCTCATCCCACTCCTCTGATGATGATGATTCTGAGGATTCTGATAGCACCCAAAAGAAGAAAAAGGCTGTGTCCAAGAAAAGAAAAGCATCTACTCCTCCTACTGCTAATCTAGACAAGGAAGTTCCCTATTTCATTCTGAAGGGAATTGATCCCAAGAGCAAAGAATTTCAACCATGGATGAGACTCTCAAAGAATCAGACAAGAGAGAAGAAGAGAACAAAAAGATATGACACTCCAATTCAGAAATTCCCCCCCAGAGGTCCTCCTCCACCTCCTGGTGCTGGAGCCTCTGGAAGTCTCTCTTCTGCCCCATCTGCAAAATCAACCAGTTCTAACACCTTTCAGTCCTACCAGAGAAGGAGTAACCAAAGTCAGGGAGGCCAAGATGTATCAGGACAAGGAAGGAAAAGAAATGAAAATGTTCCCATGGAACAAATAAAGGAGATGACATTTCAGCATCCTACTTTCTCTCCTCCTCCTTCTCCTAAAAAGAAAGTTCCAGAATGGAAACCTTCTCCTCCCAGGAGAGGTCCATCCTCCACATCAAGGAAATCTGCTGCTTCTGAGACAGTTGAAACAAAAGGAAAAAGAGTGGTCTATTCAGAGAAATCCCACAAGAAGTTCAATGAACTTGCACCTCCAAGATCTCTATATGCTGAATCTGATCCTAAGAAGGCTGCACAGATTACTCTTGACTCAAGCAAATTAGCCACAGCCCTTCAAAGGAACATGGAGATTGCAGCTCAAGCTGATAATGACAGACCACCCTCTCCATCAGATATGACTGAAACTGAAACTATTGCCTCTATGGCAAGATTTAAGGAATCTATTGCACTAAGCATGATGGAGAGAGCCAAAGCTCAAGGACTAGACCCTACAGCATATACAACTATGTCTGAATTCAGAGAAAAGGAACTCAGCAAAATTCAAGTCAACTCTGAAATTTTTAATACTGAAGAATACATGAAGTTGCACCCTGCTGCAGTTCTGCCAAGCTATGCTGAAAAGAAAATTATTGGTGAACATGACCTAATGCTATCCAAAAGACAAGCAGCAAATCCAAACAGAGAAATTATTTTCAAACCAGCTGTAATCCCTAAGAACTCATCTGATGCTAAAACCTCTGATAAATCTGCTTGATACTTTATAGTTCTGCTGATTTATGTTTTTATGTTTTTCTGTGGATTGCCTGTGATTTAAATTTTTGGTTAATCTCTGCTTTTATTATTGTGTGCATTAGTTTTTAGATCGGATTGGATAACATAACCCAAATAGGGGGAGATTGTTGGTACCCTAGATGTGATTTGGCTTATGTAATCCCTTTCCAGCCCCTCTTGATCCATATAACTATATACGATCATGATTAGGCCTTGTTAAGTTTCCCTAGGACAGTTTATAACTGACCTAGAGCTTAGGCTAGAAGTTCTAGATGTATTTTTGGTTAAGGCATTTTCCGTTCGACCATCGTCGAACGAGGCCTCACGATCGTCGATCATTGGTCGACGATAGCAGGGCTATAGAATCGTTGAAGTCAAGACAATTATCGTCGACCGATGGTCGACGATCTCAGAGCAAGTTTATTATGCTCTGAAGGTTGGTCGACGATCTGCCATCAGCAGTTCAACGATCGTGTTCTTGCTTCACGATTTCTGTCTCGACAGATATTTGCCTTAGTCGTCGACGATATCTTGAGCTGGTCGACGATTTCTGTTTCGACAGATTTCTGCTTTTAGTCGACGATCTGTTAGCTAGGTCGACGATCATCGAACCCCTGTTCGACGATTATTGTCTGCCTTTATCTTTTTGCATTCATTCTATTCCTTGGTTTATTTCCAAGTGTTTTAGCTTGTGGTTAGAGAATTTTCTGAAGTTGTCTTTGCAGATTTATGGCTTAAATTCAAAATAAATTAATTACCAAATATGTCAAGCTTAAATCACGGGATTCAGTATTTTGATAAAGCATTTTTGTCCTATTATACAAAATATATTGCTAGGCTGTATTCTAGCCGTTGGCACTGTTTACTATTTCCAAAAATGGTAAGTCTTTATGCTGAGATATTTTCCCACTTATTTAATTCCTTATTGGGACTGACAGTAAGCTAATAGGTCATTCTATTCCTATTGCTATATTCTATTTTGAGATAATCTGTTGCAGGGCTCGAGAATTAAAATCAATAGAGCCGTTCCAAAGGAAAAATGAGAAGACATATTTAAGAGAGATTTTTTTAGAAAAATAACAAGCTACAGATACAGAGAGATTTTTTCTCAGTGCTGCATTCTCTCAAGCATCTTCAGAGCAACTCTTCACCATCTCACAAAAAGAAGAAGAAAAGCTCCCCTGAAGAAAAAGCCCAGAGAAATTACTTTCATTCTCAAGTCTCCTGAGCATCTGCTTAGAGTTTTCAAGACTTCAGAAAGAGCTCCAGTTCTGCTTCAATTATTCCAGAATCTGAAGACCTGATAAAAAATCAGTCTACAGATCTCTGAGGATTTAGTTTCAGTATATCTGAAACTCCTTCATCCTGAAGCAAAGGCTTTCCCTGGACTTTCACTGAGCCAGGGGGAGACTTTGATTCTTTAGAGAATCCACAAGTCTTCTCTAATCTGTATTTACAACAGAGAAGATAATCTAACCCTCTCAACCCCTTTGTAAAAGAGTTTGTTCACACCTCTTCAAAAGTGAACATTGGTGACAGGGCACCTTATCAACAACCTGTGGTTGAGCATCCTTATCAAAAGCTCAAAGGGTCTGTTTGATCTACCTGAATCAGATCATTGGTGGCAGGGCACCTTAGCAAAAACCTGTAGTGGATTCCTACCAGGGTGGTAGAAGAGTGGAGTACCTATTTAGAGGGAACCACTATATATCCTGTGTCTCTGGCTATCTTGTTTAATTGTCTATTCTGTGGCTGTGATAGAACTACCTAGGATTGCTAGTTGCTGTGATAGGCTTATAGTTAAACTGAAATTTCAGTTAACTCTCTCACTTGTGCACTTCACTGTGTTAGGCTCTTAGGGTTCAAGTATCAGATTATTTATTCCGCAAATAAACTCCAAGGGAGCTGACTAGTTGTTCATAAAATTTGAATACTCTATTCACCCCCCCTCTAGAGTAGTTTACAACTTATCCCCTCACTTTCATACTGATTGGCAAGCATACCGCCCATGACTATATCACCAGGAAGTAGTTCCTAGAGATGTGTGCAGTAGTCAATAAAAAGCCAGTGAACTTGGCTAGAATAATGTTTGAGATGATTAAGAAAAAGAATACAAAGAAAGAGGTGTGCTTCTGAAGCATTCTTGGAATCTTCCTTCAAGAAAATACTGTTGAATCCCTGGTCTCCGAGACCATATTCATTAATGCCTCCAAAAGGCTCACTTGTACCTTATTTGGTAGGTTGGAGAGGAATATCCCCAAGCCCTCCAAGGCTTCTTACTCTTTCAAGACTTCTAAGGATACCAGATCTGTAACAGCTGCTCTTCCACCCCTAGAAGATGTCCCCTCCACCAAGATTCCATCCCCTCCATCTTCATCTCAACAACCAACACCTCCTCAAGTTCAAACACCCTTAAAAACCCTCTAACAAACATCCACATCACAAGCCCATACACTACGACCTCCTGCTTCCCCACTCCAATATCCTTCACCAGTTCATACTCCTTAACATCAACCATCTCCAACCCAATATCCAATGCATACAACTCCACCTCATACCCCAGAGCATGTCACTCCTCCTCAGTCCCCTCTTCCTCAACATCTTGCTGATATCCCCCTACACAACATATTATCCATACCATCATTTGATCTACTGTCATCCCCCATCCATACTCCATCACCTCAAGATGAGCACATGTCAGATTCCACTTCCTTCCCTTCAACCTCATCCATCAATCCTTTTGTATCAACTCAGACACCCTTTGAGTTTATGCAAATGGATCCCCCTTCCATTTCCTCTCTTTTGCAAATCATCACTCCACTACTCAAACAACTCATAGCAGAGGCTATTAAACCTCTTGCTGAATCCATTTCCACCCTCTCTGCTCTTCTGCCTATTGCCCTTTCTGTCCCTTCTTTTGGGGGCCTGGCATCAGGACCCTCTGAACCCAGGTAGGGGGAGATATTCTATGAAGAAGCTCTTGTGTCTCCTCTAGCAGCAATAACAGTAGAAGAAGCAACAACAATTTTGCAGATAGTTGAGTCACCAGATGTACAGATGGTTATAGAGGCTGAAATAATTGATTTAGATATGCTGATGGGAGATATTTTGACTGTTGGTGATTGTTGCATCAATCCCATAGTAGACATCTTTGGGTTATTAGATTCTTTCAATACAGTTTATTTGAATTCTTCTCTTCCAGCAGTAAAGCCATCTTTGGCTATAGTGTGTTACAGTCCTCCAATAAGTCCTGAAGTCATTAATCAACTGAAGGCAAGTTTTGTTATTAAAATAATTGAGGAACCATCTGACCATACTTAAATTATGGATAATATCCCAATCCCAAATTTAGATGATTTTATTGCTCAAGATGTGGCACAAGAACTTGCACATATTCAGAATGATCCTGCTTTGAATGAATTTCTGTTTACTGACAAAGATGTAGAAGACTATCAGATGGTCACTAAGAATTTTGGTCCACCTGAAGTTGCTGAACCTCAAGCACTTCCTCAAGCTGAAAAACAAATCTCAAAGGAAACTTTAAAAGAGATAGATACTTTATATGACAATCCTCAAGAATCTTCTGATGATATTGATGAATAAGATTCTGATGAATCTTATGATTCCAAGGCAAGAAATAAGGTTGCTAAGAAGAGGAAAGTTATTCCAAAGGCTGCTCCTAAGCCAAATCCCACAAATGATACTCCATACTATATCTTGCAAAAGATTACTCCATACCCAGGGATGCCACAGTTGATGTTGCTATCAAAGAATGAGCAGAAATAAAGGAAGAAGAGAAGGAGGTACAGGTCTCCTCCTAAGTAATTTAGGAAAGACCCTCCTCCTCCTCCTCCTCCATCTTCAGGGGCCTCTGGAAATATATCTCAAAGATCTGCACCTGTCACGAAAACCAATCAGAGACATTCCAAGCTAGGCAATCAACATCAGTCATCTCAAAGCCAACCTCCTCCAGTTACATATAAGAGAAGTACTACATACTCCTTTGATGATTCACAGAAGGACTCAAGACCTAAAATGCCAACATCTCCTCCAATACCATTTGTAGATCCAGAGCAGGAGACAACATCTAAAATGGCCAGATTTCAGGAACTGATTGCACTTTCTCATATTAACAAAGCAAAGGCTGAAGGAAAGGATTCCTCTCAAATTTCAACTATATCTTCATACAGGAAGGAAGAACTTAAAAGGTATGTCAAGGCAAACAAATTCTTTAATGTTTATGATTACATGAAATTGCACCCCAGAAGCTATAGTTCCAAGAGCAACATCTCTCAATATAATTGGTGCATCAGATATGACTATTTCAAAGAGACAGGCTGCCAATCCTAATAGAGAAATCATTTTCAGACAGCCTTCTGAGAAGCCTGAGAAAGAAAAGCCTAAGCAGAACAGGTGATTTTGTTTATGTTTTATTCTTGTTTTCTATTAAAACTCTGCATGTCTAATCATGAAGCACTTATTTGGAAATATCTGCTAAATGTTTTATTTCTGTCAGATATATGTGTTTATACTTTATGATTATTTCTGTTATTTGTTCTTCAGTGACCTCACCCAAATAGGGGGTGATTATTGGATCCCTAGTTGGAATTGGGCTAGGTTTACTAAATTAGGTTAAAGTCTGACCCACATTGTATAGCCAGAGTCAAGTCTAGTAGTCCTAGAGTTTAGGCTAGTCATTAGGTTCAACCTTCATGGACCAGCCAGCAGAGGACATCAGTAGTCTCAAGACATAGAAGATTCAGAGAACAGAATGATCAGTTCGAAGTTCTTCTAACTTAGCTTGACGATTGTCGATCTCATATCGACAAATTCAAAGTTATTTCTCTGAGCTCAGCACGATGATATTTGAGCTCAGGTCGACGATCGACTCTTTCAGACAGATTCTCAGCTCGACAAACTCAGAGCACAGAATTGGCAAGTTATTCTCTGAATGCAGTTCACAGAGCTCAGGTCGACGAACAAGAAATTTCAGGTCGATGAACTTGGAACTTCGGTCAATGAATTCCGTTCAGAGGTCGACGATTTCTATCCCGATCCAGAATTAGAAGTTTTCCATACTTCTGTCCCTTACTTTCTATATTATTTAGCAGTAATATTCCTGAGTAATTAATGCTCATATTCCCCTGAATATAGCCATTATTGGCAGCATTAATTATGGTCTTCATCATGTTAATTACTTGCTTATTATATTAGGGACAGTTGGGGAAACTCATTTAAGACAATATTCCAGTCATTTATTTCTCCAAGGCAATCAGCAATCAATGCCAGCAATTCAAATTTCAAAGGAGAAATTATTGGCTGTAGAATATAAAAGATATTTTCTCTTTTTAGTCGAATATACACTGAGCCAAAGTTTAGAAGAGAAAATACAGCACACAAAGAATACAGAGAGATGGATACTGAACATTCAGAACTCTCTCCTAGTGCAGAAAACATTCTGTTTTCTGTCTTGTCTATTCTGAAGACTCAAGAAGAACATCCATCACAATCAAGATTCATCTTCAACCTTCTCCTCCAGAAACATTCAAGGACAACTCATCTTGATTCAGTTAGAAAGTTCCAGGATTGTTTTCAGATAAGGCTGAAGACCTACACCCTGAGCAAAACTCCATCTTTATGAACCAATTCTATATTTCAGAAGGATTCTTGACAACTACCGAATCCACAAGTCTTCTCTGCTATTTAGAGAAAAGAGAAGACCTCATAACCCCTCCTCTCACCTCCTAAAAAAGGGTTTATTAACTCCCTTCAAAAGTTTATTCTTGGTTTTTGGGCACCTGATCAAAAGCCTAAAGGATTGTAAGATCTCCATGGAAATAGATCTTGTGGTGGCAGTCACCTGATCAAAAACATGATAGTGGATTCCTAATAGGGTGGTAGAAGAGTGGATGTACCCAGGTTAGGGAACCACTATAAAATTCGTGTGTTGTCTGTGTGTGTTCATTTTCTTTCTGTTCTTGCTGTGCTGTGATAGATAGATTATTTTAACCAGTGTTTTAGTTTCTTCTATATTATTATTGGTATCACCTATTTTCAACTCTGATATAAAACTTAAAAATAGCCAAAGTTTTAAATACTCTATTCACCCTCCCCCCTCTAGAGTAAATCAGATCTAACCCCCATCTTTCACTCCCGACTCGAGCAATACGAGGCTAGTGACGGCTACACACATTCCTACACTACCATTTGATTACTCCAGATTCCACACTTTTGAGTAGTACAAACAATATTTACAAATGCAGAAAAGTATAAACCTACTTTTATAAAGAAAAATTAAATCTATACTATTTCTACACACCATGAGTACTCGATTAGGAGCACTACATGAGTTTCGAACTACTCTATCCTAAAATCCTAAGCCCGCGTCACTTCTTTAAAGTTAACACAAAAGAAATAAATTTGACCTGAGCCGAGCGCGTACTTAAGATCGCGCTCATGTGGGTGCATGTGCATTGGTAACCCGCATAACTCTCCCCCACCAGACTTAAACTAATCAATCTATCTAAGATTTGCAGTAAAAATAGAGAAATAAAAGTTGGGGGAGAGGTTATCCCATGCTCAACAAATGAGCATACTAGAAGATTGTCGATAATTTCAGAAGAAAGTCCATGGCCCAAATGAACTCTACCTGAACGAGAGAATACCTCCAACCACGCATACTAAAAACCTATAGTCACAGCAGCATAATTGAACAAATTAAAAGCAGTGAAATTGGGTTTTCTCTCATAAGCCCTTTTCTTTACCGTCCTTAAGGTGGACCGAATACCTATATTAGAACGTGCTCTCAAAAATAAAATAAGATTTAGTTTATATTACAAAACAACTTATTTGAACTAAATAATTAAGAATATGATTCAAGTGACATCTTCGGCAGGGTTCGCTAAATCCATAACTTATCCTTGATTGACAGTCTCCCCTTGAACGTAGTGCTTCAGCCTTTGTCCCTTAACCTTGAATGTCCCAAGCTTTTCACCATTAACTTCAATCTCTTCTAACGGCGACACTCCGCTCACTATGAAAGGTTTGCTCTATCTTTACTTCAACTTGCCAGGAAACATTTTTAATCGAGAGTTGTACGATAGGTCCTTATCTCCGACCTTGAAATCCTTAGGTACAATATGTCGGTCATGTCATCGCTTAGTTCGCTCCTTGTAGTTATGCGCATTCTCATAAGCGAGTACCCTAAATTCATCCAATTCATTTAGTTTTGCCACCCTCTCTTTCGCAATTGTGGTGGGATCCAGATTCAGAAGTTTAGTCGCCCATAGAGCCTTGTGTTCTAACTCCACCGGTAGGTGACATGATTTACCAAAAACAAGCTGGTATGGGGACATTCTAATATGGGTTTTATAAGCGGTCATGTATGCCCATAATGCTTCGTCTACTCTCTTCACCCAATCCCTTCTATTCCCAAGAATAGACTTTTCTAGAATCCTTTTTAATTCCCTATTAGAAACTTCCACTTGTCCACATGTTTGTGTGTGATAGGCCAAAGCAACCCTATGATGAACTCAAAATCGCTTCAAGAGATTAGAGAACTGCCGGTTGCAGATATTGCTTCACCGTACGAGATGACAGAGCGTGGAGCTCCAAATCTTGTAAAAATGTTCTTGTGCAAGAATTGCAGCACGGTGCGGCCATCATTTATGGCAACTGCTTCAGCTTCCACCCATTTAGAGACATAATCAACTGCCATTAGAATATATTTTTTTCAAACGATGGAGGAAAGGGCCCCATAAAATCAATTCCCAAATATCAAAAGGCTCACAAACTAACATATTATTGAGGGGCATTTCATCTTTTCTAGAGATATTCCCAGCCCGTTGACATTCATTGCATACCTTCACATGAATGTAAGCGTATCTGAACTGAGTTGGCAAGTAGAACCTGCATTGTAGAATCTTATGTGTTGTCCTAACCGCTCCCATGTGTCCACCTAACTCACAATTGTCGTAGTGCTGAAGAATCGATCCGTGTTCAGATTTCGGGTCACACCTTCTAATGATGTCGTTAGCACAAGTGCGGAACAACAGCAGATCCTCCCAGAAGTAGTACTTAGCATCCGAGAGAAACTTCTTCTTCTTCTGGAAGGACAGATTGGGAGGCAATTTTCCGCATGCAAGGAAGTTAGCTAAGTCAACAAACCAGGGAGCCTTACCATGTTCTGTTGTTAAAGAGAAAAGAGTCTCATCGGTAAATGAGTCGGAAATTATAGAGTCTTCATGTTGTGAAGTGTCATGCGTTTCCAACCGCGATAGATGGTCTGCAATAACATTCTCAACTCCCTTCTTGTCCCGCACTTCCGGCTCGAACTCTTGCAACATTAAAATCCATCGGATGAGTCGTGGCTTTGTATCCTTTTTCTGCATGAGGTACTTAAGAGTGGCATGATCGGTGTACACCACGACTTTCGATATCACTAGGTAGGGGTGACATTTCTCCAATGCGAAAACCATTGCTAATAACTCTTTCTCAGTAATGGTGTAGTTCCGTTGAGCATCATTCAAAGTACGACTAGCATAATAAATTATGTGGAAAACCTTATTTTTCCTCTGTACCAAGACTGCTCTGATAGCGAAATCAATCGCGTCGCATATCAATTTGAATGGTAATGTCCAATCCGGGGACGTGAGAACTGGGGCACTAGTCAAGCAGCTCTTCAAAGTGCAAAAAGCTTGCAAGCAATTTTCATCAAAATTGAATAACACATCCTTACCAAGAAGATTGCTCAGCAGTTTTGCGATAGAGGAGAAGTCTTTAATGAAGCGCCTGTAAAATCCAGCATGCCCTAAGAAGCTATGGATACCCTTCAGAGAAGTTGGAGGAGGCAGTTTCTTGATGACTTCAACTTTAGCTTGATCCACTCCATATCCATACTTAACACTTCATGCCCAAGGACTATACCCTTCTCTACAATGAAATGGCATTTCTCCTCGTTCAGCACCAGATTGGTATCTTCACATCATTTCAGAACGGTCGCTAGGTTCTCCAAACACGCATCAAAATCTGCACCAAAAATAGTAAAGTTGTCCATAAAAACTTCTAAAAACTTCCCAACCATGTCGTGGAAGATAGCCAACATGCATCATTGAAAGGTCGCAGGAGCATTACATAGTTTGAAAGGCATCCTTTTGAATGCGAATGTACCAGTAGGGTAGGTGAATGCCATCTTTTCTTGATCCTTAGGGTCTACCAGAATTTGGTTTTACCCTGAGTATCCATTAAGGAAGCAATAATATTTCTTTCCGGCAAGCCTTTCCAACATTTGATCAATGAATGGGAGTGGGAAATGGTATTTGTGCATAGCCTCATTGAGCTTCCTGTAATCAATTCACACTCTCCATCCGGTGATCTTCCTAGTAGGGAGAAGTTCGCTGCGTTCATTTTCCACCACCGTAATTCCCCCATTTGCTGTCACTGATGGGGTAGATGATTCCAGCACCCAATAACTTATCACATCTTTCTGCACTACCTCTTGCATCTTCAGGTTCAACCGTCGCTGTGGTTGTGCAGAAGGCTTGATGTTATCATCTAAAAGGATTTTGTGCATGCAGACAGTTGAGCTAATGCCCTTTAGATCTTGTATGTTCCATCAGAAAGCCCTTTTATGTGACCATAGAACACCATCGAGACGATCCTCTTCCTCAGGAGAAAGCATTGCCGAAATTATTACGGGGTATGTCTGTTTTTCCCCCAAAAATACATACTTTAATGCCGATGAAAGAAGTTTAAGTGGAAAGTTTGGGTGAGATTGATGATGTTCAGCAAATATACTCTCAGGAATTTGGTTTGGGTAGTGTTCACGCTATTTGATTTTTATTCCATCTACGTCCCACAGAAACTCCTCAAGTAGTTGGTTGATAATAGTGGAAAGGTTTCATGGATAGTGCTGATGATGAATTCTGTCTTCCTTCTCCTCATAGAAATCCTTCCTCGCGGCTTTATACAGATTGAATGTGGTTCTGGAACTTCTGACGTGCAACATTATCATACCCTTTTTGGCGTCATTGATCGCTCGTGCCATGGCTAGGAATAGCCTTCCCAAAATAAGAGGTGCTGCGGAATCTGGAGACAAGTCCATAACGACGAAGTCAACTGGGAAAACCAATCTGTTAACTGCAACGATGAGATCCTCAGCAATCCTCATGGGCTTCTTCCTTGACCGGTCAGGTAACTGAATTGTAATGTTGGTATGCTTCAAAGTTCCCGTTCCTAGTTCCAAGAAGAGGTGGAGAGGCATCAAATTGATAGAGGACCTAGAATCACATAGTGCACGATGACAACCGGAATTCCCAATTCGTGCAAGAAATCATGTAAGTCCCTCGATCATTTAACTTCATGGGCCAATGCTCCATAGAAAAGATGGTTTCCTGCAAGTCTAACATAGAATTTCATCAGGGGACTTTATCGCCCATAGTTAAAAGTGCATTGTCACTCTCCAACCGTTTCTTCTGCGCTAGCAGATCTTTTATATATCTTGTATACTGCGGAATTTGGATAAGAGCGTCAACAAGTAGAATGTTCACCTGCACTCCTTTCATCATTTCTTGAAATTTCACAAAATTTTTTTTCCTTCCTCCTGTCATTTAATCGATGAGGAAAAGGGGGGTAAATCTTGTCTACAACTGGAATTACAACCTCTGAAGGTTGACCTTTATTGCGATCTTTGGCGTTCGATTGTTCTATGGGTTCTTTACATTGCCTTTCTGATGACTCCAAATGAGGCTTACTAATTGCGGTTGACTTTCCACTCCAAAGCTGCATGGCATTCACAGCTTCAGTGGACTGCTGAAAAATCGCGGTGATGGTGGCTATAACGCTTGCCACCAAAGATTGAAATTTCTGGAATGCTTCACTCTGAGCTTCCAAGCATTGCATAATGCATTCAGTGAATTTGCAGAATTTCTCTTCGACGAGGTCCTGAGAGGGTTCTCCTTCCCACAATTCTCTACTTTAATCGAACTGACTTCCTCATCATTCTCCACAAATGTGCACCACATTCCACTGGTCCGCGATATTCTGTCAATTATCTCCCATGCTTTGGCACAACTCTTACTGAACAAAGATCCTCCTGCCGCTAAATCAAAGTAGTGTTTGTACTGAGTTGAAACCCAAAAGTAGAACATTTAAAGTTGTACTGCTTCAGACGGACTATTCCCAAAGCAGAATTTTTGTAATTTTTGATATCTCTCCCAGGCTTCTATCAGTTGTTCACCATCCCATTGCGAAAATAGAAATAGTTCGTTGTACAACTGCCATAGTCGCTCGTGGGGGTAGAATTTCTTTAAAAACTCTTCTTCAACCCTGCTCTAGGACACAATCAAGTCAGTTAGGAATTCGCGATACCATATCCTTGCCTTTCCAATAAGTGAAAATGTGAATAATCCCTTCTTGACCCAATCCGATTCTCCTTTTCGTAATTGAGTATGTTGCAAACTTCACGAAAATACTGCAGATGATCAAGAGCGTCATCCCCTGAGACTCCATAGAAGGATCTTCCATGAGACACAAATTCGACTAAATCTGCAGAAATCTAAAAGCAATCCATATGATCATACAACAAACCACACAAAAAAATGATCAAAATACTAAAAACACTTGCAAAACTTTTCCAGTAGAAAAGTACACACAACGGTTGCACTCCCCGGCAATGGCGCCAAAAACTTGATGCAGTCACGGAAAGTGTATCAATCGTTGTCAAGTAATAAAGTTGAGGAGTTGAATCCCCAGATATCGATCTCTCGAGGAGTGCAAGTCGGGAGTGTGATTTCGCTATTGAAAGAGTTATAACAAGTGTCAATGAAGCAAGGGGGTTGATTTTGGGTTTCCAAATTTTAACACAAATAAAACTAATGCGGGTCGCCGTCACCGTGTCACTTTGGCAGATTACTCAAGAGAGTAATATGAAAGATGGATGAGCAAATAAGGATTGCAATCACCTCTTCACGAGGCATGCTTCTAGCAATCGCTAGAACGACACTATCTCAACAAGAACAAGAAAAACTGAAGCTCATCAACAACATCAAGAACTAAGATATAACAACACATAGACATGCATAAATACTTAAGCTAAATAGTGTTCTTACACATCAATCCAACATCCAAATAAGCAGAAGAAAAATACTACAAGTGAAGGGGAAGAGAAACAACCAAACGCACGAAGGCTTTTCGAGATTCATGGCCGGAGTCAAGGATTGTCGGGCCTTGTCCGAGCTTGGTCTATGGATGACGTCCGGGTTCCAGAAGGGCTATCATCTCCTTCCAATAACCCGTCTACTTCGTTAATTCGCTGGGCTAAATCTATCCTGAGAACTCCACGAATGCAGCACCTCAAGAGCTTGAAACAAAGCTTGGAGTTTGGAGAAGATAATGGTGTTAAGAGATGAAGCTATTGCCAGCTCTTGGAGGAAGAATGGTGTCCGGATCAACTCTACAAGGAGGAGAGAGAAAATAGCGGCTTGAGGAAAGTTTCCCGCTCAGAGAAGCGAAAATGGCAGGCTGGATCGAACTGGCTCTCTGGGATGTTGAAATCTGAGTCTTAAATAGAAAAATTAGAAATAATGGTCACGCATGGTTTGGCGCCCGACTGTGCGCAAACCGTGTGATATTAACTTTCAGAATAAGCATGTGGAAGGAGAAGCGTTGACTCGTGCGTTTTACTCGCGCACGGACGTTTCCGCTCGTGCGTGAAGGAAATCGCACGGGTAACAATAGAAAGCTGGAATTCATGTTAAGAAGGTGGAACTGTGCATTTTACTCGTGCACGGGCACTGCCGCCCGTGCGTGTATAAATCGTATGATTAACCATAGATTGGAACAAACAAGAAAGCTTTAGGAAAATCGTGTGTTTCCTTTGCGCACGGTTCAGAAGAAACCTTGTGTGAAGATCGTCGAGCTCCGCTCGACAATTTCTAGTACAACAAAACACACGATCAAGAAGAAAAGTGTGCTAAGAAAACGCACGGTCGTGCGTTTTCCACAAGCCTGAATTCAAGACTTGGGTGAAAACACACCACCTGCACTCAAACAAACAAAACAAAAGGAAACCCTCCAGCATCACATAAATGCAATGAAATTAGCCGGAAAGGGCCATGGGGAGCACCATGTGCTTAACCCCGGAAATAGAATGCGCAATTGCACACCCATGGGCCAAAACAGTGCATAAAGTGGTCAATGATCCGGCGATGCAAATTTAACCGAATACCGGTTGAAAAGAAGTGCATGAGTGAGAAAACAAGCCCAGATGAGACCGAAAAACCCTATAAATATTGGACTCATCAGGCTACGACCTTCGCCGCAATACAAGGAAGTCATATCGCGACATGCTCCGTAATTTTTAAAAAAAGTATTTGTGACTTTATTTCTTCGTATTTTCAGCAATTCTGTCCCCCAGCTCGACCAAATTGTTAGGCGGTCAAGAGCTGGTTTTATTTCAATAATTTCTACATTTTACTGTTGCCAAAAAAACTGATTAGTGGTTAGGATCCGTCATCGCGATGTGGGGCTAGGATGGCTCCTTTTGGAAAATATATAACCCCCTTATGTTATTAGGGTGGTGATGAAAATTGATGACAAATATAGAGAAATATTTCTCCTCTCCCGTGACAGGAGCAGCCACCTAGGTCGAGGCATTCCTCGTCGCGATTCTTCCCCCCGGTGCGACACTGGCGGCGGCCGCCCGCCTGACGCGACACCGGCGATGAACCCTCCTCTCACTCCGACATGACACCAGGTGCCCTCTTGGTGGTGTGACTCCACTCCTATCTCCCTCGACCTCCATCACCCACCATAGACCCGCAAGCTCGTCCCCTTCCCCGGCCAAACGTCTAGCCCTGATATGATTCAGACTAGCCGCTCCTCCGTTGTCCGCGACGTGGTATCTTGGGCCGGTACTCGCCGCAATCTTCTTCTCCGGATCACATCCAGTTGGTAACGCCTTTCTCACCTCCACCTTGCGTGTTCTTTGTCTACTTGTTTGGGCTTTGTGGCGTGCAAATGAATTATTGCGCAATCGAAAAAGGCGAACGAATCGGGGCAAGACAAGGCCCGTCGCTGCACTCTAACCAATTGGTTGAAAGGCTCGTGCTCGGTAACTCGATCTCGTTGGGGAATTCTCGTTACTCGTTGAAAATCTCTACATCAGAATATCGCGCCCGTCATCTTATCCTTGATGGTGAGTATTGCATGCGTAGTGGTGTTAATTTTCTTGTTGAAACTCGTCGATTGCACGCCACCTGTTTGATGAAATGTCACACTCACACAAATATTTGGTAATAGTGTGCAAGCAGTAGTGTTGTGCTGCATCACCAACTCTCCTGATCTTACAATTGAACTAAACCTATGTGTATTTAGGATTCCTTCAAGGGAACGACAATCCATCATCGATCCCGAGAACAACCTTGCATCCTAGTAACCCAGACTATCAAAACTTTACTCCTACTTTTGACCTCTTTCCTATCCAACTAGACCAAATACACCAACTACCTCACCTTCCCCTATCAAGGCTAACATGTTATCATATCTCTACCACTTTACCCTGTGCAGACCTATTGATCTACATGATGTGCTTGAAAGATGACCCCTCTAGATATTTATCCAAATGACCTAAGATAATTACTAGGGGTCTAACATGATATTTTAAGGATAAATCCAGAATAAAATATTTTTCCTAATTTATTTGGCATTTATTTAATTTTCTATAAAAATCAGGACAACTATGCTCTTGTACATCAAGTATACCTTTCTGACATGGGATGGCCTCAAACAACATATGACAAGTGTATATCATAAAATTAATAATAAATACTTAAATTAAAAATTTTTCCAAAAGGTATTGACCTACAAACTAATTGTTGATTAAATAACCTCATTAATAGGGCAAGGCGAAAAATAATTGAAATAATCGTCCAAACATTATATAAAAATTACCAGATTTTAAATGTGACCAGAAAAGACAACAGACAAAATTTTGTAATTTTCCAAACATATTTGGCCACATAAATAAATTTTTTAAGAATATTCTACACAAGGCACTTTGTGAAACATCATATATGAAAAGGCTTCCAATAATTTTATAAAATTCACAGAGCATGATGATGTCTTAAATTATCCTCAAACCAAATTTCATAGTTTTTCAATGAGTAAATAACACATAATATTTTTTCTTACTAATTGGGCAATTACTAGGTTTGTGAATGAAGTAGTATAAAAATTATTCCAAAATACATACAAAAATTTCCAAAGATCATTAACAATTATATAAGATCACTGCCTAAGTTTCATGAAATTCCAAGATTATATAACTGCAATAAAATTATGAGCAAAAGTAACCTAATTGGTCATAAACCATTTCCACGGTAATGCAAGTTCCTAAAAATTCATAAATCATTTACTAGGGCTTATTTCCACCCTAGAAACACATCTACCAAGTTTCAATACATTCCAAGGACATATAGTATCATGTCCTTCTTTGAGCTCAAAATTGAACCCTGGGGTTCACATTAGTGTTCAATGGCATTCCAACCCTAAACCACCAAAAATGTCTTGTGGGGCTGTTTTATAAGACATTAAGTTAGTGGCCAAGGTTTCATCCCTTTTGGATGAGGATTGTCCAATCACCCCATCAAACACACATTTGCCCTAATTTTCCCCTTAGGACCAAACTTGGACACACCAATACCTACTCAAATCAAACCCAAATGGGCTGAGATTTTTACCAGAGACCTATCATGACCCTAAGGGTCGTCCACCAAACTTTTGGGGAATTGTGAGATCATTAGACCCTCTAATTAACCCATATATGGATTATTAAATCTTTACAAAAACTCTGTAAAAAAGTTTTCCAAAAATTCCCATTTTGGAAATGTCAGAGGTATAGGTAAGAGTAACTCCCAGTCCAAATCTCAAGTCATATGGATGGCTGGATTGATGGGGGCACTCAATTTAGTATCTAGCTAACCCTATGTATAGGCTGCATCATTTTGAGTGTTGTGGTTAGATCACTGACCCAAATGGGTTGAAATTAATTTTAAAATAAACTAGACCTCAAGGGCTATAACTTTGACCTTGACCATTCTCCCAGCAAGAGGGCCCTAAGTATTTTTAATAATTAAAACCATCTACTACAATAAGTGTGACAGAATATAAATAAAATTAAATAATATTAATCATATTTATATAAATACGACGACACGAATCTTGGCACAAAACTGACGGAATCCCATCGTCGTCCACATCGCGCCAGTGGCTTAGATTACTTCATCCTGGGCTGACTTTGCCTGTGATTTCCCGGCCACCTACGCCCCTTCCCGGCCGGCCACCGCCACCACCACCTTCGTTGAAGTGGTGGCCGACGATTCATGTTGGTAGACCGGCTATAGATGGTCGGAATAGTGAATGGTGGATGGAAGAAAAGCTTGAAAAACCAAGCTCTCGTCTCCCTTAATCTTGGTCTAATTGGACCCAAACCTTGGGGATAATATATGTAGATCTATCTAGAGAGAGAGGAGGAAGATAGGACCTTCTAGGGTGGCTAGAGTCGGGCTGAGCGTCGGGATTCCATTGCCGGTGGTGGTAATTTCGGGTGCTCTGGCTCCTCCTATCCAGAGAGGTTGAAATTTTCAAGGGAATGTTGGAACCGATTGCTGAGGGTCTAGGGAAGCTTTTAGAAGGATCAGTTGGGGGAGAGGAGTGGTCTAAGCTTCAATGGCCATTAATGTCCATGTGTAAGAAATTCCGGCCAACTTAAATCCCTTGAATTCAGCCACCAAGGGGGTCGGCCATGATTGTTGATGTCCTCATAACTGATCAGGGGAGATGAACAAAGCTATTGGAATTGAAGAGAGGAGGGCTGTAACATCCAATTTTCGGCTAGACCCCTAGGAGTCGGTCTGTCGTGACAAAACCCTAGGAAGCCCAAAAATTGAAATCCATCGACCAAGATTTCGAGTCACGGGTTGGTCACGCCCGTGATCGACCCATCACGCCCGTGACCTAGGGCGTGACCCCTTCGACGATCGTCGATCTCAGGAAGACGATCATCGAGCGCAGATTTTGGCAGCCCGAGCCTGTCACGCCCGTGACCCACGTATCATGCCCGTGACCTAGGGTGTGACCCCGCCTTCGACGATCGTCGAACTCCGGAAGACGATCGCTGAGCGTAGAAATTGCATCATGGGCCTGTCACGCCTGTGACCGATGTGTCACACCCGTGACCTAGCGCGTGACCCCCTTCGACGAATGTCGAGCTCAGTTCGACTAACGTCGACCTCAACTCGATGAACGTCGACCGTAAAACACCTATCATGCCCGTGACCTACGTGTCACGCCCGTGACGAAGGCCGAAATGTCAGTTTAGGCCCGAAATTATTCTAACACGCGTTATAATAAATTCTGGTATGGAAAGTTACACCAGGAGTATTAAATGGGTCGTTTCCTTCTCTAATTTCTTAGTAAAATGAGGAAGTGTTGACCCAATAGGATATTTCAACCTGGATCAGCCATTTAATCTTCCACCTTTTCCTCTCCCTCCACCGTAACCGAATTATTATTAAGAGAGAGAGAGAGCATTCATGGCCATGAACGTTTCACCCTTTCCCCTCCCCACTTGGAGATCTATAAAAGCCTCCTTAGAACAAGATGAGAAGGTTACACTCTTAACCAAATGGATTCAGATTTATTGCTCTTGTTGTACGAGAAGTTCGGGAACGCCACCACCGCGCCATGACAATCCGACGTTCATCTCGTCTCCAAACCACGAACAAGGTCCTCCTCTACTTCTTCTCTTATGGGTAGATCTTAGGATCTTAGAAAGGAGTTTGTGCTCAACGGATCCAGACCTATCTTGCTTTTTCATGGAAAACCATGAAAAATATATTTTTGGGTACGCCGGAAACCGCCACCTCCAGCGGCCAAACCACCGCCGACCGATAGACATCGCCTCGACGGAGGTGGTGGTGGTGGTGGCTGGCCAGGGAAGTGACCGGATTGACGGCAACAGATCTCGGAAGGGCTACAGGAAATATAATTTCCTTAGTTCTGAATTCGGGTTCTGTAGAAGATGAATAGTAAACCATGTTTATATTATAAAGTTTTAAATATAATATAAGGAGAAAATATATATATATAATAGGCGTATTGTGATGTTGAAAAACGAGGCACTTAGAGGCCATTTTAGGAAAAATGGCCAGTCACTAAAGATGTAGCCCTTTGAGTCTAAATTAATGTAAAATTGATTTCAACTCGTTTGAGTAAGCGGTTTGACCACAGCACCCATTTTAGTAGAGGTTGTACCTAGAGTTGGGCAGGATCGAAAATGAATGCCCACGCTACGTCCCTCGTCCAAAAGACCTGAAATTTGGGTAGGAGGTTACCTTTAGCCATATCTAGAGGCTGTCTAAAAATGAGAATTTTTGGAGATACTTTGCTTACATTTTTTGTTTTAATTTAATAAATTTAGAGTAATTTATTTAAGTGGTCAAATGACCTCCAAACCCTCCCAAATTTTGGTGAGTGGTCTTTGGCAATAAAACCTAGCTCTGTACAAAATTCCAACTAATTTGGATGAGTTTTGGGTAGGAAATCACCTATTCTTAACTAGGCAATAATGAGGCATTTTTTAGTAAAAAGTGCACTAGAGGTTGGAACTGTCAAATCACCTCAACAGAGGCTGATATTTTGACCACAGACTTAGAGGGGTTATTATAACCCACTTAGAGAAAATGGTGTGATTTAGGGTTGGTTTACCCTAGAATCCAAACTCAAACCCTAGATGGAGGGTTTAGAGGGTTGTGCAGGACATGGGGGCAATTGCTCTCGTATTGCCTTGAAATTCCGTAGAATTGACATTAGCATGATATGAATCATCCTGATGGAATCTTGGAGGAATTAAAGATAGGTAGATACCCCGAAACACTAACCTTAGCTTTAGGGTAAAATACTGATTAAGTAAAACTTATAACTAAACAATATCTAAAAGCTGTGAAACTCGGGTAGAGTAAGTTTTGGAACAGGTAGAATCCATGGTAATTTTACTGGAATTTTATGATGTCTATTTCCAGCATTACATTTGTAACGATTGTTATAGCCCTAATTGATGTTTTAATTATTTGAATCTTTCTGTTCATTAAAACCCCATGAAATCTTGGAAGTAAATGTTTTAGGTTAGAATGGTTGCTCTTGAATTTTTTTATAATTTTTAGTTGAGTAAATCTAGTAGTTCATTCACAAATGTTAAAAAGGAGTTTTACAACTTGAGAATTCATTTTGGATGATATTGTAGCTAAAAAATTATGAAACTTGGAAAATGCTATTTTTAAGGTTGTACCAGCATAATATAATTAATTTATAATTTTTGGATGGTTATTTTCTGTACTTGATTCATAAATAAAGGAAGATAGAAAATATTGCTAAAATAATTTTAGAGCCCTTTTAATGCTAATAAAATTGTGATACCTTGGATTTACCCTATTAAGATAACAAAGTATTTTTAATAATTTTGTTGAACATCTTGCATGAGTACTTAGGGTAGTTCATGTTCAAACTAGTAGCCCAAGAAATTTTGAGGAAATTAATTAAATGCCAGATAAATTATGAAAATTATAGTTTTCTGATTATAGGCTAATCGTATCATGATAAACCTCTAGTAAATGAGTTAGGGCATTTGGATGTGTATTGGATCATTTCCTAACCAGTTCGACATATAGTCTAGGTTGGTCTGCATATAGCAAATTGTTGAAATACAATAGGGCATGATTTGGGATAGTTGTTGGAGTTAGTCGATTTGTCTGGGTGGATAGATGTGAATGATTTTGTAATAGAATGATATGAAGAGTAGTGTGAAGTGGTGTTGCATGGAGTTAAGAGGTGCTATGGTTCGACGAAAGATCGTCTTTCCCGAGGAGAGGAAGGTTAAAAGTCACCCTAGGATAGTCTATCATAATATGAGAAGGGAATGGGTAAAGGGAATCAGCCAATAACAATAAGTGTCTTGCGAAAGGGAACGATGGGCTTCAACTACAATCATAGTTCCTAGTACCCTTTGAGAGCCCTTCACAGGGAATACCGAGGGCAGTCCTGGGTTAATGTAAACTGCAATAACAAACTGATAAGAGTAACTTAGTAATTAGGGTTGCACCTTTCACAAACACTGTTAGCACAGGAAGATTGATGGGAGCTTCGGCTCGGTTGGTTAAGAGGCGGACAGAATGGTCCGGGGAGCTTTGGCTCGGTTGGTTAAGAGGCGGACGTTTTGGTCCGGGGAGCTTCGGGTCAGTTTTTGTGTGATTATGATTAAATTTGCATGTGCATAAAAGGAATAAAAATTAAGGTGGTGGGTCTTCGGTATTGGAGGGTCGATTCACTGATGCCAATACACTGACTCGGTAAGTATGGTTAGCACTTCGCCAACAGAAGTCCGGTGCGTCAGCCGGCAAGAGTACGCAGGAGTCCTCTTCGTGGACCAAGCGTTGAGGCGTACGATAGTTCTGACCGGTAGTGCTGTAGTGGTTTAAGGGTGGGAGAGGCCCAACCCACCGCTTCCATCTGCCACTACGGAGGTATCCTGAGAGGTAACGGCTCCGAAAGGAGGAACTAAAGGTCTGTGTGCACAGAGTCGGGTGTGTGAGTTGCACTTGAATGTTCCATCATACCCACTTGCATGTCATAGCATAAACGATTCATTTAACCCTGACACATAAAGTATAAGTGGAATGGGACGCTTATACATTAGGACTTGCAAAACGACCCTTTGGTCTATAAGCTTGTGTGGGCAAGTTTATAAATTAAGGTTAAATTCAATATATATATGCTATTGTTTGATAACCGACACCCCAACGTATAAGTGGTATGGGACACTTTATACGATGGGAGCCCTGCAGAAGATCCCTTGGCTTATGCGCTTCCGCACATAAGTTGAGGTTACTTTACCTACTTTCTATTTCTGTCATATTTATTATAGAATTGCTAGATTAGTTTCGCTGCCACCTGTTCCTTTGTTTTAATCTCCACTTTCATGTCCATCCCTTTATTCCTCACCGCTCGGTACCTAGGATCCATGGGGGAAGGGGTAGGGGATGATAGGGCTTAGTCTTTATTACTAACGGTTTTCGAACCGCATCATTTTAGGGGATCACGGAGCCCAGTACAGGGGAGCAGCCCCAGATACCGGTGCACTTGGAGATGGGGCAGTCTAGCTCCGGAGTTCATACAGCCGGGACCGTGAGTCTCGACCTTGAGTAGATGTTTTTTTTTGCTTTCGCATGAGTGACTTGTAGTGAGGACATGTTGTACCGGGCTTAAGCACATATTCTATTACTCTGATGTATTATTTTTTGGACACTCCCTTCGTGGAGTTTTATTTCTATATATGTGATTTTCATGTGGACTTGCTTGTACTTCATTTATTGTGCTACCTTTCTGTGATCGAATTGGCCGGAAGAATCGGCGCTTTGTGGTGATGACCCTTCAGGGCGTGAAGGTGTCACCACAAAGTGGAAGTTCTGGGCCTAAGACCCCGGTGTTGAAAAAAAAAGGGGGTCTTACAAGTGGTATCAGAGTCAAACCTCGATCAGAAAAGTAGAAGTCCACTAACCCTGGGTCACCTCCGCGCGAGCTTAGTTTGAGGACAAACTAGAAGCGGAAGCAGTGGTGTGCCCATAAGGGAAATCACATGTAAAAGTCAACTTCATCATTAATTGGAATTCTTCTTTGTATCCTGCTGCAAACCCTGCCCCCAGCAAGGAACACCTCTAGCTGCAAAAATCTCATCTTAATTCTCTAGTTAATGTGTTAGACTCAACCCATTAGGACTCATAACTAACCATGCCAACTTATAGTATGCCCTAGTCAAAAATAGACCTTGGGTATGAACTTCGTTAAGGTAAGGAGATACCCAAAGAGAATAAAGGAGTAGTTTAGCACGAGAATTACTACCTAAGACATAAACCCAAGTGTCCCTACTGTCCCAATCAAGGATTACTCAAAGCGGTAGACTGATTTAAGGAGAATTGAGACCAATAATACATTAGTAGAATGGTAGAAGACAAGTAGTCTTAACCCTCATACCGGTAATAAGATTACTCAGGGACAACCACAAGACAAACACCGATGGTCGGATAGGAATTCAAGTTCGAAAGATACCCATTTGGGATTGGGAACATTTTGACCCGGATAAGGTTGTCGTAAATGAGACTCAGAGAGTTTAAAGTATGGAGTATATTAACGAGTTTCAGGGTGGAACCCCAAGTCGAAGATTGATGCCCTAGGGATTGTGCACCCAGCTAGGACAGATGTAACAGGGTAATATAAAAGATACTTAGCCCAAGATAAGTAGGGTCTTATCTTTTGTTTATTGGGGGCTAAACTTTTGTTTATTAGGCAAATTAGTATTGGCTTGGGTTCTCTTGGACCTAGTTTAGGGAAAGTGGCGTAACAAACATAGTGAGATTGAAGTCGATATAATTCGACGTTATTCGGGCGAAGATAAAATTTTGTAAAAACATGTTTGGAATGATGACCCGTGGCATTACCAAGACAATGACATGGTAATAAGACGGAGTAATTACGAGAATTAACTATTATCACGTGAAATTAGATAACGGGTAACAAGATTCAGGATATCTGAGAAGGTAAAAATTTAATTGCTATGTTGTATCATCAGAAAGATGGTGTATCTCAGAACATGTACCCCCGGAGTGGAAGTTTGAAGACATCGCGATGGACTTTATTCATGGACTTCCCCGATCACGGATGGGCTTAGTCTTTATGACTAATGGTTTTCGAACCGCATCATTTTAGGGGATCGCGGAGCCCAGCATAGGGGAGCAACCCCAGATACAGGTGCGCTTGGAGATGGCGCAGTCTAGCTCCGGAGTTCATACCGCCGGGACCGTGAGTCTCGACCTTGAGTAGATGTTTTTTTTGCTTTCGCATGAGTGACTTATAGTGAGGACATGTTGTACCGGGCTTTAGCCCATATTCTATTACTCTGATATATTATTCTGTGGACACTCCCTTCGTGGAGTTTTATTTCTATATATGTGATTTTCATGTGGACTTTCTTGTACTTCATTTATTGTGCTACCTTTCAGTGATCGAATTGGCCTGTAGAATCGGTGCTTTGTGGTGATGACCCTTCAGGGCGTGAAGGTGTCACCACAAAGTGGCGGTTCTGGGCCTAAGACCCCGGTGTTGAAAAAAAGGGGGGGATCTTACAAGGCCCTTGGCCTTCCAAGCTTTGAATGACAATCTCTTTCTCTCTTTTTTTCTCTCCTCCATTAAAGGGTAACTTGAGGTTTATCTCTCCTAGTCACCATTTCCAGAATTTAGATGACATTTTACGTAATTTTCAGCCTCCTAAAGATAGTGAGCAACTCTAATTAGGCTTAGCCCAAGTGGATTGGGCTAGGTTAGGTCAACTTGAGTTAGTTTGACCCATTTTAGGGTTGAGTTGACTTTGGTCAATTTGACATTTTGAGTTGGCCCCAGTGGGTCCTTAGTGACCCATTGGCCTCCATTAAGGTCAAGGGAGATATGGGTTGGGTTGGTTTGGGCACCTTGGTGGTCACTTGACCCTTATTAGGGTACTTGACCATTTTAAGGTTTAGGTTGACTTTGGTCAACTTGACATATTTGGGTTGACCCCAATGGGTCCTTAGCAACCCAATGACCTCCCTTAGGGCTAGGAAGGTTCAGGTGAGGCCAATTTGGCTAAGAGAAGGTCAATTGACCATATGTGAGCTAGTTTGACCTAAAAAGGGTTAGAGTTGACTTTGGTCAACTTGACCACTTGGGTTGACCCTAATTGATCCTTTGTGAACCAATGGACCTATGAAAAGGTTAGGGATGTTGTATTGGGGTTAAGGGATCAAGTTGTAACCCAAAAGTCAAACCCTAGGGTTTGTACTTGGATTGTGCTATTTGCAGACCAAGGTGATTTCCACCTTCGTGCCTTAATTCACTTGCTCTTCTAAAGCTTCCTAGGGTTTTGTCATGACCTAGTCATGACAAAACCACACTTTGGGGTCTAGTAGTTTGAGGGATGTTACAAATCCCAATACATAAAAATAAAAATTCATCCCTGAAATTAAGGCTAGGCCTACGGGGTTCTACTGAAATTAAAGCATGTAATATCCCTTAGAAAGTTAAAGTTATACCTGACTCAAAGAGATCAGGGTATTTCTGCTGCATCAGATCTCGTAGATCCCAGGTATTCTCCTCCTGCCAATGATTCCTACATAGGACTTTGACCAACGGAATTTTCTTGCGTCGCAAGACCCGTACTACCGTATTGTCAATCCTTACCGGCTCTAGGTTGACCGATCGATCAGATACTACTAGGCCATCTGTGATAGAAATCTACTGCTCTGGACGTAGTAGAGCACTCCAAAGGGAGGTGACGTGGAAGATGTCGTGCAATCCCGCAAGTTTCGGCCGTAGCTCCACTCTGTAAGCCAGGGGACCAATCCGCTCCAGGATCCTATAGGGCCCCATATACCTCGAACTGAGCTTCTTCTGCCCATGCACCCGTGAAAATCTATGCATCAGACGTGTTTTCAATAAAACACGGTCTCCAACCTGGAACTACACTTGACGATGTCGTGCATCGTAATATTTGTCCTATCTACTCTAGGCCTCCAGCATCCTATCTTGGATCAGTCTCATCGGAGCATCAATGTCCTCTACAAACTCTGATCCGAGTGCCTTTGGATCCTCATCCTGGATCCAAGATAGTGGGGTCTTGCACCTCTATCTGTACAATGCCTCGTAAGGGGCCCTGCCTATACTGGTTTGATGACTGTTGTTGTATGAAAACTCGATCAATGACAATAGTCTCTCCCATAGCTCCCCGCGGTCCAGGATACATAAGCGCAAAAGATCCTCTAATGTTCGGTTGGTATGCTCCATCTGTCTGTTCGTTTGAGGGTGGAAGGTTGTATTGAATGTCAACCGGGACCCCAGATAAGCATGGACTGACCTCCACTCTTTCGATGTAAACCGTCCATCTCGATCAGACACGATTGACCCTGGCATGCCATGATACTGGACAAACTGCTCCACTACCTTCCACACCAAATCACCAACCGGAATGTCCTTCCTGATCATAATGAATCTGGCAACCTTCGTCAACCTGTTGACGATCACCCATATCGAATCGTTTCCCGCATGTGATCGAGGGAGACCATGAATGAAAAACATGGCTATGTCGTCGAACTTCCACTTTGGCACCGATAGTGGCTGTAGTAATTCAATCAGACACTTACACTCTATCTTCACTTGTTGACAAGGCTCGCAGTGCGTCACAAAATAAGTGATATCCTTATTCATGTCCGGCCAATACATAGTCCTCTTCAGGTCAGCTGTCCTATTCATAATCCCCGGGTGTATTGAGTAACGGCTGTTGTGTGCCTCTGTCATGATATCTTCACGTATCTAGCCTTCTACCAGTAAATAAACTTTGCCTCTAAAACACAGAAGCCCATCCCTCAGCGAGTAGTCCCTAGCCGTGCCTTACTCCAAGACCATGAATATCGGCTCCATCCTCACATCCCGCCGCTGTCCGTCTCTGATGCGATCTCGTATGTTGTGAGTGGCACTGATCGACGCCAGGTTCTCCCCATAAAGCTCTTGATCATCCTCGGATACTGGAGATATCTTCATGTCCTCCAACATTTATATCAGCTCTATGGAAACTAGCTGGGGCTCCTCTCCTGATGTGGTGGATCTCCATCTCAGTTCATCTGCCACTACGTTTGCCTTCCCAAGGTGATAATGCATGGTGTACTGATAATCTGACAGGAACTCCACCCATTGTCTCTGTCAGATATTCAGCTCCATATGCATATCCACATACTTCAAATTCTTGTGGTTCAAGAAAATATCGCAGTGAACACTGTAGAGGTAGTGCGCCCAAATCTTCACAGCAAAGATAACTGATACCATCTCCAAGTCGTGTTTCGGGTAGTTCTGCTCATGTTTCTTGAAATGGAGGGAGGCATAAGCTATCACGTACCCGTTCTACATCAGAATTGCACCCATCCCCTGGTACGATGTGTATGTATAGAACTAAAATCCTTCCTTCCCAGATGGAAGGGCAAGGATAGGGGCCGAGGTAAGCCGACCCTTTAGCTCCTTGAATGCAGCCTCGCACTGCAGCATCCAAACAAAAGGAGTCTCCTTCGTTGTCAGGGATGTAAGAGGAAGGGCAATCCGGGAGAATCCCTCCACAAACTTTTGTTAGTAACTGACAAGTCCTAGGAAACTCCGTATATCGGTGGGCAATCTCATACCACATGGATCTTCACTTGGTACACTGCTAGTCCTGCTCCATTGATAATGTGGCCCAAGAAAGCCTCCTCCTTCAGCCAGAACTGGCACTTACTGAACTTTGCATACAAATAGTGCTCTCGGAGCCTCTCTAGAGTCAGTGCCAGATGACGAGCATGCTCCTCTTCTGTCCTCAAGTTTATGAGGATGTCATCAATAAAAATAATTAAAAATATATAGAGATAGGCCACAAACACCCGGTTTATCAAACTCATGAACGCGGGCGGTGCGTTCGTGAGCCCGAATGGCATCACAGTGAACTTATATAGTCTATATATGCTACTGAAAGCGGTCTTCCGGATGTCCTCCTCCTTAATCTGCAGCTGTTAATAACCTGACCCTTGGATCTAGCTTCGTAAACTAGTGAGCTCCCTCCAACTAGTCAAGTAGCTCATTGATCCTCGGCAGAGGGTACATGTTTCGGACCGTCAACCTATTCAATGCTCTGTAATCAATGCTCTGTAATCAATGCACAATATGAGCGTCCAGTCCTTCTTCTTCACAAATAATACTGGAGCACCCCATAGCGAGGATCTCGGCCTAACAAACCCAGCTTCCACTAACTACTATAGTTGGCTCCGAAACTCTACCTACTCCTTCGGGGCCATACGATACAGAGCTCTGGATACCAGCTTAGCCCCCGGTACGAGCTATATCTAGAAGCCCTGAAAACTTCTCTGGAAACACATCTGCAAATTCTTGTACCACCAGAATGCTAACCATAAGTTCCTAGGTCTCGGTCATCTTGAACAGCACCTGATAGACCTCTTCCCCTGTAGGTGTGCCTTAACAGCCTAAATCGAAGAGAGTAGGTAGCGGGAGATCAGAATAGTACCTTTGAGTGTCGTATAAGTGTTGTCATATCTGAGTATGACCTTTCTTGTTGGGAAATCAATCTGAGTACGGTTCCAGGTGAGCTATGATATTCCCAGAACAAGATCAAATTCCGGCAAGCTTAAGATCGTCGTCGGAGCTTCAAGGGTATACCCATCAATGGTCACCCTTAGAAGGCATTTTGCCGTAGACCGGACCTCCATCCCATTGGAGATACATACACTACTGGTGACTCCCTCATAATATCTAATTCCCTCCAGGTCCTTGATAAAGTCCTCCGAGACAAAGTTATGCGTTCCCCCCGTGTCTATTAAGGTATAGGCAGGCTGGCCGCATACCATCACTACCCCTGAGTTTATTAAATGTCTTAGATGTCTAGTTATAATTTCTTTCCTATTTATAGCATTTCTACATCCATATTTCCTCAAGGAAAGAATTTAAAATTACTGATGTACCTGCTTTCACCCTCTCCGGGTTCTGGGGCTGAGCAAAGTCTAGGGCATACACCTGCCCTATATCCTATATGTGGTCACCTCCATGAAAACCATGTCCTCAGCCACATCCTCGACCTCCAAGCTGCCGAGCAGGTGGGGCATTCTTTAATGCTAGAGCTGGAGCTTCCCTCATGGGACAGTTCCTCCGAGTATGTCCTGGCTGGTGGCACCGATAGCACGTCGGTGCCTCCTCCACTAGACTTGGCATCTCCCGTATGTAAGGGCTGAGCACCACCAGGTTCCTCTGATCCTAGCGGTCCTCCTGGCTGGGCTGGTCCCCGTTCTACCTTTCTCCAATGACCCGACCTCTCTGTTGGACTCTCCTGCCACTGATCACAATGCCGTTCGCTGATATTTTCTTGCTCCGAACTATGAGCTGGTCTGCCTCTAACTTCTTAGCCATCTCCAAGATCCTGGTCAAGATCCCATTAGAAATAAAAGGGAGGGCCTGCCTCATGTCATCGTGAAGGACCTTGTAGAACTTCTTTGCGTAGCCCGCATCGTCTAGCTGGTATGAGTCCTCAAAGCGTGCTAAATGTATGAACTCCCAATAATACTCCAATACTCTCCTGCTACCCTGCCTCAACTGCAAGAATCTGTCTTCCAACTCATCCCTTACTAACTGTGGTACAAAATGCTCCAGCAGCACTGCCCTGAACTCCCCTAAGAAATGTCTGCATATTCCATCCCCGCGAAGGTAGTGTCCAATAGTGACTTCCACCATCTCTTCGTGTGGGACTCAAAGCAAGAGACTGCTAATGCCATTGCCTCCTCCATCGGGCACCGAATCCCAGCAAGCATCTCATAAATGATATCTAGCCACTCCTTTATACGAACTACTGACTCTTTCCCGAGGTAGGATGGCGGCGAAAGACCTCGAAAGACACTGAGCCAAATTTCCCTGGGGTTTGGATGAGGAGTCGGAGACTGCTGAGTATTGAATGCTTTCAGTGCTCCATCTCTGTTTGCTAAAATGGAGTAGGAGCCGGCGGAGGTGGAGCAATATTCGGAGCCTAAGGTACACCCTGTCGAGGGGTAGGGTTCATCGCAGGCTACAGAGGAGAATCCCATTGTCAGTTAGTTTATGAAGTGATTCCTTGGAAAAAATGGACAGTTATATGTGATTTCCCTTATGGACACACCATTGCTTCAGCTGCTAGTTTGTTCTCAAACAAAGCACGCGCTGGGTCCCAGGGTTTTTGTGGACTTCTTTTATTCGGATCGAGTTTTCCTTTAATACCAGTTCGTAAGACCCCGGTTTTTTTGCTTTGCCACCGGGCTCTTATGCCCAGAATCACCGTTTTGCGGTGACACCAACACTTGGGAAGGTCGCCACTACAAAACACTTATCCAGCCGAAATTAATGATCAACAAAAAAGTAGAATTATATTGTTAGAACAAAAAATCTAAGTCTACATTTCAAATGTAATATATGAAAGAGAATCACAGCACAGTCCACAAAGTAATAGAATGAAAACAGTTACAGCAAATCAATAGCGAAAAATGGCTCTTGTCCGGTACATTATGTTCTCACTATAATACCCTCGCGGAAGCAAAATATACTAAACACTCATAGATCCTGAAGCTAGTGCTCCTGAACTAGACATGCCCACCTCCATGTGCACCACACTACGCTTGTGCTGCATCTCCTACTACTGTTCCCTATCTTCCATCCAGAGCCCCTGAAATGTTTGGTCCACCAACCGTTAGTCAAAAAGACTAAGCCTTGTTTTCCCGCACCCCTCCCCTAGTTGCTCCTAGGCACCATGTGGGAGGAATGATAGGAAAGTTATGATGGTGGAGAGTGGTCAAGCAGGTGACGGTGGACCTAATCTAGCAGTTATATTATAATATTCACAGTGCTATAAAAAGAAATGCAAGCTAGCAATAATAAAGTAATAGAGCAGTAAATAGTAAAAAGTAAAGTGCACCATAAAAGAGATGTAACAGTTAACCACAAAGAAAATAACCTTAGTTTATAAGCATGCACACACAAGCTTATAAAATAAGGGGTCATTTTACAAGGCCTAACGTATAAAAATTCCCATACTATTTGTAACGCCCCCATCCGTCGTATAGTATATGAAAAAAGGTATGGTCGGGGCCCGGCACCATATACTATGGATAGGTAAGGAGATTACATATTGTGTCCAAATCCAAGTTCAATTATGAATGCACCCTAACTCAGAGCATTCTAGTGGAAGCATTTTAGTTTATGAACTCATACATGACAAGAATGTCAACTACACAAGAGGAATGATATATATATATATACATATAACACATGTTTTTTGTCGTAGCCTAATCACAACTATTTCATTTAACAAAAAGTGGTTTCATACATCTCCACACAGGTCAGCCACACATGAAAACCATAAATCTTCTCTTTTAGGCCTTCAAGGGCCAGCCAATTGCACCACATGAGCTTCAGCCCCCTACTTCCCACTTAGCTCTCCAGCACCTGCATAAAAGGGCCCCTTAAAACGTGGCAAACAAAGCAATGGTCAGCATTTTGCTGACCCGTTTATAAAGATCCCACCCCATACTCGAGGAGGCATTTCTCCATCCCTACAAACAAGGCATCATATATATATATCGTGGAATTTATAATGTGCAATTTAAGCACCATTCACCACAGACATAGGCTTAATGGCCACACGCCCCGTACACTCAGCGCATATTTTCGGTGTATCGGCAGCCCCCATGTAACACCACCGTTCAGAGGTACTTACTTGACGACAATGTCATTCACAGGTACTTAACTTGATAGTAACTTTGTCATTCAGAGGTACTTAACTTGATGACTACGTCGTTCAGAGGTACTTAACTTGACGACCAAATGCCCATTTAGAGGTACTTAACTTGACGACCCAGTCATTCAGTGGTACTTAACTTGATGGCACAGTAATTGTCCTCCACGGCACAACTCATCATAAACCACATGGTTCTTTAACATTTCAAGCCGATACCCACCATTGTTTGGCAATTTAAGCTCACAGCTTTGCATACAATGTCCCCCCAGGTCTCTTAGAGACAAGCCTCACAACATTATAGCTCCCTGGGATCTATCGTCGGTGACATTCACTGTCGCCCGGTGACATCCACAATTATCAAAACTGTGATCTTTTCTTGGTCTTTTCCTAGAAATGCTTCAAATAATTTGATGCAGCATCCTGCAAAACCCTAGACCCCGGATTTCACACGTACATCACACACATATCCATGGAGTCTTCTCCGACACGCAAAATAAACATCACCAATCTATACCAACTTGTTCAGATGGGCTTCTCACAGCATGCCTATTCCGTAATCCACATTTCCGGATCTATATGAAGGAATATATGGGGATCAAATTGATCCACCCGTTGTAATCCACCCTTTTTCACCTTTTAGTGAGGGGATCCATGCAAGTATGCATATTGAGGACTTCAATTTTCTGGGAGAAACACGTTACCCTTGTAGTTCTCTTCGGAGCCATGGCAAAGCTTTTCTACGCAGATGGAAGCGAGCACCTCACTTTCCCCTTGGCTGATCTAGCTTTAGATCTGGCTTCCAACCACAAGATCTCCTTGAGCACCTTTACAAAGATCATCCCAAACCATTAGCTCCAGCCTTTAGTTCTCTTCTGAAGAACTTGGATGAAATGAATAAAGAGAGTGAGAAGGAAATAATGATCTCCTCATCCCACACCCTTCTGGATAAGTAGCCTCGGGTTTAATCCCAACCACATGATCTCTTCTCATCCTAAAGCAATTGCCACGATTTGAGTTGAAAAGTCAACCCACCGCTCATCGGCTACTGTTACTCCAAACTCCATTCGACTTTTGTCTAGCTTGAGAAGGCAGTTTGAAATGAAGGCCGTTCGATGCTCGTCAAACTCATGATAGACTTTCGATGTTAAGTCCGTTCAACGTTCGTCGAACTCAAGACAGCCATTCGACATTCGTCGAACGCATGATAAAGCCGTTCGACATACACGTTGTTTGACGAACACATTGTTCGACGTTCGTCGAACTCATTGTAAACCGTTTGACGTTCGTTGAACTCAAGCACATTTCGACATTCGTCAAACTCAAGATCAGTTCGACGTTCGTCGAACCCGATAAATCCATTCATCAAACTCGAGTGGTAGCCTCCAATGACCACTAATCCTTTTGGGGTGTTACAATCCTCCCCTCCTTACATACATTTCGTCCCGAAATTTGGATATAACTATATACAAGACAGCAACAAATATGTTACAATATATATGCCCTTCACAAAAAAAATGTTAGAACATTTTATACAAACAACTCGGGAAATTCAGCATGCATGGTTTGCTCCTGCTCCCATGTCAGTTGCACATGGCCACAAGTGTTCCACCGGACCTTGACCATTCTAATTGTCCTATTTCACAGATTCTTAACCGTTGTATCCTCGATCTGAATGGGCGTAACCTTCGTCGTTAGCCCAGATTCGACCGGTACTCGTTCATTCGCAATCACTTGAGCTGGCTCTTTCACAACTTTTCGAAGCACTGATATGTAGAACACATCATGCAAGCCACTCAGTTCTGCCAAAAGAGCTAGCCGATAGGCAGCTTCTCCAACTCTCTCCACTACTTTGAACAGACCAAGATACCTCAGACTTAACTTTTTTAAGCGCCGAATCCATGACACGCCTTTGAATGGATTGATCTTTAAGTATACCCAATTGCCTACTACAAAATCCACATTTCAATGTTTGGCGTTATAGTATTTTGCTTGCCTATCGTGGACTATCAATAGCCGCTCTCAAATAGTACGTATGGTCGAATTTGCTTCTTCTAACTCCTTACGTTTATAGAGCTTTGATTCGCCTGTTCTCGCCCAAGCTAACTGTGTACGACAGTTCCTACTGTATAATGCTTCAAAGGGCGCCATCTGTATACTAGCTTGCTAGTTATTATTATAGGCGAACTCAATCATATAGAGGTTATCATCCCACCTCTTCCCGAAATCTAGGGCGCACATACAGAGCATGTCGTCCATGGTTCTGTTGGTCCTCTCAGTCTTGCCATCCGTATGCATATGATAGGCCGCACTTAACTTTAGTTTCGTCCCCAACAATAGATGGATTAGCCTCCAATCATTCGAAGTAAAATGCCCATCTCGATAATTGACGGTGCTACGGGGCACATCGTGCAATCGTAATATTTGCTCGACATAAAGCTTAGCTAATATTTCCACTGAATTATCCCTCTTGTTCGGAATAAAGTAAGCCACTTTAGTCAACCGGTCAACGATCACCAAAATAAAATCGTTCACGCGTTGCAATCTCGGTAAACCGTGCATGAAATCCATCGAAATGACATCAAACTTCCATTCCAGAATAGGTATCGACTTCAGGAAACCTCTAGGCTTCTGGTATTCAGCTTTTACCAAGGCGCAAGTCTGACGTTTTGCCACGTAATGGGCAATATCTTTCTTCAGACCTAGCCACCAGAACATCTTCTTCATGTCCTTATACATTTTTGTGCTCCCTGGGTGGATTGAATACTTCATAAAGTGTGGCTCATACAACAATTCTTCACGTAATTTACCCACATTAGGGACACACAAATGATCACCTTTTCGCAAAAGGCCGTCATTCCAGGAGAATTGGTCATTTGACCCATCCACTGCATAGCGTTGTAGACTTTCATCAAGTTTCGTTGCTCGCCGAACCCTATCTGCAAGGTCATACTATACCTCCGTCCAGTTCAGGCATGCACTTGTAGTAGCATTCTTGTCCACACAAGAGATGTCTAAGGCCTCCAACTCCTAGATTAGATGATCATCATGCATTAGCAACCAACTTGCTCTTGCCGGAGTCCTACGACTTAAGGCATCTGCGACCGCATTTCCCTTCCCAGAAGTATAATGAATCTGGAAGGTGTAGTCTCCGAGGAACTCCATCCACCTTCGCTGTCGCATATTTTGATCCTTCTGATCCAGTAGGTACTTAAGGCTCTTATGGTTCGTGAAGATGTCAACTTTCACGCCATATAAGTAGTGATGCCATAGTTTGAGTGCAAATATCACCACCGCCAACTCTAAGTCATGGACGGGATAGTTCCGCTCATGCACTTTCAACTGGCGTGAGTCATACGCTATCACTTTACCAAACTGAAAAAGAACGTAGCCTAAGCCGCTCCCTAATGCATCACTATAAATTTCATTACCGTCTGAGCCACATGGCGTCATCAATATTGGCGCCATAGTCAGACGATCTTTCAGCTCCTCAAAATCCCATGCGCACTCTGGCGTCCAAATGAACTTCTGATCTTTTCTCATCAGTGTGGTGAGAGACAAGGTTATCTGCAAGAAGTTCTGTATGAAGCGCCTGTATTAACCCGTAAGTCCAAGGAAACTCCTAACTTCGGCTACAGAAGACAACATCGGCCACTCCCATATTGCAACTATCTTCGCAGGATCCACCGCAATGCCCTATCCACTAACCACATGGCCAAGAATGGCCACTGACGATAACTAGAACTCGCACCTCGAGAAATTTGCGTGGAGCTTATTTCTTCTCAGGGTGTGCAACACCATCAGCAAAAGGTTCGCATGATCTTCTTTAGACTGAGAGTACACCAAAATGTCGTCAATAAAGATGATGACAAATAAATTCATGTACTCATGAAACGTTCAGTGCATTAGGTCCATAAATACCGATGGCGCATTTGTTATCCCGAACAACATTACTGTGAACATATAATGACCATAGCGTGTACCAAACGCTGTCTTGGGAATATCACATTCCAGAATCCTCAACTTGTAATCGCCATACTTTAATTCCAGCTTTGACTGGACAGTTGAGTTTACTAGCTGATCGAACAAGTCATCAATCCGTGGAATCGGATACTTGTGTTTTTCCATCAACTTATTCAGCTCTCGATAGTCAATGCATAGCCGCAAGCTTCCGTCCTTCTTTTTCACAAATAGGACCAGAGCGCTCTAAGGTGACATACTTGGGCGTATAAAGCCTTACTCCAGCAACTCTTGCAATTGAACTTTTAGTTCCGCCATCTCCTTTGGTACAACACGATATGGCAAGAGGGCCACAAGTTTCGCACCTAGCACCAACTCAATAGGGAAGTCAATCTCCCGCTGGGGCGGTAACCCCGGAAGATCCTTAGGAAACACATCAGCATACCCGATACAATAGGAACATCACTGACACTAGGCCTTGGCTAAACAGCCCCCAACAGCATGAAGAACAACTCCGTGCCTTTCCAAACTGCCTTGACTACTTGGATAGTAGACATCAATGTCTTGCTCGATCCTCGCATACCAGCGAATTTAGTCTCTCATTTGGTGTTCTGCCCCTGTGTGACTTCCTTAGAGTTGTAATCTATATAGGCACGATGCTCTAAGAGCCAGTATATACCAAAGATTACATCAAACTTTGATATCGAGAGCACTGATGCTTCCAATATAAAGTCCCGACTTCCTATTCGCACCTCAACACAATAGGCTCGATCTACGCGCATCAAGCACCCATTAGGTAGCAGAACGTTCACTCAATATATCATCATAAATGAAGGCACTCCAATACGCCCCAAGAAGTCTTCCGACAGAAAAGAATGAGAAGCTCTTGTATTGAACAATGCTCTTGCCGGACACTTCGAAATCAGGACAAAGCCTAAATCAAACCAATCATGCACAAGCAACGCACAAGGTACTAAGTATGGAAAGAAGTAAAAACTATATCTTAACTCATACCTGTTACAACGTCACTTTGTTTTATGGCCCCATGTTGGCCAAGATTATAAACTCGGGGTTGCGCTTGGGATGCAGTCGATTCCACCACTGTCTTTCCCTTTTCAGCATAAGATACACCTGTCTTTTCTCCCCTTTTGGAAGGTCACTCCTGCAATTTCGAACTATATGACCCACCTTTCCACATGTATAACATGTGGGCAGACCTCTCCCCGAAGTTGCTCCAGTCGCAGGAGAAGAAGGAGTCGACACAGAAGTTTTAGGCTTCTTTTTCCACCATTGAAACCCAGACTTTGAAGAATTAGGTACCTTGAACTCTGTCTTCTTCCCTGCCAAATCATTCTTATGCTGCACACTCTTCATGTCCAGATCAAGGGAACGGGCCATATTGACCAAAGTAAGGAAACCCTGCGTCATCGGTCCTGAGAGAAGCAACCGCAGGTCATCTCTCAACCCTTCATAAAACCGTTTTGTTTTCTGTTCCTCATCTACAAACGTAAAGACTTCATATCTTCCCAATCTCGTAAAATCGTACAAGTAGTCATCCACCGACCTCTCGCCTTGAGTTAGCCTTTGAAATTGGTTCTCCATCGCAATCCGCTGTGCCGATGGAACATATCTCGCCAGAAAACACCTTGAGAACTCCTCCATTGAGATCTCGCTCAACGACCGACCAGCAAACTGGTGCAGCTCTAGCTCATCACACGAAAGTCTTGCCTCACCATCCAACAAGAAGGTAGTCATAATAACTTTTTGCCACTCTTCTGTTTCAGTTTCCATCAGGACCCTCTTTATTCTTGAGAGCCAATCTTCGGCTTGTGTCGGGGTTCCAGTACACATAAACACAGGGGGATTGAAACTCATCACATGTTTCAGTTGCTTCTCTGTTGCTCGCCTTACAGCCACTGACTCAACGACCACTTGTCTCACCGCTACACGCTCATCCATGCCAACAAGTTCCTGAACCATCGTAGGAATAGGATGTTGTCTCTGACCCCCTAGTTGCGCATTCATCATTGCAAAGACAACTTCAACAACCAACCATATAGTTTTCACCGAAGGAGGAGGTGTTGGCACCTTATTTGGTGCATTACTCTCCACCGAGCACTGGGCTTCTTGCTGCCCCGCACCACATTTAGTTTCCTACAATGTGAAACACACAATTAAGCAACTACGAATATTGCCAAAAGCAATCACAGGAACATACCAGTTCCGTAATCATGTGTATTTTAATTCCTAAGTGGACATTCATTGGTTCAGTTATGTTATCACTGTAGTGCACATACACATTCTCACCACCCCTTAAAAGAATTCGACCACAAATTCAAATAAGAAAGACCGAGAACGGAATCTGATATAAATTTTGTAACGCCTCCATCCATCGTATAGTATATGATAGAAGGTTCGGCCGAGAACCGACTCCATATACTAAGCACAGGTAAGGAGATTATATATTGTGTCCAAATCCAAGTTCAATTATGAACACACCCTAACTCAGAGCATTCTTGCGGAAGTATTTTAGTTTATGAACCCATATATGACGAGAATGTCCACTACACAATAGGAATGATATATATATATATACATATAATACATGTTTTGGTCGTAGCCTTATTATAACTGTTTCATTTAACAAAAAGTGGTTTCATTCATCGACACGCAGGTCGTCCACACATGAAAATAGTAAATGTTCACTTTTGGGCCTTCAAGGGCCAGCCAATTGCAGTATATGAGCTTTAGCCCGCTACTTCCCACTTGGCTCTCCAGTACCTGCACAAAAGGGCCCACCAAAATATGGCAAACAAAGCAACGGTTAGCATTTTGCTGACCCGTTTATAACGATCCCACCCCTTACTCGGGGTGGCATTTCTCCATCCATATAAACAAGGCTTCATATATATATCGTGGCATTTACAAAGTGCAATTTAAGCACCATTCACCACAGACGTAGGCTCAAAGGCTGCACGCCCCGTGCACTCACGGAACATTTTCGGTTTACCGGTCGCCCCCATATAACACCACCGTTCAGAGGTACTTACTTGATGACAATGTCGTTTGGAGGCACTTAACTTGACAGTAACTTTATCATTCAGATGTACTTAACTTGACGACTACGTCATTCAGAGGTACTTAAATTCACGACCGACTGCCCATTCAGAGGTACTAAACTTGACGACCAATTCGTTCAGAGGTACATAACTTGATGGCACAGTAATTAACCTCCACGGAACAACTCATCATAAACCCCACATGGTTCTTTACCATTTCAGGTAGGTACACACCATTGCTGGGCAATTTAAGCTCATAGCTTTGCATCTATGGCCCCTAGGTCACTTAGAAACAGGACTCACAACATTGTTGCTCACTGGGAACTATCGCCAGCGACAGTCACTGTCGCCCGGCGACATCCACAATTCTTTATACTATGATCTTTTTTGGGTCTTTTCTTGGAAATGCTTCCATTACTTTGATGCAGCATCCTGCACACCCCTAGACTACGGATTTCACACGTACATCATATGCATATCCACAGAGTCTTCTCCGGCACGCAAAATTAACATCACCAATCCAGACCAACTTGTCCATATGGGATTCTTACAACATGTCTATTACGTACTCCACATTTCTGGATCTATATGCAGGAATATATGGGGATCAAACCGATCTACCCATTGGAATCCACCTTTTTTCACCTTTTGGTGAGGGGATCCATGCAAGTATGCATATTGAGGACTTCACTTGTAGTTCTATTCTCAAGAAGTGAGCGCCTCACTTTCCCCTTTACGGATCTAGCCTCAGATCTGGCTTCCGACCACAAGATCTCCTTCATCACCTTCACAAAGATCAGCACAAACCCTTAGCTCCAGCCTTTAGTTCTCTTCTTAAGAACTTGGATGAAATAAAGAAAGAGAGTGAGAAGGAAATATTGATCTCCTCATCCCACACCCTTCTGGATAAGTAGCCACAGGTTTAACCCCAACCACATGATCTCTTCTCATCCTAAAGCAACTACCACGATTTGAGTTGAAAAGTCAACCCACCACTCATCAGCCGTTGTTACTCCAAACTCCGTTTGACTTTCATAGAGCTCGAGAAGTTAGTTCAACGTGAAGGTCGTTTGACGTTCCTCAAACTCAAGATAGTCGTTCGACGTTAAGGCCGTTCGACGTTCGTCGAACTCAAGACAGTCGTTCGACGTTCATCGAACGCATGATAAAGTCGTTCGACGTACACGTTGTTAGATGAACACGTTGTTCGATGTTCGTCGAACTCATTGGAAGCCGTTTGACATTCCTCGAACTCAAGCACATTTTGACGTTCGTCAAACTCGAGATCTGTTCTACGTTCGTCGAATACAAGAAAAATGTTCGTCAAACTCGAGTAGTAGCCTCTAACGACCACTACTCCTTTTGGGGTGTTACACTAATTTATACGTTAGGGCTAAGGGTTGAAATGTGATGAGGATATGATATGCCATGTTATGTGGGTTTGATGGTAATGATTCAATAAAGTGCAACACATACACACGACTCTATACGCACAGACCTTTAGTTCCCCCATTTGGAGTTAGCTAAACTCTCAGGTACCTATCTTCATGGCAAACTATTAGAATAGAACTAAAACAAGTCGAAAGCGGTTTAAAATGAAACTTTATTATCCGAAAAAGGTGTCTATTACAAAGTTATGGCCTCCCTTATATAGAATGGAGGAGAGAAGAGAGAATACAAATAAGAGATGTGAGACAAAAAAATTACATGACACAAACGGACTATACAGACACAAGCCGCGCGGTTAGACAGAAGGGCTAACCACACAACTACTACCAGAGAGAAAGAGAGATCGCCAGGGGAGACCGCTAGACCGCCCGGTCTCCAAGCCGGCTGAGACAAACGGCTAGACCGCTCGGCTACCAGACAGCAACAGCACATCAACCAACCTGCTGAAGGGAAACTACCAGACCGCCCGGTCACCAACTTCAACACTCCCCCTTAAGCTGGAGCATATATATCGATCATGCCCAGCTTGTCACAAATATGAAAAATGAGGTAGAAACTGGCTTGGTGAAGATGTCAGCCAGCTCTTTATCAGAAGTGACAAAGGGAGTGTAAATTTGTTCCTTTAAGATCTCTTCACGAATGAAATGACAGTCGACCTCAATGTGCTTGGTTCTTTCATGGAAGACCGGATTTTTGGAGATGTATATGGAAGCCTTGTTATCACAGAACATAGGTAGAGGATGGTTGTAGACCTCTCCTAAATCTAGCATGAGAGCCCGTAGCCATTTTAACTCACAAGTGGTCGACGCCATACTGCGATACTCAGCTTCTGCACTGGACCTGGAGACAACAGACTAATTCTTGCTCTTCCAGCTCACCAGATTTCCCGCAACAAAGGTGCAAAAACCCGAGGTTGGCTTGCGATCGCCTTTGTCATCAGCATAACTTGCATCTGAGTATGCTTCAACCCTCAGATGACCATTCTTCTGAAAAAGTAATCCTTTCCCTGGCGCTGCTTTGACATACTCCAAGATCCGCAAGGCAGACTATAGATGGCACTCCCTAGGTGCTTGTATGAATTGACTCACCTTGCCCACAGCATAGGAAATGTCGGGCCTGGTCACTGTGAGATATATGAGCTTACCAACCAGACTCCTGTACCGCGAACTATCTAAAAGAGGAGGCAAATTATCTATACAGGTTTTGTCTTCTCCAGTTGCCATGGGGCATCTGGCAGGTTTTGCTCCAGTCAATCCTGCCTCTTTTAAAAGATCAAGGGCATACTTACGCTGGGAGAGAACTAATGAGTCGGGCTTCCAAGAGATTTCGATCCCCAGATAGTACTTTGGAGAGCCCATATCTTTCGTTACCAGATGTTGACGAAGATGTCGCTTTGTCAGGGCTACCCCTTCCTGGTCATCGCTAGTGAGAAGAATATCATCAACGTACACAGCAAGAACAACCAGCCCTGAGGGGGTTTTGCGAATAAAGAGAGAGTGATCGGCAGAGCTTCGCACAAAACCAACGGCCGCCACGATGCCGCTGAACTTGTCAAACCAAGCTCGAGAGCTCTGTATGAGGGCATAGATTGCCTTCTTCAGCCGGCATAATCGTGTATCCCCCTGAGCAACATACCCAGGAGGTTGCTCCATGTAGACGGCCTCCTGAAGATCACCATAAAGGAAGGCATTCTTGACATCCAGCTGGGAAATCTGCCAATCCCTATTTACCGCTACAGAGAGAAGGACCTGGATAGTGCTGAGACGAGCCACGAGGGAGAAGGTGTCAAAGTAATCAACCCCATAGGTCTGAGTAAAGCCCTTAGCAATATGGTGAGCCTTATACCGATCCACAGTGCCGTCTGGGCCAAATTTGACCACAAAGACCCAGTGACAGCCAACAATATAAGTGTCGAAGGGAGGAGGAACAAGAGTCCAGGTACCCCGCTCAGTTAGGGTCGCCATTTCCTCATCTATGGCCATCTTCCAATGAGGAATAGCAAGGGCCTCCTGGTAGGAGCGGGGTGTGGCCGTGGCAGAGATAGCAATACCTCCCTCTGATACCATGTTAGAATAGAACTAAAACAAGTCGAAAGCGGTTTAAACTGAAACTTTATTATCCGAAAAAGGTGTCTATTATAATGGTATGACCTCACTTATATATAATGGAGGAGAGAAGAGAGAATACAAATAAGAGATGTGGGACTAAAAAATTACATGACACAAGCGGACTGTACAGACACAAACAGCACAAGCCGCGCGGTTTGACAGAAGGGCTAACCGCACAACTACTACCAGAGAGAAAGAGAGATCGCCAGGGGAGATTGTTAGACCGCCCGGTCTCCAAGCCGGCTGAGACAAACAGCTAGACCGCTCGGCTACCAGACAGCAACAACACATCAACCAACCTGCTGAAGGGAAACCGCCAGACTGCCCGGTCACCAACTTCAACACAAACGGAGGCAGTGGGTTGTGTAAAACCCAAAATTTGACAGCAAAACTTTTGGTCGCTATCGCCAGGCGATAGTGGGTATCACCAATAGCGATAGCAGTAGCAATCGATGCAGTGAAGCATTGAGTGAGCATAACACACTCGACGCCTTTCAACAAATCATTGAGTAAGAGACTATCGCGTGGCGATAGTGGGTATCATGTGGTGATAGCCCAGCTCTCAATGCTTTTAACGCCTTGAAGCATCTAGTGAACTCAATGAACTCGATGCCATAAAGCATTGAGTGAGCTATCAGAACGATGACAATGGATATTGCCAGGCGATACTTCCACGTATTTATGGACACGTGTCAGATGGCCAGGCGGCGGCGGATGAGCAGTGATTAACTGGGATCAAAGTGGTTATCGACGCTATCGCTCAGGCGATAGAGAATATCGCTAGGCGATAGCGTTAATGTTGACTATTCAATCGAAATCCTGCCCTTTGCTCCCTTTTGATGAAATGATCCTTTGGCTGGGATTAATCCCAAGGCCACATATGCAGAGGAGTAGAGGAATGAGAATTCATTCTCTTATTCTCACTCTCTCACCTTCTTTCATCTAAGTTCTTTAGAAAAAGCGCTAAGGGTTGGAGCTAAGGGCTAGAGCTGAGCTTGAATAGCTTTGTGAAGGAGATCCAGTAGTCGGAAGCAAGGTCCGAGGCTTGGTCCATGAAGAGGAAAGTGTTGTGCTCCTTTCCAACTGGACAAAAAAGCATTCATGGCTCCGAAGAAAACTATAAGGATAATGATCTTCCTTCTTGGACAAGTGAAGTCCTTCTTTTGACATATGCATGGAATCCCCCACCAAATGGTGGAAAAGCGAAGGGAATTCCTTTGTGTCGATTCGTGAAATCCCTAGTGAGTCTTGCATATAGATCCGGAAATGTGTAGTATGGAATAAGCATGCGGTGTGAAGCCCATCTGACAGGTTGGTCTGGATTGGTGATGTTTATTTTGCATTCCGGAGAAGAATCTGAGTAGAAAAGGGTAGTTTATTGGGTCTGCGGGGTTGTACCTGTGAACTGAAAGTAGCAGGAAGTACTGGAGTTGCACTCCAAGAAAATACCCATGAAATACCATATTTCGAATGACTGTTGGATATCGTCTGGTGATAGTGTGCATCGCCAACGTCGATAGCACTTGATGAGCTATTTGTTCTGTGTGCTGTAAAAGTCCAGTGTTTCTGGCACTACAGGATGCTGCAGGGTTTTGGGTTGAGTTTGAGCGTATAAAGAGGACTTCTGTTGGTCCCGCCAAGCAATCGTGAGGAACACTTGCAATAATTCCCTTTTGATTGTAAGCCTGTCTCAGGGTGACTATGAGGCTAATCTGTGAGCTGCGAGCTCCTAAAGGCCATTGAGCCGAACGGACAAGGGGAAGCCGACCTGCGTTAGACTACACATTGAATTGACGATTTGAGCACTAGGCAATGACTGAACTGTATCTGCATTATGGTAGTCTAACTCGAGTGCCTAAGTTATTAGCGTTCGTTACGATCTCATAATGAGATTCTTAGGCTTTACGCCATCAAGACTAAAGTCTCACACTGGGGCCGAAGAGACTATAAATGCTTAAAGTTAACTGTTATGTCTAGGACCTCTGAACTATGGTGGGACCCTAGCAACAGGTACACCGAAAATGTGCCCTGAGTGCACGGAACGTTTGGCCGTTGAGGCATTCATTTATGATATATTAAACTGTGCGTGAGTGCATGTTCATATGATATATCTGCTTGTGATAATGTTATGCCTGCAGGGAAGGAATACCTCTGCCCCAGGAAAGGGGTAGGGTCGTTATAAATTGGACAGCTGAATGCTGACCGTCGCCTTATTTGCCACCCTTGTGATTGATTGTCCTTGTGTAGGTGATAGAGAGCCGAGCGGAAAATAGTGGGTTGAATACCTTGCTGCTATGCTGGCCCTCGAAGGCCGAGCGAAGAAGTTTCATTATTTTCAAATATGGTCGGCCTGCACGCCGATATTTATAAACCACATTTGTTAAGTTCAACTGTAAGGCCTTAAGGCCATAACATTTGTGTATTTGTAAGTGACATTCCTGTTATATATATATAAATGGAATGGTTTATATATAGTGGACATTCATTTGGTATGAGTTCATGAACCCTCAAAGCTTCTGTTAGAATGCTCTTAGTTATGACCCGATAGTCTTTTAATATTAACATGTAATTTCGCTGCCTGTTTGTGGAATATGGTGTGGGTCCCCGGCCGGACCCTCTAATATATTTCATGTGACAGACGGAGGTGTTACAATTTAGTATCAACTTTTCTTGGTCTTCCCCCTACAAATTCGTGGTCGAATTATTATGAGGGGTGGCCTGCATGTTTAAGTGCTGACCATTATATAATAAATGAACTCTAGAATGTCCACTTAGGAATGAAAATACACCTGTTTAAGGAACCTGCGCGTTCCTACTCGTCATTGTTGCTTTCACAAAATCGCTAAAGTGTGTCTTTTACACGTATAGGTGACTCAAAGTGGTGCGGGGTAGTCCGAGCCGTAGTGTTCTGTTGAAAGTGTGACACCAGCTGAGGTGCCCACACCTCCTCCTTTTATGGAGGAAGTGCGCTTAGTTGTTGAGGCATTTTTTGTGATGATACACGCATAACCTACTAGGCAGGCGCAGCCTGCAATGGTGCCAGTACAGGTTGGTTTCAGTACAAAACTTGTAGAGGTTGTGGTAGATATATGAGCAGTGGAATAGCAACTGAAATAGTTCATGAGTTTCAGTCCTCCTACGTTCGCGGGGGCAGGGTCCGCAATGCAGGCAGAGGGCTGGCTTGCACGAGTCAAAAGAATTTTGATGGAAATAAGAACTGAGGAGTAATAGAAAGTCACCTTGGCCACTTTCTTGGAAGGAGAGGCTTGGCTTTGATGGGATGAAATAGAGCTACACCACTTTACAGGCAGACCACTAACAAAGGTCTCGATAGAAGAGTTTTCGAGACTGTTCTTGGCGAAGCACCTGCCATCGTCGTAGTGCATAGCCATGGAAAATGATTTACAGCATCAAACTTAGGGAGAAAGTAATGTCGATACAAACTTAAATGAGTTTACAAGGTTGGGACGCAATGCGGGCTCTACCTTTGCTAAAGAAGAGAGGAAAACCAATAGGTTCTACGAAGGGCTGAAGGATGAGCTGAGATTCCTGCTCTCGAGTTCAGTGAATCAAGTGTTTCAAGCATTGGTGGATACGACTCGTGCGTTGGAGAAAGATATGAAAAGGGTGCATGGAAGGAGGGACTTGGCGGTGACAAAGTCTGAGTTTAAAGTGTCGCATCCTGAGAAATCTGGTTACCGCAAGAGATGGAGTAGGAAGTCCAAGTCTTCTGGACATGCTCCCTCTACTGTTGCTTTTGGAGAAACTTCTGGGCAAGGCCCACGTACATGTTATACCTGTGGCAAGCCAGGACACTTTGCCCGTAACTATCAGAGTGGTCCTCCAAAGGGTGATAAGAAGGCAGGAGAAACATATGCTGAAAAGGGAAAGGCGGTGGAGACCACTGCATCCCAGTATTCTCTAACTCAGCCAAGGGTGTACAACCTTGGATAATCAGAGGACATAAAGAAAAGTGATGTCGTCACATGTACGATTTAAGCTACAGTTTTACTTCTTTCTATACTATATACTTTGTGTGTTGCTTGTGTATGATTTGTTTATATTAGGCTTTGTCCTTATTCGGAACTACCCGTCGAGAGCACTGTTTGATACGGGTCTTTCACATTCGTTTCTATCTGAGGACTTCGAGTCTCGGATTGGAGTGCCTACTTGTGTGCTGACTGATAGCCTATCAATATTGTTGCCTAATGGATGTGTGATGCGGGCAAATAAATCTTGTTGTATTGAGGTGCGGATAAGAAGTCGGGATTTCAGATTAGAAATCTGTACTGCCGATATCGGAGTTTGATGTAATCTTTGGTATGGACTGGCTCTCGGAGCACCGTGCCTTTATATATTGCAACTCAAAGGAGATCACACTGGGATTGAATACTTAGCTAGAGATTAAATTCATTGGCATGCGAGGATCGAGCAATATATTGATGTCTGCTCTCCAAGTTGTCAAAGCTGTTCGGAAGGGCGCGGAGTTATTCTTCACGCTAATAATGGTCGTTTAGCCAAAATCCAGTGTGAGTGACGTTCTGATTGTATCAGAGTACGTAGATGTCTTCCCAAAGGATCTTCCGGGGTTTCCTAACCAAAGAGAATTTAAATTCTCTATCGAGTTGGTGCCAGGTGCGAAACCAATGGCCTGCTCACCGTACTATGTAGCTCCAAAGGAAATGGCAGAATAGAAGGTGCAGCTTCAAGAGCAGTTAGAGCAAGGATATATATGACCAAATATGTCACCTTGGAGTGCACCTATTCTCTTTGTGAAAAATAAGGATGGTAGCCTGTGTTTGTGCATCGATTATAGAGAACTAAAAAAGCTGACGGAGAAGAACAAGTATCTGATACCATGGATTGAAGACTTGTTCGATCAGCTGGTTGGATCAATGGTATACTCAAAGCTAGACCTAAAGTCTGGCTACTACTAGTTGAGAATTCGAGAATGTGATATTCCCAAGACACCATTTGGAACATGCTATGGTCATTATGTGTTCACTGTAATGTCGTTTGGGATAACAAATGCGCCATCGGTGTTCATGGACCTAATGCACTAAATGTTTTGAGAGTACTTGGACTTATTTGTAATCGTCTTTATTGATGAAATTATAGTGTACACTCAGTCTGATGAATATCATGCGAACCATTCGCGGATGGTGTTGCACACCCTGAGAAGAATCAAGCTCTATGACAAGTTCTCAAAATATGAGCTTTGGCTGTCGTTAGTGGCCTTTCTGGGCCATGTGGTTAGTGGAGAAGGTATAGCGGTAGATTTAGTGAAGACAGTGGCAATTCAAGAGTGGCATGTTCTGTCTACTATAGCTGAAGTACGGAGTTTCCTTGGACATGTGGGCTACTACAGGTGCTTCGTGGAGAACTTTTCATGGATATCCTTACCTCTCACCACACTAGCGAGAAAAGATCAGAAGTTTGTTTGGACGCCGGAGTGCGCACAAGCTTTTGAAGAGTTGAAGAGTCGTTTGAATACAGCGCCTACTTTGACGTCGCCTTACGGTACATACGGCTAAGAAATTTATAGTTATGTGTCAGGAAGCGGCCTAGGCTGTGTTCTTCTTCAGTTCAGTAAGGTGATCGCTTATGGCTCATGCTACTTGAAAGTGCATGAGCGGAACTATCCCGTCCATGACTTGGAGTTGGAGGCGGTGATATTTGCGCTAAAACTGTGGCGTCATTACTTATATGGCATTAAAGTTGACATCCTCACGGACCATAAGATCCTTTTGTATCCCTTGGATCAGAAAGATCTAAACATGCGACAGCGGAGGTGGATGAAGTTCCTCGGGGACTAAACCTTCAAGATTCATTACACTCCCGGGAAGGGAAATGTCGTCGCAAATGCCTTGAGTCGCAGGACTCCGACAAGGGCAAATTGGATGCAGATGCATGATGAGAGTCTGATCCCGGAAATGGAGAACTTAGAAATTTCTTATGTTGACAAGAATGCCACTACAAATGCATGCCTGAAATGGACAGAGGTTCAATATGACCTTGCGGACAGGGTTCGACGAGCAACGGACCTCGATGAAAGTCTACAATGCTATGCAGCGGATGGGTCAAATTCCTAATTCTCCATGGATGACGGCCTTTTCAGAAATATGGTCATTTGTGCATCCCAAATGAAGGTAAACTACGTGAGAAATTGATGTACGAAGCAAATTTTACAAGGTATTCAATTCACCCAGGGAGCACAAAAATGTACAAGCACTTGAAGAAGGTGTTCTGGTGGCTAGGTTTGAAGAAAGATAGCCCATTACCTGACAAAATGTCTAACTTCTGCCTTAGTGAAAGCTGAATGTCAGAGACATGGAGGTTTCCTGAAGTCATTACCAATTCCAGTATGGAAGTTCGATGACATTTCTATGGATTTTATGCATAGACTGCCGAGATCTCAAAGCAGAAACGATGTCGTGTGGGTGATCGTTGACTGATTAACAAAAGTGTGACACTTCATACCTAACCGGAAGGATGATTCTGTGGAAAAATTGGCTATGTTGTACGTGGAACACATCGTACAATTGCAAGGTGTGCCACGTTGCATCGTTAGTGATCAAGATGGGCATTTTACTTCAAGTGATTGGAGGCTACTCCACCAACTGTTGGGTAACAAGTTAAAGTTCAGTACGGCCTTCCATCCACAAACGGATGGTCAGACTGAGAGGACCAACTGAACAATGGAGGATATGCTCCGTATGTGCGCCCTGGATTTCGGGAATAGGTGGGTAGATCACCTCAATATGATTGAGTTTGCCTACAACAATAGCTCTCAAGATAGCATACAGATGGCGCCCTTTGAAGTTTTATACGGTAGGTAGTGACGTACACCGTTAGCTTGGGGGTAAACAGGCGAGTCATAGCTATATAAGCGTAAGGAGGTCGAAGATGCAAATTAGACCATATGCACTATAAGAGAGCAGCTACTAATAGCCCAAGATAGGCAAGTGAAGTACTACAATGTCAAGCACTGAAATGTGGAGTTTGCGGTTGGCGATTGGGTATATTTATGAGCGTGAAGAATAACTTGTTACCTCTTCAAAAAGTTTAGTCCATGATATCTTGGTCCGTTTAAATTGGTTGAGCTAGTTGGAGAAGCTTCCTATCAGTTAGCTCTGTCTGCGGAGTTTAGTGGTTTGCATGATGTGTTTCATATATCGGTGCTGCGAAAAGCTATAAAAGAGCAAACTTAAGTGGTTGTAGATGATCAAGTACCGGTTGATAATCGGCTGACGACAAAAGTTCGGCCCATTCGGATCGAGGATACAGAGATCAAGAAACTGCAAAACAAGATAATCGAGATGGTCAAAGTTTGATTGGACAATTGTGGATAGGAAGACCAGACATGGGAGCGTGAGCAAACCATGCGCGAGGGATACCCTGAATTGTTTGTAAAATAATGTTGTAATGTTTTTATTAAAGTAAAATATGTTGTAACATATAAGTTGTTGTTTTTTCCTTATAGCTGAGTAAAATTTCGGGAAAAAATTTCTGTAAGGAGGGGAGGGATGTAAGACCCCATATTTGACAGCAGAACTTTTGGTCACTATCGTCAGGCGATAGTGGGTATCGCCGGCGGCGATAGAAGTAGCACTCGATGTCATGAAGCATTGAGTGAGCTTAACAAACTCGACCCCTTTTGACGAATCATTGAGTAAGAGACTATCGTGAGGCGATAGTGGGTATCGCGCGGCGATAACCCAGCTCTCAACGCTCTCAACGCCTTGAAGCGTTTAGTGAACTCAACTCACTCGACGCCATAAAGAATTGAGTGAGCTATTGGAATGAGGATAGTGGATATCGCTAGAAGATACTGCCACACATGTGTGGACACGTGTATGATTGCCAAGGGGCGGCCGATGAGTGGTGATTGAATGGGGTCAAAGTGGCTTTCGATGCTATTGCCCAGGCGATAGCGAATATTGCCAAGCGATAGTATTAATGTTGACTATTCAACCGAAATCATGGCCTTTGCTCCCTTTTGGTGAAATGATCTTGTGGCTGGGATAAATCCCAAGGCCACTTATACAGAGGAGTAGAGGAATGAGAATTCATTCTCTTCTTCTCACACTCTCTCCTTCATTCATCTAAGTTCTTAAGAGAAAGCGCTAAGGGTTGGATCTAAGGGCTGGAGCTGAGCTTGAATAGCTTGGTGAAGGAGATTTAGTAGTCGAAAGCAAGATTCGAGGCTTTGTTTGTGAAGAGGAAAGTGCGGTGCTCCTTTCCAACCGGACAGAAAAGCTTTCATGGCTCCGAAGAAAACTATAAGGGTGACGATCTTCCTTCTTGTACAAGTGAAGTACTTCTTTTGACATATTCTTGGAATCCCCCACCAAAAGGTGGAAAAGCAAAGGGAATTCCTTTGGGTCGATTCGTGAAATCCCTAATGAGTGTTGCATATAGATCTGAAAATATGTAGTATGGAATAGGCATGCTGTGTGAAGCCCATCTAGACAGGTTTGTCTGGATTGGTGATGTTTATTTTTCGTGTCGGAGAAGACTCCGAGTATAAACGAGTTGTTTACGGGTTCTGCCAGGGCCCCAAACTATATGCCAAAAATAGGCGGCGAGGTTACAGGTTTATACCAAAATAGGTATGCATCCAAACACAGAGCATACTAGCGGAAGATTTTAATGTTAAACTAAACTCAAACCATGAATGTCCACTATATATAAACAACCACATTTATATATACTCACGAAGGAATATATAACAAATACTCAAGAGTTTGGCCTTAAGGCCTTATAGTTACGCTTTAAAAGTGTGGATTACAAACATCGGCGCGCAGGCCGACCACACATGAACATAACAAAAGTCTTTGCTCAGCCTTCGAGGGCCAGCAGCAACAGCAGCAGGGGCTTCATCCCTCTATTTCCCGCACAGCTCTCAGGCACCTACACAGGGACAACCCACCATAATGGTGGCAAATAAAGCAACAGTAAACATTTAGCTGACCAATTTATAACGACCCTACCCCTTTCCCGGGGTAGTGGTATTCCTTCCCTATAGGCATAGCATTTCACAAGCAGATATATCATACAATGTGCACTCACACAGAATCAACATATCACAACCGTTGGCCACGCGGCCCGATGATCCGTTCACTTAGGGCATATTCTTGGTGTACCAGCAAACCAGGATCCCACCACCGTTCAAGGTCCGAAACCAACGGTATTTAACATTCAGTCTTAATGGCGCGCATGCCTAAGACTCTCATTATGCGCTCTAAAGAGACAAATAACTAGGTTTACTAGTCGGTTAGACATAATGCGGTCCGGTTCTGCCAATCCCGTTGCTCAAATCGTCTAAAATGACACGGGTCAGCTTTCCCCTTATCCATTCGGCACGAAGCCTTCGAGAGCTCGCAGCTCACAATAGCCACACTGTCCACCAAGGACTAGCTTCATAATCCAAAAAGGGAGTTAGTGCCAGCGTTCCTCGTGGTCACTTGGCGGGTTCAGCAGAACTCTCTTTCAACACCCAAACTCAACCCGAACATAGCATACAACAAAAGAACCATGAGGGTATTTTCTTGGAATTCCAATCCAGTACTTCCTGTTACTACCCTTCACAGGCACAACCCCTCGACTCCACATGTAACATCCCATTTCCGGCTAGACCCCTAGGAGTCGGATGGTTGTGGTAGAGTCCCAGGGAGCCCAAAACTTGAAATAAATCGACCAAGAAATCGGGTCATGGGTCGGTCACGCCCGTGACCCGCCATGTCACGCCCGTGACATAGGGCGTGACCATGATCGTCGGTTCCAGGTCGACGGTCGTCGACCCAAAATGGGCCCACGGGCATGTCACGCCCGTGACCCGCTATGTCACGCCCGTGACAGAGGGCGTGACACGCTCGACGATCGTCGATTCCAGTTCGATGCCGTCGACCCAGAATTTGGCCACACGGGCCAGTCACGCCCGTGACCCGCCATGACACGCCCGTGACATAGGGCGTGACCATGATCGTCGGTTCCAGGTCGACGGTCGTCGACCCAAAATGGGCCCACGGGCATGTCACGCCCGTGACCCACTATGTCACGCCCGTGACATAGGGCGTGACACGCTCGACGATCGTCGATTCCAGTTCGACGCCGTCGACCCAGAATTTGGCCACACGGGCCAGTCACGCCCGTGACCCAGGTGTCACGCCCGTGACCACCCTTCGACGATCGTCGATCTCAGTTCGACGATCGTCGAACCCAGAATTGGCTAACCGGGCCTATCACGCCCGTGACCCATGTGTCACGCCCGTGACCAATGCCGAAACGACAGCCAGGTTGGAAATTTCGGTAACCGACGCCATAATAAATTCTGACCACGGGAATGAAAATCAAGAGTATTTATGGGTCGTTCCCTACTTTAATTATGTTAATAATTAAGGAAAAATGGGTCCAATAGGAAATTGCCACCTGGCAAACACCTCTTCACCTCCAACTTTTCAACTGCCATTCGTCATAACCGAAACGTCATAAGGGTGTTAGTAATGGCCGCCAACGTTTCATCTCCAACGTTTCATCTTTTCCCCTCCCCATTTGTTGATCTATAAAAGACTCCTAAGAGCAAGAGGAAAAGGTTACACTCCCTCAAACTGTTTCAGACCTCCGCCTTGCTGTTGAAGAGTTTCCGGCGACGCCACCACCGCGCAAATGGCTTCCCGACGCTCTACACGCCTCCAACCCGCGAACAAGGTCCTCCCCTCCCTCTTCTTCTGTGGATAGATCTTAGGAATCGTTAGGAGAGATATCGGGCTCAAAAGAGCCAGATCAGGTGAGCGTATTCGTGGTTTTCCGAAAATTCCATGGTGGCGGGTTCGCCGGAAACCGCCTCTCCGGCGGCCGCGCCGCCGCCCGACGATAGCCCTCACCTCAACAGAGGTGGTGGTGGTGGTGGCCGGCCAGGGAGATGGCTGGATGGCTGGGAAATAGTTTTGGAAAAGCTACAGGAAAATGAGTCTTCAGGCCTCTGGTTGCGGGCTGTTGATGAAGATGAACAGTGCCATGAAAATTATATTCTATTTTTAAAACAATTTCTGAATGAAAATATCTGTCACCTTAAATATTTTGGGAAAAATACTTAGACGCTCCTATAGGAAAAATGGTTAACATAGAAAATGTATCTCTTGAGGTCTACTTTAATTTAAAATTAAGTTCACTCGATTTGGAATCCTGGTTAGACCACAGCACCCTTTTTGGTGAGGTCTATCCAGAGGGCCGTCTTGACCTTAGAAAAATTCCCCACTCTAAACCAGTTATCAAAATGACTTGAAATTTGGGGTGTGGTCTAATCTTACATATATCTAGGTGCTATCCAAAAATGAGAATTTTTGGAGAATAGTTTTCTATAGTTTTTAGAAAAATTCAATAATCCTAGCCGAATTTAATTAGATAAATAAATAATTTCCAAACCCTCCAAAATTCTGGTGAGTGGTCCCTGGGGTCACCATAAGGTTCTGTATAATTTTCCATCTCATTTGTAGATGGTTTGGACTAGAAACGATCAACCCTGAGTTTTGCCCTAATAAGGGGTCTTAGGTTAAAAGTGTACTTTTGAAGTTTGAGTGGTGAGATCACCTCAACAGAGGCTGAGATTTTTACCACTGTCTAGTAATATTCTCTAGCACCCACTCGTGGAGTTTGAGGTGGATCGGGGTGAGTTTACCCTAAGGACCAAGGCCAAACCGTAAGGATGGATCTTGGTGGTTTGTGAAGGTCATGTGGTCAAATGACCTTAGATTGACCCGAAATTGGGTGAGGAGAACCATAGGGTCAATATAGTTCTCTGGATGAAATCTTAGTAAATTTGGAGACCGTTGAGATACCTGAAAGTCTAACCCTAGTTTAGGGCGCAAAACTTGTAGAGATAGGAAATGACACAAAATCCCATTGAAAAGTGATAAGAATTGGGTAGAGTGAATTATAGGGATGGTACAAGCTCTGGATATTTTTCTATGAATTTTATGTTCATTATTTTGGATACTTCCTTTAATGATGTAGTTGTAGTATGATTTGCTTTGAAAATTTATTAGGGAATACACACTCTCTGGAAAGTGATGAAATTTAAGCAGAGAACGTTTAATATGATTTTAAATCTCTGTGAATTTTTATGGGACTTTTGGAAGATTAATTCTAAGGCTTGCTTCTTTAAGTATGTTTTACCTTGATTATTTGATTAAATCTTTAGTGGTGTTTAGCAAGTTAGTAAAATTATGATTATCTGCACAAAGATCTTTTATATATCATACTACTGACTAGTGATTTTTCTATAATTTTTAGATGAATAATTTCTGTACTTCCTTCATTAAGTAGGATTAACGTGATTATACTGAATAAATTATTTAGAGGTTAAATACTTTCTATAAAATTCTGAGAATTTGTATTTGAGGTTATCTTGCTGTTATTTATTGAACTTAATTTTTGGGTGGCCATTACTTAAGAATATCATGAAGTTCATGTTTAAAATTACCCATGGCCAATCTTGGGGAAAAATTAAATAAATATCAGATTAAATAGGAAAATTATAAATTTCTGGATTTAAGCTAATTATGTCATGATAGACCTCCATTAAATTTTATAGGAGATTTGGAAGATAATTCGGTGTACCTCCCCTTGTGTACCTCATATAGCTTAGGATGGTCTGCATATAGTAAAACCACGGAATTTTGATAATTGAAGATTGGTAGGGTAAGTTAAGATTAAGTTCATCATTAGGAGTCAGGATAAGTAGAGCGTGGGACTAGTTAGGATAAGGGAGTACGGGAACGACGAAATATCGTCCATCCCGGGAAGAAGAGGAAGAGTCTTAATACTCTAGGGTTAGAACTAAAGTAACTAAAGAGGATCGGGATAAGGGACATCAACCAATAATAATAAGTGCCTTGCGAAAGGGAACTTCGGGCCGTAATGCCGCCGTCTTGGTTCCTAGTGCCCCTTGAGAGCCCTCCACTGGGTATACCGGGGGCAGTCCTGGGCTAACGTAAACCATAGGGATAATAAATTAAAAGAGCAACTAGTATAACTAGGGTTACACATGCATACTCCCCGATAGCTAGGAAAGTAGGATAATAGGACTTGTTGCCATTCAGACAGTAGCTCTGAAGGTGGATGCACGGACAGGACTGTCCGGGGGGCCGCGGGCTCGAGGGTTGGAGTACTGAATAAAAGTGGTGGGTCATCGGTACTAGGCGATCGATCACACCGACAACGGTACGATGACTCGGCGAAAAGTCTGGAGGGTACATCCAGCAGCAGTATGCGGATACTCTAGGTTGTGATCTTCTAGGGGCGTACGGAAGGGCTAGGCCTGGTAGTGTGGTTACCCGCCTAGGAGTGGGGGGCCCGACTCACTGTCTCCGTTTGCCACAACGGAGGTTCCTGGGGGTGAAGCTAGCCTCCCGAACAGGGGGAACTAAAGGTCTGTGCGCATAGAGTCGTGTGCGTGTGTTGCACTTGCATGAATCATGGCATAGCATATCACTACACTCATAATTGCATACAACCGTCACCCCAACGTATAAATCGGTATGGGACTTTTTATACGATGGGAGCCTTGCAGAAGACCCCTTAACTTATAAGTTTGTATGGGCATTCATATAAGTTAAGGTTACTTACTTACTTACTTACTTACTTGTTTGTTTACTTACTGTTCTCTAGCTGCCTTCTTTTATACAATTTGATATTTAACAATTGCTCTACCTATTACAACACTTTTATACTGTTCACCTATTATAACTTGCTAGTTAGGTCCACCGTCACCTGCTTGATTATTCTCCACTTTTGTAGCTTCCCTTTCCTCCTCTCCGCCCGGTACTTAGGAGCCGTGGTGGGAGGGGTAGGGGATGATAGGGCTTAGTCTTTATGACTAATGGTTTTCGAACCAAACATTACAGGAGCTCCGGATGGGAGACAGGGACCAGCACCAGCGGAGTACGGTGCGCATGGAGGTGGGACAGTCTAGCACCGGTGCACCTGCGACCAGCTCCGTGAGTGATTAGTATTTTCTTAGCTTCCACAAAGAGTGACTTGTAGTGAGGACTCTGATGTACTGGGCTTGAGCCCATTTATCTATTTTCCTTTTATTACTATTGATGGACTGGTTATGATTTCACCTTATTTACATGTTTCTGTGGACTTGTTTACATTTTTGTATAAATGCTTCTCTCTCTTGTGATCGAAAAGGGCCGGCAGAATTGGCGTTATGTAGTGGTTGCCTTCCCGTGAGTCGGTGCCACCGCAAAGCGGCAATTCTGGGCTAAGACCCCGGTGGTTGAAAAAGAAAAAAAAAGGGGGTCTTACAAGTGGTATCAGAGCAAACCTCGATCGAAGAGAAGTAGTCCACAAAGACCTTGGGCCACCCCCGTGCGAGCTTAGTTTGTGGACAAACTAGCAGCGGAAGCAGTGGTGTGCCCATAAGGGAAATCACATGTGAAAGTCCATCATAACTCTTCTTAAATTCCATTCATTCGCTCTCTAACAAATGGAATTTTTGCTTGTAGCCTGCGACGAACCCTACATCGCAGCAGGGGACACCTCAGGCTCCGAATGTGGTCCCGACTCCGCCAGCACCCATTCCGTTCCAGCAGACGGAGATGGGGCAAACATTGACGGCCATCCTGGAGGCCTTCAGAGCTCAGCAAGCCCCGGCCCCACAGCCAAACCCCGGGGCCAATTGGATGACTGTCTTCCGGGGACTTTCCCCTCCATCCTACCAGGGGACGGAGTCTGCAGTACGTACGGAGGAGTGGTTGGATACTATTTACGAGATGCTGGCAGGGATTCGATGCCCCACTGAGGAGGCAGTCGCTTTGGCAGTCTCCTGCTTAGAGTCACATGGAAAGAGATGGTGGAAATCTCAGCTGGACACCACCTTCGCAGGGATGGACTGTGCTGATATTGCTTGGGAGGAGTTTAGGGCAGCGCTCTTGGGACATTTTGTGCCTCGGTCGGCGAGAGATGACCTGGAGGATAGGTTCCTACGGTTGAGGCAGGGGAACAGGACTGTGGTGGAGTACTATCAGGAGTTCACTCACCTGGCCCGTTATGCGGACGGTTACCAGTTAGACGATGCTGGCTACGCCCGGAGGTTTTATAAGGGGCTGCAGGATGACATGAGGCAGGCCCTCCTTTTCGTTTCAGAGGGGGTCTGGCCAGGATTCTGGAGATGGCTAAGAAGAGAGAGGCGGATCAGCTTACAGTGAAGAATCGGAAGAGACCGGCTGATGATTCAGTGATTGGAGGTCGTAGAGACCGTCCTCGGGGCCAGGTTATCGGGGAGAGAAGGAACGGGGATCAGCCTCGTCAGGAGTTTGGGCAGGAGCAGAGGACTCAGGGGGTATTGGCTCCCCAGCCTATACAGATGCTGGAAATGCCAAGGACGGCAGGGCAGCCACCGGTATGCTATCAGTGCAACCAGCCAGGACATATCAAGCGGAACTGCCCTGTGGGGCGAGCACCCCCACCAGCACATCAGGGCGCTCCACCTCCCTGACAGTTTGGCGGACGAGGACAGGACCGAGGACGGGGATTCCAGGATCGAGGTCGTAGGCTAGAGAGAGCAGGTGTATGCTCTAGACCTGACACAGCCCCGGGACCCGGAGCAGGTTATCACAGGTATGGCAGTACTTTTCAGATTTTCTTCATATAAACTACTATTTTAAACATAACCTGGTTAGAAATTAAGAGAAGATAAACTACAATGAGAATACTAAGACATTTAATTACCCCAGGCATAGTGTTCGTGAGCTGCAAGCCCGCTCACACCCTCTTCGACACTGGTGCGTCGCAATCCTTCGTGTTGGAGGATTTCGTGAAAGGACTGGCAGGAGTGGAGCCATTCACCGGGAAGATGATGAGGGTGCGCCTACCCGACGGGTCAGAGATATTGACCTCTGCTCATTGTAATATGGAAGCAAGAATCGGCGGAAAGGCGTTTGAGGCACCAGCGACTGTTCTGAAGATGCCAGATTATGATCTGATCCTGGGCATGACTTGGCTCTATTGGAACCATGCCCAGATCGATTGCGTGGCAAAGAGGATCACCGTGAGGCACGGCGACTCCTTCATTGTTACCGAAGGTATTATACCAGCACCCCGTACCTTATTATCGTCTGTGCAGGCCGTTAAGGCCCACCTGCAGGGGGAAGAGGTTTATCAGGTCCTCTTTGAGGCGGTCGTAGCCAAGGACTCCATTGCAGAAATTCCAGTAGTGCGGGACTTCGCCGACGTGTTTCCGGAGAAGCTACCAGGGTTACCCCCGCACCGAGAGAAGGACTTTCAGATTCAGCTCGTACCGGGGGCTAAGCCGGTATCCAGAGCTCCCTATCGAATGGCCCCAAAGGAGTTCGTGGAATTCCGAAGCCAGCTTCAGGAGTTAGTAGAGGCCGGGTTCGTTCGGCCTAGCTCATCACCGTGGGGAGCTCCGGTGCTGTTCGTTAAGAAGAAGAACGGGACCCTTCGACTGTGCATCGATTACCGGGCTCTGAACAGGTTGACAGTTCGGAATACTTATCCCTTACCACGGATAGACGAGATTTTTGACCAGCTGGAGGGAGCCCATTGGTTCTCAAAACTGGATCTGAGGTCAGGGTACTACCAGCTTCGTATTCGGGAGGAGGACATCCCGAAGACGGCCTTCAGCAGCAGATACGGCTTGTACGAGTTTACCGTGATGCCGTTCGGGCTCACGAATGCACCCTCCGCATTCATGACTTTGATGAATCGGGTGTTTGAGGAGTATCTGGACGTCTTTGTCATTGTATTCATTGACGATATTCTCATCTATTCAAGGACGGAGGAGGAGCACGCGAGACATCTGGCCTTGACCTTGGGGAAGCTGCGTGAGCATGAGATGTATGCCAAGTACAGCAAGAGCCAGTTCTGGCTAAAGGAGGTGGCCTTTCTGGGCCATGTCATCAGTGGAGCAGGTCTGGCAGTAGATCCTGCAAAGATCCAGGCAGTACGGGATTGGCCAACGCTAAAATCGGCCACGGATGCTCGAAGTTTCTTGGGACTTGTCGGTTACTACCGGAAGTTCGTCGAGGGGTTCTCTCAGATTGCCCTCCCTCTTACGTCTCTGACGAAGAAGGAGTCCCCTTTTATATGGACGCCTCGATGCGAATCTGCCTTCCAGGAGCTAAAGGATCGTCTCACCTCGGCTCCCATCCTTGCTCTTCCATCAGGGAAGGAGGGATTCCAGGTGTATACAGATGCTTCCTATCAGGGGATGGGTGCCGTTCTGATGCAGAACGGGCACGTAATAGCCTACGCCTCCCGTCAGTTGAAGCAGCACGAGCAGAACTACCCCGTGCACGATTTAGAGATGGGGGCAGTCATTTTTGCTCTTAAGATCTGGCGGCACTATCTCTACGGAGTACATTGTGATATCTTCTCCGACCACAAGAATCTGAAGTACGTCGACACCCAGAAGGAGTTGAACATCAGACAGAGACGCTGGGTGGAGTTTCTGTCGGACTACCAGTATACCATGCACTACCATCCTGGGAAGGCGAACGTGGTCGCAGATGCTCTGAGTCGGAGAGCGAGTACGACAGGAGTAGGCCCGCAGCTGATGGCCTTGGAGTTGATTAGATCGTTCGAGGAGATGCAAATTTCGCTAGTGTCTGAGGATGACCCGGAGCTGTACATGGAGTACCTGGGGTCGATGGCTACTACTGATGACATTCGGGACCGCATCAGAGATGGGCAGATGCTGGATGAGAGAGCTGAACCGATATTCCGAGCCTTGGAGGAAGGCACGACGGGAGATTACTCTTTGAGGGATGGGCTCCTGTGTTTCCGAGGCAGAGTCTACATACCAGCAGGAGGACGGATCCGGGAGGATATTTTGACGGAAGCTCATTGCAGCCGATATTCGGTACACCCGGGGATCACCAAGATGGTAAAGGATTTAAAGAGGACGATGTATTGGCCGGGTATGAAGAAAGATATTACGTATTTTGTGACGCATTGCGAGGCCTGCCAGCTCGTGAAGGCGGAGTGTAGGAACCCGGCAGGCTTGCTGCAACCGCTTCCAGTGCCGGAGTGGAAGTTTGAGGATATAGCCATGGACTTCATACATGGGCTACCTAGATCCCGTGCGGGGAACGACTCGATCTGGGTGATAGTGGACAGGCTGACAAAGGTGGCCAGATTCATTCCAGTAGCAAAGGGGGCACCAGTCAGCGTATTAGTACGGAGGTTCATTGAGCAGTTTGTGCGTTATCATGGGGTGCCCAAGACTATCGTTTCGGATCGGGATGGGCGGTTTACATCCAGGGAGTGGAGGTCAGTCCAGGCCCATCTGGGTTCCCGGTTGACATTCAGCACAGCTTTTCACCCTCAGACCGACGGACAGACAGAGCGCACCAACCGTACACTGGAGGATCTGTTGCGACTATGTATTTTGGACCGTGGCGAGCCTTGGGAGAGATTGCTGCCACTGGTCGAGTTTTCTTACAACAATGCTCATCAGTCCAGCATAGGCATGGCTCCATACGAAGCGTTGTACGGAAGGAGGTGTAGAACCCCACTATCATGGGTTCAGGATGAGGATCCGCAGACACTAGGCTCGGAGTTTGTGGGCGATACAGATGCTCAGATTAGATTGATCCGAGACAGGATGTTGGAAGCCCAGAGCAAATAGGCGAAATACTACGATGCGAGGCATCGCCAAGTGGAGTTCCAGGTAGGAGACCGGGTTTTCTTGAAGATACGGCCGATGCACGGAGTCTCGCGGGTTCGCGGGCGGAAGAAGCTCAGTCCGAGATATATGGGGCCCTATAGGATCCTGGAGCGGATCGGCCCCTTAGCCTATAGACTGGAGCTACCGCCGGAGTTAGCGGGATTGCATGACGTCTTCCACGTCTCCTCACTTCGGAGGGCACTGCTACGCCCTGAGCAGCTGATTTCCTTGGCAGATGGCCCAGTGGCCTCGGATCGGTCAGTCGATTTGGAGCCTATCAGGATTGACGATACAGCAGTGCAGGTCTTGCGACGGAAGAAGGTCCCGTTAGTCAAGGTTCTGTGGAACAATCATGGGCAGGAGGAGCATACATGGGAGCCACAGGACTTGATGCGGCAAAAATACCCGGAACTTTTTCGTCAGGTATACCTCACAACCCCTCTGGAAAATTAATTTGCCTTCCTGTTTTAAATCAAAGGAACTGAAACTTCAAAAATAGGGGCTAATCTTTTGTTTATTGGGGTGTATATATCTATTTAAGTGGACGAATTAACCTTAGACTTGAAACCGCATAAAGCGAACATAACATATGGATGTAATTTCTTTAATTCTCATGGGATGTTACAAGCTTATTTTCCCGATTTGAGTCCCGTAGGCTTAACCTTGATTTCGGGGACGAAATCTTTGTTTTGTTTATTGGGATTTGTAACATCCCATTTCCGGCTAGACCCCTAGGAGTCGGATGGTTGTGGTAGAGTCCCAGGGAGCCCAAAACTTGAAATAAATCGACCAAGAAATCGGGTCACGGGTCGGTCACGCCCGTGACCCGCCATGTCACGCCCGTGACATAGGGCGTGACCATGATCGTCGGTTCCAGGTCGACGGTCGTCGACCCAAAATGGGCCCACGGGCATGTCACGCCCGTGACCCGCTATGTCACGCCCGTGACAGAGGGCGTGACACGCTCGACGATCGTCGATTCCAGTTCGACGCCGTCGACCTAGAATTTGGCCACACAGGCCAGTCACGCCCGTGACCCGCCATGACACGCCCGTGACATAGGGCGTGACCATGATCGTCGGTTCTAGGTCGACGGTCGTCGACCCAAAATGGGCCCACGGGCATGTCACGCCAGTGACCCACTATGTCACGCCCGTGACATAGGGCGTGACACGCTCGACGATCGTCGATTCCAGTTCGACGCCGTCGACCCAGAATTTGGCCACACGGGCCAGTCACGCCCGTGACCCAGGTGTCACGCCCGTGACCACCCTTCAACGATCGTCGATCTCAGTTCGACGATTGTCGAACCCAGAATTGGCTAACCGGGCCTATCACGCCCGTGACCCATATGTCACGCCCGTGACCAAGGCCGAAACGACAGCCAGGTTGGAAATTTCGGTAACCGACGCCATAATAAATTCTGACCACGGGAATGAAAATCAAGAGTATTTATGGGTCGTTCCCTACTTTAATTATGTTAATAATTAAGGAAAAATGGGTCCAATAGGAAATTGCCACCTGGCAAACACCTCTTCACCTCCAACTTTTCAACTGCCATTCGTCATAACCGAAACGTCATAAGGGTATTAGTAATGGCCGCCAACGTTTCATCTCCAACGTTTCATCTTTTCCCCTCCCCATTTGCTGATCTATAAAAGACTCCTAAGAGCAAGAGGAAAAGGTTACACTCCCTCAAACTGTTTCAGACCTCCGCCTTGCTGTTGAAGAGTTTCCGGCGACGCCACCACCGCGCAAATGGTTTCCCGACGCTCTGCACGCCTCCAACCCGCGAACAAGGTCCTCCCCTCCCTCTTCTTCTGCGGATAGATCTTAGGAATCGTTAGGAGAGATATCGGGCTCAAAAGAGCCAGATCGGGTGAGCGTATTCGTGGTTTTCCGAAAATTCCATGGTGGCGGGTTCGCCGGAAACCGCCTCTCCGGCGGCCGCGCCGCCGCCCGACGATAGCCCTCACCTCAACAGAGGTGGTGGTGGTGGTGGCCGGCCAGGGAGATGGCTGGATGGCCGGGAAATAGTTTTGGAAAAGCTACAGGAAAATGAGTCTTCAGGCCTCTGGTTGCGGGCTGTTGAAGAAGATGAACAGTGACATGAAAATTATATTCTATTTTTAAAACAATTTCTGAATAAAAATATCTGTCACCTTAAATATTTTGAGAAAAATACTTAGAGGCTCCAACAGGAAAAATGGTTAACATAGAAAATGTAGCCCTTGAGGTCTACTTTAATTTAAAATTAAGTTCACTCGATTTGGAATCCTGGTTAGACCACAGCACCCTCTTTGGTGAGGTCTATCCAGAGGGCCGTCTTGACCTTAGAAAAATTCCCCACTCTAAACCAGTCATCAAAATGACTTGAAATTTGGGGTGTGGTCTAATCTTACATATATCTAGGTGCTATCCAAAAATGAGAATTTTTGGAGAATATTTTTCTATAGTTTTTAGAAAAATTCAATAATCATACCCGAATTTAATTACATAAATAAATAATTTCCAAACCCTCCCAAATTCTGGTGAGTGGTCCCTGGGGTCACCATAAGGTTCTGTATAATTTTCCATCTCATTTGTAGATGGTTTGGACTAGAAACGATCAACCCTGAGTTTTGCCCTAATAAGGGGTCTTAGGTTAAAAGTGCACTTTTGAAGTTTGAGTGGTGAGATCACCTCAACAGAGGCTGAGATTTTTACCACTGGCTAGTAATATTCTCTAGCACCCACTCGTGGAATTTGAGGTGGATCGGGGTGAGTTTACCCTAAGGACCAAGGCCAAACCATAAGGATGGATCTTGGTGGTTTGTGAAGGTCATGTGGTCAAATGACCTTGGATTGACCCGAAATTGGGTGAGGAGAACCATAGGGTCAATATAGTTCTCTGGATGAAATCTTAGTAAATTTGGAGACCGTTGAGATACCTGAAAGTCTAACCCTAGTTTAGGGCGCAAAACTTGTAGAGATAGGAAATGACACAAAATCCCATTGAAAAGTGATAAGAATTGGGTAGAGTGAATTATAGGGATGGTACAAGCTCTGGATATTTTTCTATGAATTTTATGTTCATTATTTTGGATACTTCCTTTAATGATGTAGTTGTAGTATGATTTGGATTGAAAATTTATTAGGGAATACACACTCTCTGGAAAGTGATGAAATTTAAGCAGAGAACGTTTAATATGATTTTAAATCTCTGTGAATTTTTATGGGACTTTTGGAAGATTAATTCTAAGACTTGCTTCTTTAAGTATGTTTTACCTTGATTATTTGATTAAATCTTTAGTGGTGTTTAGCAAGTTAGTAAAATTATGATTCTCTGCACAAAGATCTTTTATATATCATACTACTGACTAGTGATTTTTCTATAATTTTTAAATGAATAATTTCTATACTTCCTTCATTAAGTAGGATTAACGTGATTATACTGAATAAATTATTTAGAGGTTAAATTCTTTCTATAAAATTCTGAGAATTTGTATTTGAGGTTATCTTGCTGTTATTTAATGAACTTAATTTTTGGGTGGCCATTACTTAAGAATATCATGAAGTTCATGTTTAAAATTACCCATGGCCAATCTTGGGGAAAAATTAAATAAATATCAGATTAAATAGGAAAATTATAAATTTCTGGATTTAAGCTAATTATGTCATGATAGACCTCCATTAAATTTTATAGGAGATTTGGAAGATAATTCAGTGTACCTCCCCTTGTGTACCTCATATAGCTTAGGATGGTCTGCATATAGTAAAACCACGGAATTTTGATAATTGAAGATTGGTAGGGTAAGTTAAGATTGAGTTCATCATTAGGAGTCAGGATAAGTAGAGAGTGGGACTGGTTAGGATAAGGGAGTACGGGAACGACGAAAGATCGTCCATCCCGGGAAGAAGAGGAAGAGTCTTAATACTCTAGGGTTAGAACTAAAGTAACTAAAGAGGATCGGGATAAGGGACATCAACCAATAATAATAAGTGCCTTGCGAAAGGGAACTTCGGGCCGTAATGCCGCCGTCTTGGTTCCTAGTGCCCCTTGAGAGCCCTTCACGGGGTATACCGGGGGCAGTCCTGGGCTAACGTAAATCATAGGGATAATAAATTAAAAGAGCAACTAGTATAACTAGGGTTACACATGCATACTCCCCGATAGATAGGAAAGTAGGATAATAGGACTTGTTGCCATTCAGACAGTAGCTCTGAAGGTGGATGCACGGACGGGACTGTCCGGGGGGCCGCGGGCTCGAGGGTTGGAGTACTGAATAAAAGTGGTGGGTCATCGGTACTAGGCGATCGATCACACCGACAGCGGTACGATGACTCGGCGAAAAGTCTGGAGGGTACATCCAGCAGCAGTACGTGGATACTCTAGGTTGTGATCTTCTAGGGGCGTACGGAAGGGCTAGGCCTGGTAGTGTGGTTACCCGCCTAGGAGTGGGGGGCCCGACTCACTGTCTCCGTTTGCCATAACGGAGGTTCCTGGGGGTGAAGCTAGCCTCCCGAACAGGGGGAACTAAAGGTCTGTGCGCATAGAGTCGTGTGCGTGTGTTGCACTTGCATGAATCATGGCATAGCATATCACTACACTCATAATTGCATACAACCGTCACCCCAACGTATAAATCGGTATGGGACTTTTTATACGATGGGAGCCTTGCAGAAGACCCCTTAACTTATAAGTTTGTATGGGCATTCATTTAAGTTAAGGTTACTTACTTACTTACTTACTTGTTTGTTTACTTACTGTTCTCTAGCTGCCTTCTTTTATACAATTTGATATTTAACAATTGCTCTACCTATTACAACACTTTTATACTGTTCACCTATTATAACTTTCTAGTTAGGTCCACCGTCACCTGCTTGATTATTCTCCACTTTTGTAGCTTCCCTTTCCTCCTCTCCGCCCGGTACTTAGGAGCCATGGTGGGAGGGGTAGGGGATGATAGGGCTTAGTCTTTATGACTAATGGTTTTCAAACCAAACATTACAGGAGCTCCGGATGGGAGACAGGGACCAGCACCAGCGGAGTACGGTGCGCATGGAGGTGGGACAGTCTAGCACCGGTGCACCTGCGACCAGCTCCGTGAGTGATTAGCATTTTCTTAGCTTCCGCGAAGAGTGACTTGTAGTGAGGACTCTGATGTACTGGGCTTGAGCCCATTTATCTATTTTCCTTTTATTACTATTGATGGACTGGTTATGATTTCACCTTATTTACATGTTTCTGTGGACTTGTTTACATTTTTGTATAAATGCTTCTCTCTCTTGTGATCGAAAAGGGCCGGTAGAATTGGCGTTATGTAGTGGTTGCCTTCCCGTGAGTCGGTGCCACTGCAAAGCGGCAATTCTGGGCTAAGACCCCGGTGGTTGAAAAAGAAAAAAAAGGGGGGTCTTACACCACAACATACACGTTTATACGCAGAGTCTTCTCTGATGCGCAAAATGCAACATCACCAATCCAGACCAACTTGTCTAGATGGGCTTCACACAATATGCCTATTCCGTACTACACATTTTCGGATCTATATGCAAGACTTGGGATTTCAAGAATCAACCCATGGAAATCCCTCAAAAGCCAACCTTTGGTGGGGGAAATCCATGCACATGCCAAAGAAGGACTTCACATGTCCAAGGAAGAAAGATCGTTACCCTTGATGATATCTCTGGAGCCATGGAAATCTAGTCGGTTGGAAAGCACCGTAATGACCTTGCCTCCACAAATATGGACACGGCTCGGAATTCTGAACGCTAAAGCTCCACCGGCGGCCGGATCTCTTCTTCTCTTCCTTCTCCTTGCTCTCCCTTCTCTCTATCTCTTTTAGAAAGAGAATAGCCAAGATGAATGAGAATTATCTTCTCAATCCTTGGTCTTAACTCATCATGGAGATGCTTGGACCATTGGATCCAAGATAAAGGAAATGAACGCCCACAAATTGCCCTGAAATAACTTTTCCAAGGTCGAACACGGCATGTGACACGCCCGTGTCACAGGCCGTGTACCTTAAGCAACACACAAACCGACTTATCCAAAATATGACACGGACCTATGACACGCCCGTGTCACATGCCGTGTTCCTAGAAACGGCTTCAGACACACCCGTATCCAACCCGTATTCAATAAGCCTCACAAACTTGTCCAAAACCCGAGGAGGACACGGCCTCTAACACGCCCGTGTCGCAGGTCGTGTACCCTCTCGACAAACGTTAAGAGCATTTCATCGATTGCACGAGATAACACAGAGAAGGACACGACTTGGAACACGCCCGTGTCCCAGGCTGTGTACCTTACTCGAGACACACTCGAGACCCAAATCACACTCGAGTAAACAAAGCAGGACACGGCTTGGGACACGCCCGTATCCCCAACCATGTTGCCCTCTCGTTAAATGTCGAGTGCATTTCGTTGAGCACTCGACAGGCTGTGTGTCAACTCGACAAAACAGAGTAGGATACGGCTTTGGACACGCCCGTGTCCCAGGCCGTGTTGCCCAGCCTAAACTCAATTTTGGGATTTGGGATGTTTCAACCCTCCCCTCCTTACAAGAAATTTCATCCCGAAATTTTCACACAGTAAGGAAAACAACAATCAAGATGTTATAACTTTACAAAAGGTTGATAAAACTTGACACGCATTGTATAATAGTTTAAACAAATAGCTCCGGAAATTCATCCCACATGGGCTGCTCTCGCTCCCATGTTAGCTCCTCACGACCACAGTTGTCCCATCAGACCTTTACCATCCCGATTATCTTGTTCCGCAACTTGTTATCGGCTCTATCCTCGATCTGAATGGGTCTAACCTTCATTGTTCCCAAATTCGACCAGTACACGATCGTTTACAATCACTTGAGCTGGATTTTCACGGCTTTTCGAAGCACTGATATATGAAACACATCATGCAATCCACTCAATTCTGCCGAAAGAGCTAGCCGATAGGCAGCTTCCCCAACTCGCTCCAACAATTTAAACAGACCAAGATATCTCGGACTTAACTTTTTTAGACGCCGAATCTTGGACACACCTTTGAAGGGTTTGATCTTCAAATAGACCCAATCGCCCACCCCAAACTCAATGTTTTAGTTCTTGGCATTATAGTTTTTGGCTTGTCTATCTTGGGCTATCAGTAGCCTCTCCCGAATAGAGTGTATCGTCGAATTAGCTTCTTTGACTTCTTTATGCCCATAGAGTTTAGATTCACCTATTTTTGCCCAAGCTAAAGGTGTACGGCATTTCTGACCATACAAAGCTTCAAATAGAGCCATACTTATGCTCGCTTGGTAGCTATTATTATAGGCAAACTTTGTTATATAGAGATGATCTTCCCATCTCTTACCAAAATCCAAGGCGCACATTCGGAGCATGTCCTCCATCGTCCTGTTGGTCCCCTCAGTTTGGCCATCAGTTTGGGGATGAAAGGCCGTACTGAATTTTTACTTTGATCCCAACAACAGATGGATCAGCCTCAAATCATTCGATGTGAAGCTCCCATCACGGTCACTTACGATGCTACGGGGAACACCGTGCAATCGTACAATTTGCTCAACATAAAGCTTTGCCAAGACTTCCACTAAATCGTCCCTCTTATTCGGAAGGTAGTGAGCCACTTTAGTCAACTGGTCTACGATCACCCAAACCGAATCGTTCCTGCATTTAGATCTCGGCAACCTGTCCACGAAATCCGTCGAAATATCATCAAACTTCAATTCCGGAATAGGTAATGACTTCAGGAAACCTCCGGGCTTCTGGCATTCTGCTTTCACCAAGGCACAGGCTTGATATTTAGCCACATAATGTGCTATATCCTTCTTTAACAATGCCCACTATAACAACTTTTTCATGTCCTTGTACATCTTTGTGCTCCCTGGGTTAATTGAGTATTTTGTAAAGTGAGCCTCATACATCAATTCTTCCCTCAACTTACCTATACTTCGGACGCACAAATGACCCTCTTTCATCAAAAGGCCATCATCCCAGGAGAATTGGTCATTTTAACCATCCTTTGTATAACGTTAGAGACTTTCATCAAGTTAATTTGCTCTCCGAACCCTGTCCGCAAGGTCATACTGTACCTCCGTCCAGTTCAAGCATGCATTGGATGTGGAATTCTTATCCACACAAGAAATCTCTAATGCTTCCAACTCCTGGATCAGACACTCATCATGCATCCGCAACCAATTTGCCCTTACCGTAGTCCTACGACTCAAGGCATCTGCGACCACGTTTCCCTTCCCGGGAGTATTATGAATATCAAAGGTGTAGTCCTCGAGGAACTCCATCCACCTCCATTGTCACATATTGAGATCCTTCTGATCCAATAGGTATTTTAGGCTCTTATGATCTGTAAAGATATCCACTTTTGCGCCATATAAATTGTGCCGACACAATTTAAGTGCAAAGATCACTGCCGCCAACTCCAAGTCGTGGACGGGATAATTCCGCTCATGCACTCTCAACTAGCGTGAGCCATAAGCAATCACCTTTCCAAACTGAAGAAGAACGCAACCTAAGCTCCCTGAAGCATCACTATAAATCTCATAGCCGTCTATACCATGGCGATATCAAAACAGGCACAGTGGTCAAACGACTCTTTAACTCTTCAAAAGCTCACGCAGTCTCCAGAATCCAAACGAACTTTTGATCCTTCCTCGTTAATGTGGTAAGAGGTAAAGCGATCCGTGAGAAGTTTTATACAAAATGTCTGTAGTAACCTTCCAGTCCAGGGAAACTCCTGACTTCGGCCATCGAAGACAACACTGGACACTCTCGTATGGCACTTATCTTTTACGGATCCACCGCAATCCCTCTCCACTTACCACGTGGCCAAGAAAAGCCACTGACGAAAGCCAAAACTCACACTTTGAGAACTTGGCATAAAACTTATTTCTCCACAGGGTTTGCAACACCAACCATAAATGGTTCGCATGATCAGCTTTAGATTGAGAGTACACCAAGATATCATCAATGAATACGATCACAAATAGATCCAAGTACTCTCGGAACGTTCGGTGCATTAGATCCATGAACACCGTTGGCGCATTATATTGCCCAAACGGCATTACAGTGAACTCATAATGACCGTAGAGTGTTCCAAACACTGTCTTGGGAATGTCACCTTCCCGAATCCTCAATTGGTAATATCATTATTTAAAATCCAATTTAAAATAGACGGTTGATCCCACTAGCTGATCGAACAAGTCATCTATCCGTGGAATCAGATACTTGTTTTTCTATGTCAGCTTTTTCAATTCATGATAATCAGTACACAACCGTAGACTACCGTCCTTTTTCACAAACACAACAGGTGCGCTCCAAGGTGGCATACTTGAGCGTATATAACCCTGTTCCAGCAACTCTTGCAATTGAACTTTCAGCTCAGCCATTTCCTTTGGCACTACGTGTAACACCCCTATCCGTCGTATGGTATATAACAGTAGGTCCGGCTGGGGGCCGATGCTAAATACTATAGACAGACCGAAGGGTTACAGGATGAAACCATTCTCCCAATCACAAACGTCCTACACAGAGTAAATAGCAGAAGCTTTTAAGTAGTTGAAAGAACCCAAATAACAGATAGTATGAATCATGAAGGTCCACTAACCACAATAGGAATGAAATACCAAAATACACAAAAGTACTTGGCCTTATGGCCTTACAAATGTTCACTTAACAACATAGTGTTTTACAGACATTGGCTCGCAGGCCGGCCACACATGATAGAAGTAAAATAACAGTTTGCTTTGGCCTTCGAGGGCCAGCATAGCAGCTTGGGCTTCAGCCCGCTATTTGGTACCTGGTTCTGCAGCACCTGCAAGCAACATTCCACCGTACGGTGGCAATCAAAGCAACGGTCAGCTAAAGCTGACCAAATAATAACGACCCCGCCCCTTATTCGGGATGGCGGTGCTCCTTCCCTGCACTTTATTAGTACATCCAAAAATTCTAGTGAAAGTACAACCTAGCACAATTCACCACAAGTGGAGGCTCGCACGGCCGCCGACCCCGTGCACTCAGGGCACATTGACGGTGTACTAGACTTCTCAGATACCACCTCCGTTCGGAGATCCTTGACTTGACGGTTACTTTGAGCATTTAAGTCTTTACGGCCCCTAGCCTGAGACCCTCGTTATGCCACCGACAAGAGCCAATTTTTGCTACTCTCATGTCAGAGTCTACATAACACAGGTACAACTCAACCATTTCCCGTTGCTCAAGCCGCCCTACCGTCTCTGAATACCGTAGTACTCATGGCCAAACCTGCAGGGCGCGGGTCAGTTTTTTCTTTCCTGTTCGGCTCCCTGGCCTAATAATTCTGAACCCCATGGGCTCACCGCTTTCCAAAGAAATGCCCTACATATATCCTAGAGATAGGTCTCGCACATAAAATCCCAATTATACAAGGTTGGCCCCCGGCCACCTAGTTTGCAGAAATGTGTTTCCGCCCAGTTTTCCGGGTGCACCTTGGAGTTAATCCCCAAGGCTCCCTATTGCAATCAACCGTGTAGAAAACCCTTAAAACAACACAATACAGAGTCTTCTCCGATAATCCATGCATAATGCAACATCACCGATCCAGACAAACACGCCTGGGTAGGCTTCACATACAATGCTTATGCCCGTACTTCGATTCCGGACTCTACATGCAACACAAGGGGGACTATTCACATCTACACTAAGGAACACAGCGCACTCACCGCACACTCGCGGGAAAGGTTTTCCCATGTAGAAAGGAAGAGGACTTCACATGTCTAAGTTGAGAATCGTAACCCTTGCAGCACGTTTTGGGGCGATGGAGAAAAGTACGCGGTTGGAAAGGACCGCAACGCACTTCCCTCCGCGAATCTGAATTTGACACGCGATTCGGACCACCGTAGCACCACCGGCGGCCGGATTCCTCTACTCCTACCTCCTCTTGCTCTCCCCTCTCTCTTCTCCTTAAAAAGAGAAATCCAAAGATGAAATAAGGAATAACTTCGCCATTCCCATCAATAAACCATCAGGAGGTAAGTCAGGGACGTTGTATCGTATTTAAGAAAAACGAACGGCCCAGATTAACTCTAAAAATAATTTAAGATGGCCGAACACGGCTTTGCACACGGTAATGTGCCTTGTCGTGTGCCCTGCTTGCACATGAAATCGTCAATCTAGAGCAGGAAATGGGTGGAGACACGCACGTCTTTCAACCTGACACGTCCGTGTCGTGTCCCGTCATGCCCGTGACCTAGGGGCGTGTCACAAATAACCGCCACGCTAACCGCCACGTCCCTTGGTCGACACGGGTAAGGAAACAACATGCCCGTGTCGATTAGTACATGTCCATGTAACCCGTCCGTGCACTCCTGACAACACACCCAAGGGTTTCAACCCGAGAAGAACACGGGTGGTGACATGGGTGAGGACACGCCCGTGTCACCCCTGACACGCTCGTGTCACCCCTGACACGCTCGTGCCACTACTGTTCAAAACCATGTTTCCTGCCGTGTCCTTTCCTGGACACAACCCAACCAACACAGAAGGACACGTCCTTAGATACGCCCGTGTCCCAGGCCGTATAGCCCTGTATATTGGCACCAAAAATCCTTAGGACGCTACCGGTTTGTTTACAATTTTCGGGGCATTACAAATCTCTCCCCCTTAAAAGAATTTTGTACCGAAATTAGGTAAAATTACACAACCTAAATTTTACCTGAGCGGAATAACACGGGGTATTCCTCCATCATAATCAGCTCTCGCTTCCATGAAATCTCTTCACAACCGCAATTATCCCAACGGACTTTTAAACCATTCAGAACTCCTTATTGCGACGTCGTTTGACTTCAAAGTCTTCAATGCGTACGGGCTTGACCTTCATCGTCATCCCACAATCCACCGGCATCGGATCGACCGCAACCACCTGCGAAGGCTTTATTACCGTCTTCTGCAACACCAATATATGGAATGTATCGTGTATCCCACTCAACTCCACTAACAACTTTAGTCGATATGTTGTTTCACCAATTCGCTCCAGGGTCTTAAACGATTCAAGGTACCTCTGAATCAGCCTCTTCAAGCGACGGACTCACGAGACACCATTGAATGGCTTGATTTTCAAATACGTCCAATCTCCAACAGCGAACTCCCGTTCCTAAGCTTTGGTGTTATAGTATTTCTCCTGCCTGTCCTGAGCGGTCTGCAAAAGTTCCTCAAATAGTTCATAACAATGACATTGCATCTTCCAACACTTGCCTCTTGAAAGGCTTTGTCTCACCTGTTTCTAACCACGACAATGGTGTGCGACATTTTTTTTACCATAAAGGGCCTCGAAGGGCACCATTTGTATACTCTCCTGGTAGCGGTTGTTATACGCAATCTCCACCATGTACATGTGATCTTCCCACTTCTTTCAGTAATCCAAGACGCACATGTGAAGCATGTCCTCCATCGTTTTGTTGACCCATTCGGTCTGACCATCCATCTGCGGATGGAAGACTTGTACTGAAGCTTAGCTTAGCTCCCAGCAATTTATGCACCAGCCTAGTATCATTGGACGTGAAGCGTTCATCTTAGTCACTAACAATACTGCGGGGTGCACCATACTACCGAACAATGTTATCCATGTAGAGTTTTGCTAACTTTTCCACCAGATCATCCTTTTTCAGTCCTAGCCACCAGAACCACTTCTTCAAACCTCTAAACATTTTGTGCACTTCGGGTGAATTGAGTACTTGATATAATGAGCCTCGTACATCAACTCCTACCGCTGACTCTCCACACTTGGGGCACATAGACGATTGTCCTTCCACAACAGTCCGTCTTCACAAACATGTTGGGGATTTGACCTATCAAAAGCATCATCAATGATTTGCTTGTCCACGCAAGAGATCTCCAATATCTCCAAAACTTGCGCCAAAATGTATGTAGAAAGTGTTGTCCCCCAGTAACTCCATCCACCTCGGTTGCCATAAGTTTTAAGTCCTTTTGATCCAATAAGTACTTAAGGCTCCTGTGATCAATTTAGATACCGACCTTCACACTGTTTAGGTAGCGCCTTTATAGCTTCAGGGCGAATATCACGGCCGCTATCTCCAAGTCATGGACCAGATAAATTCTCTCGCGTACCTCCAACTAACGCGAGCTATATGGTATTACACTGCCACGCTGGAGCAGAACATAATACAAGTCACTTCCCTAAGCATTGCTGTAAATCTCAAATCCTTCGGTCCTACTCGGTGAGCATGGAAAGGTTGCCGAGGTCAACCGACTTTTCAGCTCTTCGAAAGCTTGCGCGCACTCCATCGACCACACAAACTTTTGATCTTCCTTCGCCAAAGTCGTGAGGGGTAATGTTATCTGCTAGAGGTTCTCTATGAAGCGTCTGTACTAGCCAGTTAGTCCTATAAACTTCGGACTTTTCGCCAACGCAGATAACACAAGAAACTCATGTATCGCAAATATCTTTGACGGGTCCACAATGATACTTTCTCCACTCAAGACGTGACCAAGAAATGCTATTGAGGGAAACCCAAGCTCGCACTTGGAGAATTTAGCATACAACTGATTTCTCCATAAAGTCTCCAATACCGAATCCAGATGCTTGGAATGATCACCCTCATACTGAAAGTATCCCAGTATATCATCGATAAAGGTTATCATGAACTGGTTCAAGTACTCACTGAACGCCCTATACCTCAAATCCATAATCACGGACGGCGCATTTGTCAGCACAAGCGGCATAACGATGAACTCATAATGCCCATATCGTGTACTGAAAGAAATTTTGGGAATATCAATTTCCCTTAGCGACAAATAATTGTATCCGAATTTCAGATTCAACTTGAGTACACACTTGACCCATTGAGTTGATCGAATAGATAATCACTACTTGGGTTTGGATACTTATTCATTTCCCTTTAACTTAATCAACTTCTAGTAACCACTACAAAGTTGTAAGCTTTCATCCTCTTTTTAACTAGGGGACCGGTGTGCTCCAAGGAAGTAAACTTGGATGCACTTAACTCTGTTTCACTAGCTCTTGAAGTAATACTTCAGTTCCGACATCACACAACCTATTACTAGTACCAAACTGACCAACTTACATTTGAAATTGATGTACGCACGCTACTTTGAGATCCAATCATACCAAATATTACGCCGGATTCTACAAACAGCAGTAGCGTCGCTTGCAAGTAAAACTCCTGACTCCCTATCCATAACTTCATACAATAGACACTATTCGCGTGTAAAGAGCACCCGATAGGCAGCAGCACTATCGATTTGTCTCTTGCCATCTAAGAAGGAACTCCGATGCGCGATACACATCCTTCGGACAAAAAGGAATGAGAAGTTCCCATGACGAACATTGCTTTCACCGGACACTCAATAAATCAATACAAATCCTATCACAACCAAATATAGGCTAACATGTGTAAGGCAACAAGTATCTAAAGCTGACATACCAAAAATTAAACCATACCTGTCACCATGCCAGCATATTCCATAACGTCCTGATTGCCAAAGTTGTATCCTCTAGGTTGGGATGGAGAATATTGAGGTGTAGCTGCCTCCAACCCCTTGCCCTTCTCTTCGTAGGTCGCTCTAGGCTTCTTCTCAGACTCTAGACGTCCGCTTCAACACTCTCGGGCAAAGTATCCCAGCTTCCCACAGCAAAAGCATGCGTCCAGGTCTCGTCCAATAGTTGTTCCAGACGCACCAAAAGAACAAACTAGACCCGACCTCCTTGCCTTCTTACACCATCTACGGAAACTGGACTTTGAGGTGGGTAGCGCCTTGAACTCTGTCTTCTCATCACTAGAGTCTTTCTCCTCTTGGACTCCCTTCATAGCTTTCTCTGTCCCCTGATCGTCTTTACGGCAATCTCGAGCAAAGTGACCAAACCTTCCATATTTATAACAGTAATATGGAGTTGGACTAGCAGATACGTCAGGCCTCACTTTACTCCTCTTTCAATGTACAGACTTTGCGGGACCTGGGGAGTTTGGTAAGCTGTACTCTGACGTCTGGTTGGTTCTGTCCAAATCTGCTTCCAAAGCTCTAGCCGACTCCACTAACCCTCGGAATCCAAATAGCTATAGCAGTCGTAATTCATCACGTAGACCGTTGTAGAATCTATTAACTATAGTATGCTCGTTCTCCAAATCAAACCCTGGGTAGCGCCTTATGATAAGAAACGCCTGCAAATACTCTTCAACTGAGTGCGTACCCTGCACTAAAAGCATGTTCAACTGCTGATCCAAAGGTCTTATACATTCTAGTTGTTCCATCACACCACTCGATGTTGAAGTCACCCCAAGGACAAGGGGCTGCACTTCCCCTCCAAGTTGTGCTTTAGTCACCGCGAACACCACTTCAACTATCCTTCTTATGGTTTCAACAGAAAGTAGGGTCTCAGGCACGATGTTAAGTGCACTACTCTTCGTGGAGTGCTGACATTGCGACTTCCCCTCACCACTCGTAGTCCCCTATATAGCATAACTATCTATTAGGCGACAAACAAATTGCTAAAAGCAATCATTGGAACACTCAGGTTCCTCAAAAACAAGAGTATTTTCATTCCTAAGTGGACATTCATGGGTTCTTTTTATGTTATAACGATGACGCACATACATGTGCTCATCACCCCTTAAAAGAATTCACCCACGAATTCCAATAAGCAAGACCGGAACCGGTAGTCTGATACCAAATTATAACACCCCTATCCGTCGTATGGTATATAAAAGTAGGTCCGGCCGAGGCCCGACGCCATATACTATAGATAGACCGAAGGGTTACAGGATGAAACCATTCTCCCAATCACAAACGTCCTACCCAGAGCAACTAGCGAAAGCTTTTAAGTAGTTGAAAGAACCAAAATAACAGATAGTATAAATCATGAATTTCCACTAACAACAATAGGAATGAAATACCAAAATACACAAAAGTACTTGGCTTTATGGCCTTATAAATGTTCACTTAACAACATAGTGTTTTATAGACATCGGCTCACAGGCCGGCCACACATGATAGATGTAAAATAACAGTTCGCTTTTGCCTTTGAGGGCCAACACAGCAGCTTGGGCTTTAGCCCGCTATTTGGTACCTGGTTCTGCAGCACCTACAAGCAACTTTCTACTATACGGTGACAAACAAAGCAACGGTCAGCTAAAGCTGACCAAATTATAACGACCCCGCCCCTTATTCAGGATGGCGGTGCTCCTTCCCTGCACTTCATTAGTACATCAAAAAATTCTAGTGAAAGTACAACCTAGCACAATTCACCAAAAGTGGAGGCTTGCACGACCGTCCACCCCGTGCACTCAGGGCACATTGACGGTGTACCGGACTTCTCGGATACCACCTGCGTTTAAAGGTCCTTGACTTGACGGTTACTTTGAGCATTTCAGTCTTTACGGCCCCTGGCCAGAGACTCTCGTTATGCCACCGACGAGAGCCAATTTCCGCTACTCTCATGCCATAGTCTACATAACGCAGGTACAACTCCACCATTTCCTATTGCTCAAGTCTCCCTACTGTCTCCGAATACCGTAGTACTCATAGCAAAACCTGCAGGGCGCCGGTCGATTTTCCCTTTCTTGTTCGGCTCCCTGGCCTAATAAATCTGAACCCCATAGGCTCACCGCTTTCCAAAGAAAGGCCCTATATGTCTCCTAGAGACAGGCCTCACACATAAAACCCAAATTATACAAGGTTGGCCCCATGCCACCTAGTTGGCAGAAATGTGTTTCCGCCCAGTTTTCTGGGTGCACCTTGGAGTTAATCCCCAAGGCTATTGCAATCTACCGTGTAGAAAACCCGAAAAACAACACAATATAGAGTCTTCTCCGACAATCCATGCACAATGCAACATCACCGATCCAGACAAACACGTCCGGGTAGGCTTCACACACAATGCCTATGCCTGTACTTCGATTCCGGACTCTACATGCAACACAAGGGGGACTATTCAAATCAACCCCAAGGAACACCGCGCACTCACCGCACACTCGCGGGAGAGGGTTTCCCATGCAGAAAGGAAGAGTACTTCACATGTCCAAGTTGAGAATTATTACCCTTGCAGCACGTTTTGGCGCCATGGAGAAAAGTACACGGTTGGAAAGGACCGCAACGCTCTTGCCTCCGCGAATCTAAATTTGGCACGCGATTCGGACCACCGTAGCACCACCGGCGGCCGGATTCCTCGACTTCTACCTCCTCTTGCTCTCCCCTCTCTCTTCTCCTTAGAAAGAGAAAGCCAAAGATGTAATGAGGAATAACTTCCCCATTCCCATCCATAAACCATCAAGAGGCAAGACAAGGCCGTTGGATCGTTTTTAAGAAAAACGAATGGCCCAGATTAACTCTGAAAATCATTTCAGATGGCCACACACGGCTTTCCACACGACCGTGTGCCTGACTGTGTGCCCTGCTTGCACATATAATCGTCGATCTAGAGCAGGACACGGGTCGAGACACACCCGTTTTTCAACCTGACACGCCCGTGTCGGGTCCGACACGCCCATGACCTAGGGGCGTGTCACAGATAACCGCCACACCAACCGCCACGTCCCTTGGTGGATACGGGTAAGGACACGCCCGTGAAAAAATGTACATGCTCGTGTCGATTAGGACACGCCCGTGTAACCCGGCCGTGCACTCCTGACTACACACCCCAGGGTTTCAACTCGAGAAGAACACGGGTGGTGATACGGGTGAGTACATGCCCGTGTCACCCCTGACACGCCCATGTCACTACTGTTCAAAACCGTGTTTGCTGCCGTGTACTTTCCTGGACATAGCCCAGCCAACACAGATGGACACGGCCTTAGACACTCCCGTGTCCAAGGCCGTGTAGCTCTGTATATTGGCACCAAAAATCCTTAGGATGGGACCGGTTCATTTACAATTTTTGGGGCTTACATAAAAAGTGTGTCATCGTTATCATTATAACATAAAAAGTGCACTTTTATTGTAATGACCCGGGTTTAGAACTCAGAGTCCGCAGCTTGTCTCGTCCCTCGACATCGCTACCGGGCTGCAGCCCAAGCACCCCAACCCCCCTACATCCCACTGGCGGGTTGTTGGTGGCCACAACCTCCCTTTGATGAGCGAACTCGACAGTTAAGTTCGGTCATACGGGGACTTCCCAGGAGGTCACCCATCCGAGTACTACTCCAGTCCAAGCACGCTTAACTATGGAGTTCCTTCACTTCTTATCACAAATTGAGTTGCAGCTCAATTGGTGATGAGAGTTGAAAGAACTCCATAGTTAAGCATGCTTGGGCTGGAGTAGTACTGGGATGGGTGACCTCATGGGAAGTCCCCGTGGTGTGCGCTTGACTATCGAGTTTGCCTCATCAAAGGGAGGTTGTGGCCACCAACAACCAGCCAGAGTGTTAGAGAGGGGTTGGGGTTCTTGGGCTACAGCCCGGTAGCATCGCCTAGAGCGGAGCCGTTACATTGTCTCATTGGATCGGCTAGGGGTGTTACACTACGCGATATGGCGAGCGGGCCACAGGTTTCACACCTGGCAACAACTCAATAGAGAATTCGATCTCCCGCTGGGGTGGTAACCCAGGAAGATCTTTAGGAAACACATCAACAAACTCCGACACAATCAGAACATCATTCATACTGGCCTTTGGCTCAACAGCCTAAATAAGCATTAAGAATAACTCTGCGCCCTTCCGAACAGCATTGACGACTTGGAGAGCAGACATCAAGGTCCCGCCTACTCCTCACATACCAGCGAACTTAGTCTCAGCTCGATTTCTGGCCCAGTGTGATCTCCTTTGAATTGCAATCAATAAAGGCACGATGCTCCGAGAGCCTGTCCATATCAAAGATCACATCAAATTACGATATCGGTAGCACAGATGCGTTCTAGCAGAAATCTCGGCTTCCTATTTGAACTTCCACATCGCAAGCCATATACGCAAGCATCACACATCCGTTTGGTAACAACACCTTTACACTATATGTCGTCACATGACTAGGTACTCCAATTCAAGCTACAAAGTCCTTAGACATAAATGAATGTAAAGCACCCGTATCAAACAGTGCTCTCGCAGGATTGTTCCGAATCAGGACAAATCCTAAAACAAACACATCATACACAAGCTACACACAAGGTATGCAATATAAAAAGCAATCAATATCTTAACCCGTACTTGTGACGACGTCACTTTGCTTTTATGGCCTCTTGCTGGCCAAGATTAAATACTCGGGGCTGCGCCTGGGATGCAGAGGACTCCACCACTACTTTTCCCTTCACAGCATAAGACACTCCCGTATTCTTTCCACCTTTGGCAGACCAACCCATCAGTCACGGGCTATATGTCCCACTTTGCAACATGTAAAGCAGGTACGAGACTATTGCCTTTCCGTTTCTCCCGATGCAACTGAAGAAGGAGCCTGTCCAAAAGATTTGGATCTCTTGCTCCACTTCTTTTGGTAGTTTGATTTTCCAGGACGGGGCACTTTGAACTAAGACTTCTTCATAGCCAAGTTCCTCTTTCCTTGCACCCATTTCATATCATTCTCCAGCGCACAAGCAGTATCAACCAATGCCTGAAATCCTTGGTTCACTGAACTCGAGAGCAGGAATCTCAACTCATACCGCAACCCTTCATAGAACTTATTGGTTTTTCTTCGTTCGTCAGTGAAGATAGACCCCGCATAACGGCCCAACCTTGTAAACTCATGCAAGTAAGTATCAACACTACTTTCTCCTTGCGTTAGACATTGGAACTAATTTCCCATGGTGATACGTTTTGCCGTTGGTAGGTTCTTTGCCAAAAATAGTCGCGAAAACTCCTCGATCGAGACTTATGTTAATTGCCTGCCCGCTAGGTGATGCAACTCTATCTCAGCCTACCATAGCCGAGGCTCTCCTTCCAACAAGAAGGTGGCCAAGGTGACCTTCTGATCTTCCTCCGCCCTTATTGCCATTAATATATGCTTGACGCGCGACAACAAATCCTCCGCCTGCGCTGGGGTTCCTACACCCATAAACGTCAGAGGATTGAAGCTTATAAAATGCTTCAACTGCCGCTCATCTGCTCGAGGATCAACAACCACAACAGGTTCTAGTCTTACACCAACCCGTTCTGGCACCACTTTCGGCTGCGCTTGCCCAGTAGGTTGTGCATGAATCATGGCAAATAGGGCCTCAGATACTAAGCGGACTGTTTCCACAGAAGGAGGAGGTGTGGGCACCTCAGCTGGTGCCATAATCTCATTAGAATGCTAGGGCTCAGACTTCCCAGCACCACTACGAGTCACCTATAAGTGAACACGACACACTTTAGCGCCATTGCACAAGTAATCCCAACAAAATAGGAACGCGCAGGTTCCTCAAACAGGCATATTTGCATTCCTTAGTGGACATTCAAGAGTTCATTATTATTAAAGCGGGTTGCACTTACACATGCTCGCACCCCACAAAATAATTCGACCATGAATTCGAAAGAGGAAGACCGAGACAAGCTGATACAAAAATGTAACGACCCCATCCGTTAAATAACATATAATAGAAGGTCCGGCCGGGGCCCCACACTATACACCACAAACAGGCGGCGAGGTTATAAGTTAATACCAAAATAGGTACGCATCCTAACACAGAGCATACTAGCGAAATTTTTTAACATTAAATAGAACTCAAACAATGAATGTCCACTGTATATAAACAACCACAATTATATATACTCACGAAGAAATGTACAACAAATACTCAAGAGTTTGTCCTTATAGTTACACTTTACAAGTGTTGATTACAAACATCAGCGCGCAGGCCAAGCAGCAGTAGTAGGGGCTTCAACCCTCTATTTCCCGCTCGGCTCTCCAGCACCTGCATAGGGATAGCCCACCATAATGGTGGCAAATAAAGCAACGGTCAGCATTCAGCTGACCAATTTATAATGACCCTACCCCTTTCCCGGGGAAGTGGTATTCCTTCCATGCATGTATAGAATTTCACAAGAAGATATATCATACAATGTGCACTCACGCACAATCAACATATCACAACTGTTGGCCACGTGACCCGATGATCCGTGCACTCAGGGCACATTCTTGGTGTACTGGCGAACCAGGGTTCCACAACCGTTGAAGGTCCGAAACCCAACAGTAATTAGCATTCAGTATTAATGGCACACAAGCCTAAGACTCTCATTATGCGCTCAAATGAGACCAATAAATAGGTCTACTAGTCGGTCAGACATAACGCAGTCCGGTTCAGCCAATCCCGCAACTCAAATCGTCCAAAATAACGCGGGTCAGCTTTCCCCTTATCCGTTCGGCACGAAGCCTTCAAGAGCTCGCAGGTCACAATAGACATACTGTCCACCAAGGACTAGCTTCATAATCCAAAAAGGGATTTAGTGCCAGCGTTCCTCCCGGTCGCTTGGCGGGTTTAGCAGAACTGTCTTTTTGCACCCAAACTCAACCCAAACATAGCATACAACACAAGAATCACGATGGTATTTTCCTGGAATTCCACTCCAGTACTTCCTATTACTACCCTTCACAGGCACAACCCCTCGACTCCACAACATACCTGTTTATACGCGGAGTCTTCTCTGGTGCGCAAAATGCAACATCACCAATCCAGACCAACCTGTCCAGATGTGCTTCACACAGCATGCATATTCTGTAATACACATTTTTAGATCTATATGCAAGACTTGGGATTTCAAGAATCAACCCAAGGAAATCCCTCAAAAGCCACCCTTTAGTGGGGGAAATCCATGCACATACCAAAGAAGGACTTCACATGTCCAAGGAAGAAAGATCGTTACCCTTGATGATATCTTTGGAGCCATGGAAATTTAGCCGGTTGAAAAGCACCGCAGCGGCCTTGCCTCCACAAATCTTGACTCGGCTCGCAATTCCGAATGCTGAAGCTCCACCGGTGGCCGGATCTCTTCTTCTCTTCCTTCTCCTTGCTCTCTCATCTCTCTATCTCTTTTAGAAAGAGAATAGCCAAGATGAATGAGAATTATCTTCTCAATCCTTAGTCTTAACTCAGCAGGGAGAATCTTGGACCATTGGATCCTAGATGAAGGAAATGAATGGCCACACATTGCCCTGAAATAACTTTTCCTGGGCCGAACACGGCTTGTGGCACGCCCGTGTTACAGGTCGTGTACCTTAAGCGACACTCAAACTAACTTATCCAGAATAGGAAACGGCCCTGTGACACGCCCGTGTCACAGGCCGTGTGCCGAGACACGGCTTCAGACATGCCCGTGTCCAGCCCGTGTTCAATAAGCCAAACAAACGTGTCCAAATCTCTAGGAGGACACGGCCTCTAACACGTCCGTGTCGCAGGCCATGTACCCTCTCGACAAACGACGAGAGCATTTCGTCGAGTACTCGAGCCAATACAGAGAAGTACATGGCTTGGGACACGCCAGTGTCCCAAGCCATGTGCCTCACTCGAGACACACTCGAGACCCAAATCACACTCGAGTAAACAGTGCGGGGCACGGCTTGGGACACGGTCGTGTCCCAGGCCATGTTTCCCTCTCGACAAACGTCGAGTGCATTTCGTCGAGCACTCGACTGGATGTGTATAAAATCGACAACACAGAGAAGGACACGGCTTGGGACACGCCTGTGTCCCAGGCGTGTTGCCCAGCCTGAACTCAATTTTGGGATTTTGGGTGTTATAACTGAATGTAGCAGGAAATAATAGAGTTGCACACCAGGACAATACCCACAAAATACCATAGTTTGAATGACTGTTGGATATCGTCGGGTGACAGTGAGTATAGCCAATGACGATAGATCTTGGTGAGCTATTTTTGTTGTGTGCTGTAAAAGTCTAGTGTTTCTAGCACTGCAGGATACTGCAGAGGTTTGGGTTGAGTTTGAGTGCAGAAAGAGGACTTCTGTTGGTACCGCCAAGCGATCGTGATGAACTATGGAAATAACTCCCTTTTGATTGTAAAGCCTATATCTAGGAGACTGTGAGGCTAATCTATGAGCTACGAGCTCCTAAAGGCCATTGAGCCGAATGGACAAGGGGAAGCCGACCCGTATCAGACTAGACCTTGAATTGAAGATTTGAGCAACGAGCAAAGGCTGAACTGTATCCACGTTATAGTTGTCTAACTCGAGTGCATAAGTTATTGGCATTCGTTTGGATCACATAATGAGAGTCTTAGGTTATACGCCGTCAAGACGAAAGTCTCAGGTCGGGGGACATAGTGGCTATAAATGCTCAAATTTAACCGCTATGTCTGGGACCTCTAATTGGTGGTAGGAACCTGGAAACAGGTACACCGAAAATGTGTGCTGAGAGCACAAAACGTTTGGCCATTGAGGAATTCGTTTGTGATATATTGAACTATGCGTGAGTGCACGTTCTTGTGATATATCTGCTTGTGATGATATTATGCCTGTTGGGAAGGAATACCTCTGCCCCCGGAAAGGGGTAGGGTCGTTATTAATTGGTCAGCTGAATGCTTACCGTTGCCTTGTTTGCCACCCTTACAGTGGATTGTCCTTGTTCAAGTGCTGGAGAGCCGAGCGGAAAATAGCGGGCTGAAGCCCTTACTGCTATGTTGGCCCTCGAAGGCCAAGCGAAGAATTTTTTCTGTTTTCATGTGTTGTTGACCTGCACGTTGATGTTTGTAAACAACATTTGTGAAGTTTAACTGTAAGGCCTTAAGGCAATAACTTTTGTTTATTTGTAAGTGACATTCTTGTTATATATAAAAATTGTATTGTTTATATATAGTGGACATTCATTTGGTATGATTTCATGCAACCTTAAAGTTTCCGCTTGAATGCTCTGAGTTAGGGCGCGAGTAGTCTTTTGATATTAACATGTAATTTTGCTGTCTGTTTGTGGAATATGGTGTGCGGCCACGGCCGGACCCTCTATTAAATTTCATGTGATGGATGGAGGTGTTACAGTTTGGGCCACCCCACCTCTAGGACGACATTCACACCACCTAACCTAGACCATCGTACACCTCAACGCGAAGAACACACAGCGGAGCCTCTGCGTACTTTGCTAGCAAATCCACCAGTCTTTTCCTTGGCAAAGTGTAAAACACACCCGCCGAGTCATCATATCGATGTCGGTGTGAAAGACCATCAAATACCGAAGACCCACCACCTTATGCACATGCATCCATGAATTCCCGAGCCATCGGCTCCCCGGACTAACCTATCCGTTACAACTACTTTCCGAGCCTTCGGCCTGCCGAGAAAACTTTCCCATTTCCACAACCATTGAGACTATCGCTCGGGTAACAAAGCCAAGAAAGTCTCTCGAGCAATCAGGGTGAGTGAAAGTGAAGTACTAGTATTTACTAGTTGCTCTTTAATCATTTTAGTCTTATGATTTAAAGTTAACCTTGGACTGCCCAGGGCATTCCCTGTGAAGGGCTCTCGAGAGCACTAGGAACTACGATGGGCTGAAGCCAAAAGCTCCCTTTCGCAAGTTATTTATTATTGTTGGTATCTACCCATGTCCCAGCTCTCCTTATCTTACACTTGAACTAAACCTAAGTGTATTTAGGCTTCCTTAAAGGGAACGATGATCCATCATCGATCCTGAGAACAACCTTGCTGAAAGAGATAAGTTGTCTACCTAAATCACCTAGAGGGGGGGGGGGGGGTGAATAGGTGAGATGTGGTCCAAAAGCGGAATAAAAATTAACCACAAACACAAGCAAGTAAGCAAGCAATCACACAGATGACAAGAGATTTATAGTGGTTCCCCGATCTTGGGTATGTCTACTTTCCTCATCGATCTAGCAAATTTCTAGACTCGGCTACTCCACTATCTCGGATTGCAAACCAATCCTACGCCTCAGAACCACGTTCCTATAAAACTCAATCCACAAAGGATCTACACTCAGAAGATAAAACTTCCTACCACTCGGAGATAAATCTCCTACAAAGAAAATTGTTTGAACAAAAAATACAAACAAAATATCACAGATCTGGATCTTGGACTTTGTCTTCTTCGTTGAGAGCTTTCAGCTTGGTAATAAATTATAGAAGAAGACTTGACTGGTTTCCAAGAATATGAGATCTGAAATCACCACAATCAAGTAGAATTCAACGAATAGATGAAGCACGAAATGATCAGATGATTCTTCTTGATTTTGGATTGCTCTAATCGGTAGCAGCGCTGAGAGAACGATGATCCAGAGCTTCTTCCAAAAACAGTAATGGCGGAGGCCGACGGGAGATTAGGTTTTCGGAAAATCTTTCTTAATAAAGATAGGCAATATTATCGTTTATGTTTCTGTGTGTTATGTAATTAGTCAAATCTGAAGGATGTATTTATAGGCGATCTCCAACGGTCATAATAATAATTAATGACGACACGTGGACCAATCAGAAAGGATTAATTCAAAATACTCGTATAATTTGGATTTAGAAAAATTAAGTAATTCTGAACCAGTATACTCGAGAGAAATAATATACTCGAGTATAGAAGGTCTGCTACTCGAGTAGATAAGAGAGGAATATACTCGAGTAAGAGAGAAAACTACTCGAGTATCTAGGAAGAACTACTCGAGTGACTTAGACAAACTACTCGAGTATAAACCAAATCTACTTGAGTACTAAGTCAGACTACTCGAGTATAAAGCAGATCAACTCGAGTACTAAGCCACTTACTTGAGTATATGAAAGATGTTACTCGAGTATGTGGACTTAGAAAAATCCAGGCTGAGTACAAAAAGCTCTACTTGAGCAGATAATTGACCTACTCGAGTGACTAAGCATCTACTTGAGTATAAGACATCACTTACTCGAGTATATGAAAATCTACTTGAGTATAAACTCTTTTACTTGAGCATACAGAATCTTCTCGAGTATGTCTAAGGATCTACTCGAGTACTAAGTCACTTACTCGAGTATATGAGGGAAGTACTCGAGTATGTGGACTTATAAAAATTTCTCTGAAATGATCTTCAATACTCCATAGTCCAGCAGTCCAAGTGCATGTAGAGTAAGTGTACCCCAATAGAGAGGCTATACATGAGTCAACACCTTGGATCACACAATGAGGGATTACATTGTATGGTCCTGTGTTTGATGACCCATTATAGACTCACATTGGTATACACTTGGCAATAAAGTCCTGCATACATAAAACTCAAACATAACATCAAATACAACTTAATTCATCTTAGTTCAAGGTCTGACTTCCTACAAATATGGGGTATTGTGGAGACAATTCCCAACAATCTCCCCCTATTTGTAGAAGTCAGCACCCTTTGCACTAAGGTGAATTTCTTAGAATAAAAAGAACAACGATAACATATATCAATGATAAATGAAGTAGTAAACTACTATAGCAAAGAATAATAATTAAGGAAAACCATAATAAGAATTATATATAGAATAGAAAAGTCCATATCCACATCATCATTCCCTCAAGGGAAAGCCTCTCTATGCAATTTTGCTCTTTTTAGCTCTTTGCCTCTCCAAGTAGCTGAAAGGTTTAGGAAAATAAGTCCTGGGCCTTGGAGGAGCAGCTGGATTGTTGAATCCCCATTGCTTATCATGTAGTCTGATCTTTATCTGGGATACATCATATGCTTTCCATTCAGAATAACTATAAAACTTGTCTCTGCTTTCTCCAAAATCTGTCACCAACTTCTGAGTGTCAAAAATCAGTGACTTAGAGGTAGGACTCCAAACTTCTACATGCACTATCTCAGGTCTTTCCTTTGGAGTTGAGGCTTGCTCTCTTCTTGGTGAAGAATGGATTGCATAAGCGTCGTCACCATACTTCCTTTTCTTGTTGGGAGCACCCTGATCATCAGGTCTTCTAGAAGAGGAAGCACCTCGATCAAAGTGTCCCTAAGAGCTAGCAGGAAAGTCATCTTTCCAAACATCAGAATAAGATAGAGGAGGCTCAGACATCTCACCAGCAGGTCTGGGAGAGAAGACTTGCACAGTGTCTGGAATGGTAGCATGAACTTGAGCATCAGACGGAGGATTTTCCTCAAGAGGATATAGGCTTTTAGGAATGATGGTAGGGTCGAGCTGGAAATCTGGAAAATTCTGATTGTGTACCCAGACTGTAGTATTATATATATAGAATTTGATTGACTGTAGTTGGGCTAGAATATCTGCTTTCATTTCTTTAACTGACTCATCCATGGCAGCTTGAGACTGGGCAGAGAATTGGGCAGAGATTTTTTCAACTTGTTCTTTCACTATTTTCTCCCCCTTGCTGATTTATACAGATAGCTTAGCAATAGCTTCATCTCTGAAAGTTCCAACTTCATCACAAACCTTCATAACATACTCTTCAGCCCTTTTGTCCAAAAGAATTTGATTGTGTGCCACTGTTTCAGCTTGGTTCCTCACTTCACCCATACTAGTGATAGTATGGTCTATTGCTTTTCCACCCAACTAAAACAGTTTTCTTAAATCATCAGTATTTGCTTGGATTTCTGCAAAGCCTCTACTCATCTCAGATTCAAGAGTAGAGACCTTATCTTTTACTGAAGTCAGAGAATCATTAAAGTACTTTCTCTGTTCTAGGAGCATCTGCTCAATCTTACTTAGAATATCAGAAGAACTGGAGGGAGCAGAGGTTGGTGCAGAGGAAGAAACAGGGGCTTGAGAAATAGAGGCTACCCATGGAGGAATTTCTTCAATTACAACTGAGCTTACAGCTCTCTTTTTAGGTGGTATCTCAACTGAATCTTCTGGATTTGTGAAAGAGGGGATAGAGAAATCCAGTGTCCTCAGAGGTGGCTCAACATACTCTGGAGACATGTCCTCGTCATCGGACAGGATGAAACTCTCATGCTGGTCTGGGTCTTTAGCAGGAGACTGAGCATGGGAGGGAGAGGGAGATGGTACCTTTATAGGAAACTGATCTTAGGGTAGGGGATCTTCAGGTAGGTGATGCTCAGGAGAGACAACAACTGATTCTTCTGGATGGAGGGGATCATCTGATCTGAGTTCTTCAATGAATTTGTCAATGTCTGCAGTAGTGGACAGGAGGTCTTGTTGAACTTGTACATCTGATGGAGTATCTTCTGGAGGAAGAGAAGGATCTCTGATGTGAGGTGACTGAGAAGGAAACACTGAGTCCTGATGCTGTGGGCTGGATGAAGCAGGCTCCCCCTCAACTATTGCACCCAAGGTGTCAGTAGCTTGATGTATGGGAGGGGATGGAATCCTGTCATCTGAAACACTTGGTTCTCTGGGGATATCTTCTTGGATCACAGGGGCTTTAGAAGCCTTAGTAGTGTTTTGAAGTTTTATCTCATATCTCTGGATTGAAGAGATGGAGACCTTTTTCATATGGTGGAGGGGAGTTCCTTTGGATAAGTTGAAAACTTCAGGATTAATTTCATGGAGAAGGAGAGAAATAATCCTAGCAAAATTTGGTTGCTTCACACTGTCTCTGATCTTGTCCAATAGCATCATCCCAAAATGGAACTTCTTGCGGCAGACGATCGCTTGCATGATGTCAAACATATTCCTTGAAATCTCTCTGATAGAATAGGTCTTGCACAGAATTACCTTAGAGATTACGTCCACCAAGAATTTCCCTTCGACGTTGCAATCTGCTCTGCTGAAAGAAATGCTTTTCGGGTCTATTCCACAAAATAATGTAGTTCTATCTGAATCTGCAGGACCTAAGTCGTCCTCTTCATCCACCACTGGTAGTCGTAAGAGAGTAGCCATGGAGGTTTTGTCCAAACGGATTTTTACTCCTTGCACTTTGGTTTTCAGTACCTTGTCGTTCCTCTTGATCTTTAGATTCTTGTAGAATTCTTCAACTGCTGGAAACAAGATCTTGCATGGAGTCTATAGGAGAAAAGTGAGTCCAGCAGTATCGAGAAGAATAAGGAGATTTCGGAAATCATCTGAGAGATCGGTGATTCCTTCGGGAACAAGTTCTGAGCCAATTCCGATCTTCCAGGAGGGATCCATCGATTACTGTAGAATCCCGACTGTCTGGAACTGGAATGAGATGACGATCTCTGCGGTTTCTGGGAGGCGAAGCGCCGACTGATTACTCGAGAGAATGACTACCGTGGAATGGATTACCATTTATATTCTATTTATATATAACCCTAATTAGGTTTATGGAGGTATTAGAATGTAAATCATACCTGCTGGGGGTGACAAAAGTCTCAGTGTGCGAAAAGATAAAAATGAAATTTTCAAAGTTCTGGAATTTCCGTATACTCGAGTAGATTTCGGCATATATGAGTATTCATTTGGAACATACACGAGTGGGTCAAATACATACACGAGTAGTTTTTAAGCGCTACTCGAATAGGTCTTGAAGTACTCGAGTATGTGAATACACTCACTCGAGTTTATCACTTTGAGAATTATTTTTATTGAAGAACAAAAGTTTACCTTCACCGATTACTTTAACTCTGGGCCTTTGAGTGAATCCACTATTCTTCTTTGTTTAGCATCCCGAGTTCCGTTTTGAAGAATGAAAACTTGGTCCCATCCAGCGGCTTAGTGAATATATCTGCAACTTGCCTGTCTGTGGAGACATATTGTAAGTCTATGTCTCCATTCTCCACATGCTCCCTGATGAAATTATATCGAAGTTCTATGTGCTTTGTCTGGCTATGGGAGACTGGGTTGTTGGCGATTGCAATTGCACTGGACGAGTCACAAAATAGAGGAATGTTCAGGAACTTCATGTTGTAGTCTTCAAATTGATTCTTGATCCACGGAAGCTGTGCACAACAGCTCCCTGCAGAGATATACTCTGACTCAGCCGTTGAGATGGCTACACAGTTCTGCTTCTTACTGCTCCAGGAAATAAGTCTCCTTCCCAGGAATTGGCAAGTCCCGGAAGTGCTTTTCCTTTCGTCTTTGCTTCCTGCAAAATCTTCATTTTAAAATCCAATCAGTTCACTATCATTACTTCTTGGGTACCATAAGACAAGATTTGGTGTACCTTTAAGATATCTCAAAATTTGCTTTGCAGCAATATAGTGAGATTCCTTAGAGTTCACCTGGAATCTAGCACATACACATATTGAAAATATTATATTTGGTCTACTTGCGGTAAGGCAGAGCAAGGATCCAATTATGCTTCTGTACGTGGTTTCATCAAAAGGTTTCCCTTTCTCATCCTTGTCTAGAGACATAACTGAGGCCATAGGAGTCCTCATAGAGGTTGCATTCTCCATTCCAATTTTCTTAAGTTGCTCTTTGGTGAACTTGGTTTGTGAGATGAAACATCCATCCTAAGATTATTTCACCTGAAGCCCTAAGAAATACTTCAGCTCTCCCATACTGCTCATTTCAAACTTCCCTTGCATAAGTTTAGAAAAATTCTTGCAGAGGTTGTCATCCCTAGAGCCAAAAATAATGTCATCGACATAGATTTGCACTAGCAAAATCTTGCCTTTTATTTCCCTAAGAAATAATGTCTTGTCTATTTTTCCTCATGTGAACTTATTCTCAAGAAGGAAGCTAGACAGCGTCTCATACCAATCTCGGGGAGCTTGTTTAAGACCATATAATGCTTTCTGCAGCAAATAAACATGATTAGGAAAAGTTGAGTCAACAAAACCTGGCAGTTGCTCTACATACACTTCTTCCTTTATGTCACTGTTAAGAAAGGAGGACTTTACATCCATCTGATTGACTATAAAGCCTTTAAGTGCAGCATAAGCAAGGAATAACCTGATCGCCTCCAGTCTTGCCATTGGAGCATATGTTTGATCGAAGTCGATTCCTTCTTCTTGACAATAGCCCTTAGCAACGAGTCTGGCTTTATTATTTATAATTGTTCCATCTTCGTCCATCTTGTTCTGGTAGACCCATTTTGTCCCGATGACGTTCTTACTCTTGGGTCTTGGAACAAGTGTCCAAACTTTGCAACGTGAAAGTGAAGGGATAGATACTACTCTAGAGGGGGGCGGGGGTGAATAGAGTTATCAAATTTTGCACTAGACAAAACTTAATAGTCTACCCAACTCCCTTGGAGTGAAAATGCGGAATGAAAAGATTATAGATAAGGAGATAACCCTAAAGCCTAACACAAGTGTTGTGCACAAACTCAAGCTAACTGTAATTACAGTTAAGGCTTGGAAATCCTAATAAGGAATTAGCAAACCTAGTTATATCTAATCACAGCCACAATGCAAATAATTAAACAAGGCAATCCAGACGACACAAGGAATTTATAGTGGTTCCCCAAACAACTTGGGTACGCCCACTCTTCTACCAACAAGGTAGGAATCCACTCAGGTTTTTGATCAGGTGCCCTGCCACCAACAAGATCTGCTTCAGGTAGATCAAGAAACCCTTTAGACTTTTGATCAGGTGTCTAAAAACCGAACACAGGTTTTTGATCAGGTGCCCTGCCACCAAGGGATACTTTTGAAGGGAGTAATAACCCTGTACAGGAGGGGGAAAGGGGTTAAGGTGTCTTCTCTATTTTACAATAGATTAGAGAAGCACAATAACTTGCACTGAGCTAGACAGCTCTAAAAGAATCAAGGCTCCCCCTGGCTCAAAGAACGTCCAGCTGAAGTCTTGCTTCAGTGCAGAAACTCTTCAGTAAGAACTGAAGGAAGAACTACAAGAAGATATAAAATAATAAAAGAAAATATTCTAGCAGCTATCTTCTTCTTCTTCTTCTTCAAAAGAACTCTGAGTCAGAACTTCCTTGAGTAGGAGAACTCAGGTTGGAGAAGAGCAGAATAGCTTAACACTTCTCAGTTGAATGAATATTGCTGAGAGCAATGAACTTCGACTTGATGAAAGCTTGAATGCTAATTGAATAACTCTTAGAATAACTGGTTAGCTAGCTGAAATCCTTCTCCAAAGGATTCCTTTTATAGCAGCAACAAGCAACGGCTCTTTTCAATTTGAACTGTTTGTCTTCTTCTGAAACTTGAAACCTGGGCTGCAAATATCACAAAGACAAACAAACTCTGCAGCAAAATATTCTATAAAAGGGATAAACCTTTTTCAAAGAAGCTGCAGGAAGCAATCTGATAAAAAAGGTACTAAATAAAATAACATCAGAGACAAACTCTTTATAGCTTAAGGAAGACTTTTCAGTCTAACGGCTATAAAGGACTGACAGCAGATAAAGTAAAATACAATGTCAACTAATAAGACAAACAACTTTATCTGAAAAGATTTTACTCAGGCAAAAGGGATGGAGCAGATATTGCCAGGAAATATTATCATAAAACAACTGAAATAAAATGCCAGATAATGTATTAATTTATTAAATAGAATAAATAAATACAAAATAAAAAAGGCAAACAGAAAACGTCGAACGAACCTCGGAGATCGTCGACCGACGCACGGAGATCGTCGACCTATCGGGAAGATAGTCGAACGATCCAGATAGTCGAACTATCAAAGAAGATAGTCGAACTACCCCGGCAGATAGTCGACCTATCAGAACAGATAGTCGATCTATCAGATAGTCGATCTATCCGGACAGATAGTCGAACTATCAAACACAAACAGATAGTCGACCTATCAAGCAGATAGTCGACCTATCACAGAAAACAGATAGTCGACCTATCAACAGATAGTCGACCTATCAAAACAAAACAGATAGTCGATCTATCAACAGATAGTCGAGCTATCAGATAGTTGAACTATCAGGACAGATAGTCGAACTATCAAAGACGACAGATAGTCGACCTATCAACAGATAGTCTACCTATCAAAGCGGAATAGTTAGTCGACCTATCAATAGATAGTCGAGCTATCAGATAGTCGATCTATCAGGACAGATAGTCGAACTACCAAACCAAGCAGATAGTCGACCTATCAACAGATAGTCGAGCTATCAACGCAGATAGAGCGTCGACCAACTGATAGACGATAGTCGATCAGACGATAGACGATAGTCGAGCGACATTCGACTATAGTCGAACGAAAAACTACTTAACCAAATTCTTCATCTGGAAAAGCGGGGACTCTACAGCTAGACCACTAACCATTGACCATAGATATTCCTTGGGTCAAGGGACTAAAAAGACAAGACTAAACTCAAATCAAACTAGGGTACCAACAATCTCCCCCTATTTGAGTTAAGTCTCTCAAAAACTAAAACATAGAGCTAGCTATAGAACAATAAAATCAATATAGGAAATAGTTAAGCAACTAACTAGCAATTAACAATCAGTCAGATAAATAACAGCAGTCAATCAAAATTAAGAATCTACAGAATCAGGCTTGGGATCAGAAGAGCTAGGAACAAAAGAAACTTTCCGCAAGGGATCAATGGCTTCTTTCTTAGACATCTTCAAATCTTGCACGCCAATAATCTTCAATTCTGCAGCCCTTGGAACAACTGCTTCTGGGTGCTTTTCCATATATTTAGAAGGATCAAATACTTAAGGGCTAACCTGGATTTTATCGAGTTCCTTCATTCTGAACTTTGACATTGTAGAAAATCCTGCAGAGTCCTTTCCTTCAGCCTTAGCTTTCTTTATCTGGGCTGATCCAACAAGTTCTAGAAATCGAGCCATCCTGAAATCAGGATCTAACTCTTGACTTTCATACTTATTTTCAGATTATGTATTAATAGGCTTCACAGCTTTAAACTTAACAGATAAATCTAATAAACTTTCAGCTGTATCTTTAACTTCTTGAATAACTAAAGATGATGGAGGAGCAAACTCAGCAAACTTCTTACTGGATTTTTCAGAGAAAACAATTCTTTTACCTTTTGAAATATCCTTAGCAACATGAACTGGTATAGCAGGAGAAACCTTTTTCTTGGGAGAAGGAGGAGGTGAAAATGTTGGCTTTTGATATACAACCTCCTTTACTTGCTCTTTAACCTCAGTATCATGCCTTTGAGTACCAGTATATGATTTGCCTTGGTGGCTTTGAGAACTTTTCCTTGAATGAGGCTGAGAAGGAACAGATTTTGCAGATGGAGCAGATGGATTAGAAGATAAATTGTCAGAGGCTCCTGCACCGGGAGGCGGAGGAGGAGGACCTCTGGGTGTCCATCTGGGAGCAGGACTATCATATCTCTTGGATTTCTTTCTCTCCTTTTGCTGGTTCTTAGAGAACCATATCTAGTGTCGGAACTCTTTGGATTTTGGATCAATTCCTTTGAGAATGTAATAGGGAATATTATGATCTGGATTTGGAGGAGGAGGAGCTATAGCTTTCCTTTTCTTCTTTGCAGCTTTCTTTCTCTTAGAATTCTCAGACAGATCTGAAACATCTTCATCCTCAGAATGAGATGAGGGAGGATGATCATATGGATCATAGGCTTCTGAAACAGCCTTTTTCTTTTCTTTCAGGTCAGCTTTCTCTTTCTCTTCTTCTATGGCATCCTGTGCCAGAAGGAGGTCTAGATTTGGTCCTGGTGAATCATCCCAAACAGTAGATTTTTCAGCTTGCAAAGCTTTTTCTTTCTCTTCCAAATCAGCCTTTACTCTTTGTTGCCAAGCAGCTTTTGCTTTCTCTTCTTCCAAGCTCAGTTTTGAGGTGTCATCTTTATTTTATACTTGGCTTTCAGAAACATCTTCTATATCAGCTAAAAAAGAATCTAATTCAGGATCTTCTTGCATATCTGACTGAGCTGGTAGAACAGACTCAGTGTCTTGAGCATCAGGCAGATGATCAGCTGGAGTAATTGAAGCATGTTCAGGCACTGTCTCTAAGACATCTGGAACTACTGGAGCAGATTCAGCAGGCTCTGGAGTAACTAGTTCTTCTTGAACTTTATCTATGGATTCATGAACACAGATCTGCTAAATAAGATAAAAGCATTCCTTCTAGGTATTCACAAACTAGCAAGTCAGTTGACTCATCAATAAAACGAATGAGTGAATTACCTTCAAACTTTACTATCTCCCAAGATTCATCTAGATAGGCAGTAATGACTCCTTCTAGGAATTGAGCAACAAAAGGAGTAGAAGCTTCTTCTAAAACCACTTTGACAACGAATTCTGATTCCAATATAGCATCAGAAATTTCTTTTTCAGACAGTAGAGGAGCTACTTCTTCTTGAACTGGAACTATCTCTTCTGGAACTGTTATCACTAGAGCTATAACTGCTAATACTGATTATGTTATAACTGGAGGAACTGCTGGAGGATAGGCTGGGAGCTGCTCAGAGACATTTTCATTGAACATCTCCCCCTGCCTGATTTCAGTGGGAACTGAAACCAGGCCCCTGGATGAAGAGGGCTCAGCAGGGTTAGAGAGAATTTTGATGGCATCAGTCAAAGAAGCAATGGAGGAAGCAAGTGGAGCAATTGCCTCTTCAATCATGATTTTAATTGAAGGGGTAATTAACTCCAAGATGCTGGAGATGAATGCAGGAGATATCTCAAAAGATAGTGGGGGAACTGCAGTGGATGGAAGATCAGCAGGAGGAATGTATTCCTGATGAACTGGAGAACGAACTGGAGATTGAGATGGAGAATGATGGGTGGAAGCAAAAAGATCAATATGATCTGAAGATTGAAGAGGAGAACGAATTAGAGTAGAAGGTACAGAAGCTAATAAATCAAAACTAGAATTAGATATCCTAGCAAGATGATGAGGGATAGGAGATGCTGGAGGAGAAGATGGAATTTCAACTGTTGTTAAATCATGAACAGGAGAGGTAGAAAGTCGTACTTCAACTGAAGTAGATGGAACTTCAACTGAAATAGACAGCAGAGCAGAAGAAGATGAAGGAACTAAGCCAACTTCTTGAGGGTGGGGAGCGATAGAGTCAGTCCTTGTGCTCTCTGATGTAGCTGGAGCAGCCCCTGCAGGAGCGGGCTTCACGAAAGTCCTCTTCCACTTTGAGAACAAGTTGGGATCCATCTTCTTACTGGCATTAATGGTTGTAGCTGCTGAAACTAGCAAATGAGAATACTTCTCTTTCAGAAAAATCCTAATAACCCTGCCTAGGGTAACCTCTTTCTTGCTATTCTTCTTCCTTATCAAATCGAACAAAACCCCTGCCCAATTAATCCTTTTCTGATTTACAATTGCACACATCAGTGCAAATTGTTGTCTAGTATTGTTATCATGGGCGGAGTGCTTTCCTAGAAGCACTTTTCCAACTAACTCAGCAAGAAATTTGATCTTGAAGGGAAAATTCACCTTGAGGAGCTTGGAGGGAATGCCTTCGGCATGTCCCAGCTCTAACAATATTCTTCCGAACTCTGGAGCATCTTGCTCAAATTCTTCTTCACCATTAATTAAACCAAAAAATTCAGTCAAGAGGGCGGGAGACAAACTTACCTCTACTCCGCCAATTGTTCCTGTCATTGATTCTTCAGTAGAAGATGAAGTAAAAGCCCATTCCTTTATCTCTGGGATGTTTAACTTGATCCTTGTAGACATGAGCCTTTCCAGACCTTGATCTTTGCAGAGCTGGAGAATTTCCACGATACCGGGCTCGCAGCAACTGAATGCGTCAAAGTCCACACTGAAAACGGCGTCGAACTTCACGACTGCGAGGAGCGCTGGAGAAATCGCCATTGAAATGCTGGAGAATGCGCGAGAGATACGGAGAAGACGAATCGGCAGAAAATCACAAGAGAAGGAGCAAGTGGGAAGACGGAATGCGAAAGGACACTCTCCGTCGACGATAAAAACGAAGATCTTTTAACCTAGGTCCACTATCGGCTTTATATTAGACTGGAGATAGTCGATATATTTAAAAGATACTGGAAACGATGGTCGAACGGTCGTTCGACGATCGGTCCAGAAGCAGAGTAGTCGAGCAATCGTTTGACTATTTCTGGCTTCCCAAACAACAAGCTGTCGTCATCCAGAGATCGACGATGAGCTCGACTTGTTCGACTATGGTCGAACGTCGGTCGACGATCTTCAATCAGACAAGCTTTCATCAACCATAGGTGGACGATGGGCTTGACCCGATCGACTATCTTCGAACGTCGTTCGACTATCTTCAAACAAGTTTCAACAAGGCAGAAGTCACACTTAGTGTCTTCCATTGATCATGCCTAGTTGAACCAAAAAGAACAGATGCTTCTGTTCATCTAAGGTCTTGGTGAATATATCACCTCTCTGAAACTCAGTGGATATGAACTCAAGACTAATCTTGTTCTTTTCCACACAATCTCTCAGGAAATGGTGCCGAATCTCAATGTGCTTCGTTCTAGAGTGGTGCACTGGATTTTGTGCAATTGAGATAGCACTGGTACTATCACACATGATTTTGGTGTTCTTGTGTGAGTAACCATAATCCACAAGCTGGTTTTGAATCCACAGGATCTGTGAACAACAACTGGCAGCTGCTATATATTCAGCCTCTGTAGTTGAAGTTGAGACAGAAGCCTGCTTCTTACAGAACCAAGAGACCAATCTCTCTCCCAGGAACTGACAAGTTCCTGAGGTGCTCTTCCTGTCAACTCTGCAACCAGCATAATCAGAGTCAGAGTATCCAATTAACTCAAATTCTGATTCTGCTGGGTACCAAAGTCCTAGATTTGGACATCCCTTCAGGTATCTCAGGATTCTCTTGAGAAGAATCAGATGAGATTCCTTGGGGTTGACCTGGAATCTAGCACAAAGGCATGTAGCAAACATTATATCTGGCCTACTTACAGTTAAATATAATAGGGAACCAATAATGGGCCTATAATTCTTTTGATCAACTGGCTTGCCGTGATCATCAGAATCAATAACTACATTAGTAGCCATAGGTGTAGGCATTGCTGAAGCATCAGCCATCCCAAATTTCTTTACCAATTCCTTGGCATATTTGGATTGGGAAATGAAGATACCATCAACATCTTGCTTAACTTGGAGACCAAGAAAGTAAGACAGCACACCCATACTACTCATCTCAAACTTAGAGTGCATCAGGTCAGAAAACCTTTTGCAAAGTTTGGGATCAGTGGAACCAAATATAATATCATCCACATACACTTGAACTAACAGGATTGTGTCCTTGTGGTGCTTGACGAAAAGGGTTCTATCAACTACTCCCCTAGTAAAGTTGTGCTCTAACAGGAAACTAGCTAGAGTCTCATACCAGGCTCTTGGTGCTTGTTTTAGTCCATAAAGAGCTTTCTGCAACTTGAACACATGTGAGGGCTGATTTGAAGAAACAAACCCTGGTGGTTGTTCAACAAACACCTCTTCCTTAAGCTCACCATTTAGGAATGCACTTTTGACATCCATCTGAAAGACCTTAAACTTCATGTAGGCTGCATAGGCCAAGAATATCCTTATTGCTTCTAGCCTTGCAACAGGAGCAAAGGTTTGGTCATATTCTATACCTTCCTCCTGTCTGTAGCCCTGAGCTACAAGCCTAGCTTTATTCCTTACAATAATTACATTTGCATCCAACTTGTTTCTATACACCCACTTGGTGCCTATGATCAGTTGGCCTTTAGGTCTTGGAACCAAAGTCCAAACTTTACATCTCTCAAACTGATTGAGTTCCTCTTGCATAGCAATGATCCAGTGGGGATCTAGATCTGCATCTTTAAAGGTGAGGGGCTCAATCTATGAGAGGGAACAAGCGTGCATCACATCCTATCTTAACTGATGTCTTGTTTGAACACCAGCCGATATGTCTCCTATCACTTGAGATGTGGGGTGATCTCTAAGTGTGATAATATCAGCAGGTGGGATGTGATCTTCAGCAACAGTTGGGATTAATTCCTCAGGAGGAATTTGATCTACTGTTGGTGGAACAACAATAGCTTCAGCAATGTCTTCATCACTGTCTAATTCAGTGATCTGAAGAGTTGATAGTTGAAGAATCTCTTGAGTAGCATCAGGTAGCTGCAATGAACTGGAGGAAGGAGAATTTTCCTTCTTCTTGTAAAACATCTGAGACTCATCAAAAGATACATGCACAGATTCTTCAATTTTACAGGTTGATTTGTTATAAACCCTATAAGCTTTGCTTACTTGGGAATATCCTAGAAAAATTCCCATTGAAGCCTTTGCTTCAAACTTTCTAAGATATTCTTTATTGTTATTATGAATATACACTACACAGCCAAATACTCTAAAATAATTAATTTTAGGTTTCTTTCCTTTAAGCAACTCATAAGGAGTTTTACACTTAAGCTTGTGTATCAGACTTCTATTCAAGACATAATTGGCTGTACTAACAGCTTCTGCCCAATAGGAGAGAGGCATATTAGCATCTGCCAACAATGTGCTAGCAGCTTCAATGTGTGTTCGATTTTTCCTTTCAACGACCCCATTTTGTTGGGGAGTTCTAGGAGCTGAGAAGCTATGTTTGATACCTTCTCTCTCACAGAATTCTTACATGAGAAGAGAGTCAAACTCAGTACCATGATCACTTCTGATCAAGGCCACATGAGTAGAGTACTCAGTCTGCACACATAATAGAAAGTCTGTAAGGGCTTTGAAGTTATCAGCCTTAGTTCTCAAAAAGAAAACCCAACTGAACCTAGAGAAGTCATCTACAATGACTAAGGTGTAATACTTCCCTCCTAAACTCTGTACATTTATTGGGCCAAAAAGGTCCAAATGTAATAAATACAAGATTCTAGGAGAATCACTTTTATTTACAGATTTAAAAGAGTTTTTGGTTTGCTTGCCTAGCTGACAAGCCTTGCATAGGCTCTCCTTCTTGTAGGGGCAAGAAGCTAAACCTCTAACAAGGTTGTGTTTAGATAACCTAGATATATTTTTGAGGTTAACATGACTAAGCCTCTTATGCCACAAAGAATTATTATTAATTGTTACTTCATTAAATAAACAGATTTCAGAATGAGTTGAATTGAAATCTATTAAATAAATATTACCTAATCTAATGCCTACTAAAACAACATTATTATTTAAAGTAATATTACACGAAGAGTTAGAAAATGAAACCTGGTAGCCAGCATCACATAGCTGGCTGACTGAGATCAAATTGTGCTTCAGTTCTATCACATATGCAACTCTCTTGAAAGTAACAGCTCCAATTGTGATCCTGCCATAGCCTTCTGTATGACCACAGCTTGAATCTCCAAAGATAACCTTTGGGCCGAGCTTAGCTTTGAACTTTGACAGATGATTTTTATTTCCTGTCATATGCTTGGAGCATCCACTATCCAAATACCACTTATTTTGAGTGATAGGATAGGCCTTCACCTGCAAGAAATTCATTTAGACATTGTGGACCCAGGTAACCTTGGGTCCCTTGTTTTTCACATAAGAAAAGCTAGAAATAAATGAAAATGCAGGCTGAGGGTGATAACCTAATGGGTGAGATCTCCTAGGTGGGATTCTCCATGCAGATGATGGGTCAACAAACCTAGGGTTTCTATTTTCATTTAGGTTTCTACGGGTTTGATGATGATTTTGAAAATCATATTGAAAACGTCGATCGACGTTCGATGATGGGCGCTCAGATCGTCGAGCTTCGTTCGACCATTGAGCTTCCGATCGTCGAGCAGCGTTCGACGCTCTTTGTATTTCCTTAAAAAATTTCTTCCTCTTTTCTCTCTTAGCTTTATTTAAAGTTTTATTAACTTGATTTACTTGCTCAGTGTTCTTTATCCCATCTGCTGAGATAAAGTTCACAAGAGTTGAAAGATTATTTTTAAGAATAACTGGGGGTTCACTGGGAGAAGCTCCTAAGCCTAGTTTGTTATTACCTGACCTAGTGTTAGTCATGCTGGTTATCTCTAATAACTTAAGACTTCTACCATTTAGAGATTCTTCTAACCTCTTAGACTTAGCTAACTCAATTTTAAGAAACTTAATTTCTTCACTATAATTAGTGAGATCTTCCTTTAACTTAATATTTTCAGTAGATATGATTTCTGATTCAGCTAGCCTATGTCTAAGTTCTTTAATTTCTTTTTCAGAACTAATTAAATCTAAGCATAAAGATTTAAAATCTAATTTGAATTCTGCAGAAGTGAAATCATAAGAAGATAGTACCTCATCTTCTGTTGGCATTTCTTCCTCTGAATCTGAACTCTCTGCAGCTGAATGATTGCTGCAGGCATCTATTGCCATCAGGCAAACTTCCTTTGCCTTCTTCTCTTCCTCATCCTCACTGGAGCTTGAGGAGGAAGATTCCTCATCTGAATCACTCCAGGTTTCAGCGACGAAGCCTCTCTCCTTCTTCTTGTTCTTGTAGGAGGATGGCTTGGAGTGCTTCCTGTGCTGTTCCTTTTCTTTCCTCTTATCTTTGTTCTTCTCCTCTGGACACTCTGGTAAGATATGTCCAGGTTTCCTGTAACCATAACAGATAATTTCTTTAGCAGGTGAACGGTCATACCTTGGTTTGTCTTCATAGCGTGAAGACTTCTTTCTGAATTCCTTTCTCCCCATCTTGAGAAACCTCTTGGCAAATAATGTCATTAGTTCCTCATAGGATTGGCTGCCTTCAGAAGCATCAGCAGCCTTAAGAGCTAGAGATTGCTCTTTTCTTGTTGGAGTAGGGGTCTTTGCTTCAGCTTCTGCTTCCCTTGTCTTCAGCACTTGCTCAAAGGATTTGAGCTTGCCGAGAAGAGCTTCTGTTGAGATCTCCATTGTACTTCTGGCTTCCTTGATGGGCCAGATCCTCAGATCCCATGTGCTAGGGAAGCACATAAGAATCTTATCATTGACCTCTGTCAATGAAATGTCCTTGTCAAGGGTCCTCAGCTCATTGATGATTGAGCTGAGCCTTGTGTACATGGCTTCAACTGATTCAGCATCAGTTTTCTTGAAGTTTTCATATTGTGAGATAAGGTTGGACCTTCTGTCCTTCCTTTCATCAGCTGAACCAGCTAAAATCTGGTTCAGTGTATCCCACATTGCTTTTACTGAAGGGCAGTCAGCAACCTTCTGGAATACTTCATCAGACATTATCTGAGCCAGTATATTCATTGCCTTGGCATCTGCTATCTTTGCCTTTTTATACTCATCATTGTAGTCTGGAGGAGGCACTGCACTCATATCAGATGATGAGGCAGAAGCAGCAGCTGGTGCTCTTGGGGGTCCTGACAAAATAGAAGCAAAAATATTTTCATCAATAGAATTCATATATAATTTGATCCTTGCCTTCCAGATGCCAAACTTAGCTAAGTTGCATGCTGGAGGTCTGGTGCTAGAATAATCCTTGGACTGGGCCATGATAGTGACAGTGAATATCTATAAACATTCGTATCTATCAGGATCTTGTGACTTAGGTGTTAGCCTATTCAGTCAGTCAACCTCCCTCTGATACAAATTGAAAGTGAAGGGATAGATACTACTCTAGAGGGGGGGTGAATAGAGTTATCAAATTTTGCACTAGACAAAACTTAATAGTCTACCCAACTCCCTTGGAGTGAAAATGCGGAATGAAAAGATTATAGATAAGGAGATAACCCTAAAGCCTAACACAAGTGTTGTGCACAAACTCAAGCTAACTGTAATTATAGTTAAGGCTTGGAAATCCTAATCAGCAACTAGCAAACCTAGTTATATCTAATCACAGCCACAATGTAAATAATTAAACAAGGCAATCCAGACGACACACGGAATTTATAGTGGTTCCCCAAACAACTTGGGTACGTCCACTCTTCTACCAACAAGGTAGGAATCCACTCAGGTTTTTGATCAGGTGCCCTGCCACCAACAAGATCTGCTTCAGGTAGATCAAGAAACCCTTTAGACTTTTGATCAGGTGTCTAAAAACCGAACACAGGTTTTTGATCAGGTGCCCTGCCACCAAGGGATACTTTTGAAGGGAGTAATAACCCTGTACAGGAGGGGGAAAGGGGTTAAGGTGTCTTCTCTATTTTACAATAGATTAGAGAAGCACAATAACTTGAACTGAGCTAGACAGCTCTAAAAGAATCAAGGCTCCCCCTGGCTCAAAGAACGTCGAGGTGAAGTCTTGGTTCAGTGCAGAAACTCTTCAGTAAGAACTGAAGGAAGAACTACAAGAAGATATAAAATAATAAAAGAAAATCTTCTAGCAGCTATCTTCTTCTTCTTCTTCTTCAAAAGAACTCTGAGTCAGAACTTCCTTGAGCAGGAGAACTCAGGTTGGAGAAGAGCAGAAGAGCTTAACACTTCTCAGTTGAATGAATATTGCTGAGAGCAATGAACTTCAACTTGATGAAAGCTTGAATGCTAATTGAATAACTCTTAGAATAACTGGTTAGCTAGCTGAAGTCCTTCTCTAAAGGATTCCTTTTATAGCAGCAACAAGCAACGGCTCTTTTCAATTTGAACTGTTTGTCTTCTTCTGAAACTTGAAACCTGGGCTGCAAATATCACAAAGACAAACAAACTCTGCAGCAAAATATTCTATAAAAGGGATAAACCTTTTTCAAAGAAGCTATAGGAAGCAATCTGATAAAAAAGGTACTAAATAAAATCACATCAGAGACAAACTCTTTATAGCATAAGGAAGACTTTTCAGTCTAACGGCTATAAAGGACTGACAGCAGATAAAGTAAAATACAATGTCAACTAATAAGACAAACAACTTTATCTGAAAAGATTTTACTCAGGCAAAAGGGATGGAGCAGATATTGCCTGGAAATATTATCATAAAACAACTGAAATAAAATGCCAGATAATGTATTAATTTATTAAATAGAATAAATAAATACAAAATAAAAAGGCAAATAGAAAAGTTCGAACGACCCTCGGAGATCGTCGACCGACGCACGGAGATCGTCGACCTATCGGGCAGATAGTCGAACGATCCAGATAGTCGAACTATCAAAGACGATAGTCGAACTACCCCGGCAGATAGTCGACCTATCAGAACAGATAGTCGATCTATCAGATAGTCGGTCTATCCGGACAGATAGTCGAACTATCAAACACAAACAGATAGTCGACCTATCAAGCAGATAGTCGACCTATCACAGAAAACAGATAGTCGACCTATCAACAGATAGTCGACCTATCAAAATAACACAGATAATCGATCTATCAACAGATAGTCGAGCTATCAGATAGTTGAACTATCAGGACAGATAGTCGAACTATCAAAGACGACAGATAGTCGACCTATCAACAGATAGTCGACCTATCAAAGCGGAACAGATTGTCGACCTATCAACAGATAGTCGAGCTATCAGATAGTCGATCTATCAGGACAGATAGTCGAACTACCAAACCAAGCAGATAGTCGACCTATCAACAGATAGTCGAGCTATCAACGCAGACAGAGCGTCGACCAACTGATAGACGATAGTCGATCGGCCGATAGACGATAGTCGAGCGACGTTCGACTATAGTCGAACGAAAAACTACTTAACCAAATTCTTCATCTGGAAAAGCGGGGACTCTACAGCTAGACCACTAACCATTGACCATAGATATTCCTTGGGTCAAGGGACTAAAAAGACAAGACTAAACTCAAATCAAACTAGGGTACCAACACAACGTTTGAACTGATTTAACTCTTCTTCCATTGCTAGAATCCAGGATGCATCCGAGTTTGCTTCCTCAAACTTCTTAGGTTCAACCTGTGATAGAAAACTTAAGAATAAATTCTCGTTAGTTGTACCTCTCCGAGTCCTGACACCATCCCGGGGATCTCCTATGATTTGGTCCAAGGGATGATCCTTTAGGTGTCTGAGCTCTAGAGTCCTTGTATCTGGGATCTCTTCAGCCATTGGAGTTGCATCTTCAGCTGGAATGAGTTCTTCATCTTGATCATCTACCTCTCCAATCGGGTTTTTTTGAGGTGATCTTTATGAACTTTTCATCTTTATCTTCAGTAGGTTCATCCGGTCTGAGTTCCTTTATCTTTGTACATGTATCTTCAATGAGCACACTAGAGGAGTTACTTTGCAGCAAGCTCGTCTCATCAAATACAATGTGTATCGATTCTTCTACCACCAAAGTTTTTCTATTAAATACACTATAGGCCTTACTATGGCTACTATAACCTACAAAAATACCTTCAAAGTTTTTCTCGCTAAACTTGGTAGTGTTATACTTGCCGTTGTTAAGTACGAAGCACTTACAACCAAAGATTCTAAAATATGAATTTGTTGGTTTCCTGCCTTTTAGAAGTTTGTAAGGAGTCTTATCATGGTTCTTGTTGATGAGTGCTCGATTTTGCATGTAACAAGCGGTATTGACGGCTTCAGTCAAGAAGTACTCTAGAAGTGAGGCATCACTTAACATGGTCCGGCAAGCCTCTATGAGTGTTCTGTTCCTTCTCCCAGCTACTCCATTTTGCTGTGGAGTGCGAGGAGAGTAAAAATCATGAAAGATACCTTGACTTTCACTGTATTCTATCATGGCCCTAGACTTGAATTCTGTCCCATTGTCACTTCTGATTTTGACTACAGAGCAGTTGTATTCATTCTGGACTTGCCTAACAAAATTAGTGAAAATGTTGAAAGTATCTAACTTGTGTTTCAGAAAGAACACCCACGCAAAGCACGAGTAATCATCCACAATAACCAACGTATATTCCTTACCTCCCAAAATTCTAACTTGCAGCGGATCAAACAAGTCCATATGAAGAAGCTGTAAACTTCTATCAGAATCTTTGCCTATAATGCTTTTAAAAGAACTCCTTGTTTGCTTGCCTTTTATAAAGGCATGATAAGGGCTTTCCTTAACGCACTTGACGTTAGGGGCATCGCGTACTAAGTTCTGAGAGAATAGTTTATTAATAGTTTTGAAATTAATATATGCTAGTCTCTTGTGTCATTGGTCAGCAAGAGATGCGCTACTTTTTGCTAAAATAGTAGTTTGAGTCAATACAGATGAAATTTAAGCAGAAAATATTTCTGAAGTAGGCTCCTTATCCCGGTGTAGATGAAGAAGCTGTGTAGATGAGTCAATACAGATGAAATTTAAGCAGAAAATATTTCTGCTTCGAGTGCCTGATATGATAGTTTCCATGTTGTCCACCGATTTTATCAAACACTTATCAGCATGAAATTCAACCACGTATCCTTTGTCGCATAGTTGGCTTACGTTGTTGAGATTGTGTTCTAATCCTTCAACATAGGCTACATCCGAAAAGGATACGTTACCGTTAGTAATCATATCGTAGCATAATTCCTCGGTCTGAACCTCCAAAGATGACCTTTGGTCCGTTCAACACTGGTGAAAAGTTCTGAAGTAGGCTCCTTATCCCGGTCATATGCTGAGAACATCCACTGTCCAAATACCAGATTGGCATTTTAATGGCCTTTGGACGTACCTGCAATTACAATCACTTAGCCTTAGGAACCCAAACACGTTTGGGTCCTTGGTCTCGAGTTATAATACTCCCCCTACGAGTATCGGCCTCATGAGTGGTCATTCTCACATTGCAAACTTGAGGAGTTGCAGTATTTCTAGGATTAAACCAACAATCTATGGCAAAGTGACCAACTCTACCACAGCACCAACAGTCGAATCTGTTGTATCTTTGCCTTCCAAACTCCTGCTTGACCTTCTTTGGAGGAGGTCTAGCCGGGGTAGCATTCTTGGAGGAAGAAGCTTCATGATGATGGCATTTACATGAAGTCTTCTCCTTCATAGGTTTTTCTACAACAGGTTTTACCTTTGGTGTCTTCTTGATGTTATGACCATGAGCATATGGTCCATAGCTCTGAAGTTGAATCTCTTCATAAGGTGCCCTGAAGACACTTTTGCCAAAGTTACGGGGGCGGGTCCAACCTTGGTACCTTGACTTGGGCTTCTCCGGGATTGGCCTAGAGAAGTGTCCATAGGTGGACTCAGAGTCGTATTCATTCGTAGGAAAGATAACTTTCTTGAACGATACTGGCTCCAAAGGAGCTTTCCCTTTTTCCTCGGCTAAGGCTTTCTTAGCATTCTTATTCTTTCTCTTGGCCTTGTTTCTCCTAGAGGATTTAATAGGAGTACCTTTGTGTCCTAGACCAGCACCCTTGGCCTCAGTTGAGAATTCAGCAATCAGAGGAAGTACAGTCTTAGGCTTAGAGAAACCTTCTACAAGTTTCTTTTCCGCTGAGAGTTGTTCTTCCAACTCCTTGATGATTTTCTCCTTAAGGTCAAGGTGCTCAAGAGCCTTGTTATATTCTTCAATAGATTTATTGAAGTCTTCCTTAAGGTCAAGGTACTCTGCAGCTTTTAGAGATTTTATCTCTATAGCTTGAGTTTTCACGACTCGGTGACATTTGTCGTAAACCTTGAGTAACTCCTTATATTGTCCCATGAGTTAAGATTCATCCTCAGAGGGATAGCCCTCTTGCACATTATCATCATCAGATTTGAAAGAGGAGTGTGAGATTTTACCTCCCCAGTGAACTGGGGGACTTGTTAATCATCAGTTTGAGCTATTAGCCCAAAGTAGGCTTCTTCCTCTTCTGTATTCGACTCAGATGAATCCGAGTCACTGAGGGTTCTGCCCTTCTTGGCTAACAGGCTCTTTTCTGTCCTCTTTTTATTGTAGGACTTCTTTTCTTCTCTTTTGCCACCCTCTTTCTTCTTGCGGGGGCAATCCGCAATGACGTGACCTGGCTTATTACAGCAATAGCAAACAATGTCAATCGAATAATGTTTATTCGGTTTAGAACCATACCTGTCTTGGCTACTCGAGCCTTTTTTATGGCGATCACCATCATTGTGTGATCTTCTATAGGAGGAATCCTTGCCTTTCCATTATTTCTTTTTGTTCAGGAATTTATTGAACTGCCTTGAGAGTAGAGAGAACTCTCCATCAGATAGCTCTGAGCTAGAGGAGCTTGGCTCAGATGATTCTTCTTCATCAGCTACAGGAGGTGGGGTAGGAGAGCTAGCCTTTGTCTTCCTTAAGCTATCTGCCTTTAGAGCGACATACTTCTCCTTGGATGCAGACCTGCTCATCTCTTCTTCTGCTTTTCTTGAGTTTATTTGAAGCTCGTAAGACATAAGCTTTCCGAACAGATTCTGCTGGTCCATCTCGGCTAACCTTCCGAACTCCCGAATGGCGCATACCTTATTATCCCATTACTTGGTCAGGTATCTTAAGAATTTGTCATTCAGTTCCCTGTTGGTGAAGACTCGGCCATAAACTCTTAGGCCATTGACTATCTTGAAAAAGTTCTCAAAGCTATCAGCTATGGCTTCCTTGTGACCTTGCCTGAAGGCTTCATACTTCTGATTTAGAAGGGATCTCCAATCATCCCTAACTTCTTCAGTGCCTTCCATCAGAGTCACCAGGGATTGCCACTTCTCCTTGGCAGACTAGAAATGAATCAGATTTTGCAGCACCGAGTCATCGACTGCACTTGCTATAATATTTTTAGCTTTCTTGTCTAGGGAGACAAGTGTAATCTCGTCCTTATCCAAATCCATCAACTTCTTTGGGATCTTTTTGGTTGGATCTATTATGGATGCAGTTATAGGAACATACGGACCTTCTTCAACAATCATGAAGATCCGAGGATCCACAGCTTCCATGAACAGTTTTACTCTTTCCTTCCACATAGGAAAATTATTCTTGGTGCATATAGGGAGCTTAGCAAAATCCTTGGTCTTACTCATGCTTTATACTTTACTAAAGACAACTTGGGAAGGATTAGATCAAGGTGTTAACCTTTCAACGATCAACCTTCCTCTAATACCAATTGAAAGAGATAAGTTGTCTACCTAAATCATCTACAGGGGGGTGAATAGGTGAGATGTGGTCCAAAAGCATAATAAAAATTAACAACAAACACAAGCAAGTAAGCAAGCAATCACACAGACGACAAGAGATTTATAGTGGTTCCCCAATCTTGGGTATGTCCACTTTCCTCACCGATCTAGCAAATCTCTAGACTCGGCTACTCCAGTTTCTCGGATTGCAATCCAATCCTATGCCTCGGAACCACGTTCCTACAAAACTCAATCAACAAAGGATCTACACTCGGAAGATAAAACTTCCTACCACTCGGAGATAAATCTCCTACAAAGAAAATTGTTTGAACAAAAAATACAAACAAAATATCACAGATCTTGATCTTGGACTTTGTCTTCTTCGTTGAGAGCTTTCAGCTTGGTCAGAAATTATAGAAGAAGACTTGACTGGTTTCCAAGAATCTGAGATCTAAAATCACCACGATCAAGTAGAAATCCACGAATAGATGAAGCACGAAATGATCGGATGATTCTTCTTGATTCTAGATCGCTCTAATCGGTAGCAGCGCTGAGAGAATGATGATCAAGAGCTTCTTCCAAAAACAGTAATGGTGGCGGCCGACGAGAGATTAGGTTTTCGGAAAATCTTTCTTAATAAAGATAGACAATATTATCATTTATGTTTCTGTGTGTTATGTAATTAGTCAAATCTAAAAGGAACTATTTATAGGCGATCTCCAACAGTCATAATAATAATTAATGACGACATGTGGACCAATCAGAAAGGAGTAATTCAAAATACTCGTATAATCTGGACTTAGAAAAATTCAGGAATTCTGAACCAGTATACTCGAGAGAAATAATATACTCGAGTATAGAAGGTCTGATACTCGAGTAGATAAGAGAGTAATATACTCGAGTAAGAGAGAAAACTACTTGAGTATCTAGGGAGAACTACTCGAGTGACTTAGACAGACTACTCGAGTATAAACCAAATCTACTCGAGTACTAAGTAAGACTACTCGAGTATAAAGCAGATCAACTCGAGTACTAAGCCACTTACTCGAGTATATGAAATATGTTACTCGAGTATGTTGACTTAGAAAAATCCAGGCTGAGTACAGAAAGCTCTACTTGAGCAGATAATTGACCTACTTGAGTGACTTAGCATCTACTTGAGTATAAGACATCACTTACTCGAGTATATGAAAATCTACTCGAGTATAGACTCTTATACTTGAGTATACAGAGTCTTCTCGAGTATATCTAAGGATCTACTCGAGTACTAAGTCACTTACTCGAGTATATGAGGGAAGTACTCGAGTATGTAGACTTAGAAAAATTTCTCTGAAATGATCTTCAATACTCCATAGTCCAGCAGTCCAAGTGCATGTAGATGAAGTGTACCCCAATAGAGAGGCTATACATGAGTCAACACCTTGGATCACACAATGAGGGATTATATTGTATGGTCCTTTATTTGATGACCCATTATAGACTGACATTGGTATACACTTGGCAATAAAGTCCTGCATACATACAACTCAAACATAACATCAAATACAACTTAATTCATCTTAGTTCAAGGTCTGACTTCCTACAAATCTGGGGTATTGTGGAGACAATTCCCAACACTTGCATCCTAGTAAACCAGACTATCACAACTTAACTCAAACATATGACCTCTTTCCTATCCAACCAGACCAAATACACCAACTATCTGACCTTCCCCTGCCAAGGCTTACATATTATCTTATCTCTACCGCTTTATCTTGTGTAGACCTATTGAGCTACATGATGTGCATGAAAGGTGACCCTTCCAAATATTCATCCAAATGACCTAAGATTATTACTGGGTGTCTAATATGATATTTTAAGAATAAATCCAGAATATAATATTTTTCCCAATTTATTTGGCATTTATTTAATTTTCTGCAAAAATCAGGCCAGCTATGCATTTGAACATCTAGTATACTTTTCTGATGTGGAATAGCCTCAAAAAATATATTACATGTGTATATCATCAAAATAATAGTAAATATTGAAATTTTTAATTTTTCCAAAAGGGTTTGACCTCCAAACCAATTATAGAATAAATAATTAATAGGGCAAAACATGTAATAATAGAAATAGTCATTCAAATATTATATAAAAATTACCAGACGTTAAATGTTACGATAAAAAACAACTTACCAAATTTAGTAATTTTCCAAACATATTTGTCCACATAAATAAATTATTTAAGAATATTCTACACAAAACACTTTGTGAAGCATCCTATATTAAAAGGCTTCCAATAATTTAATAAAAATTCACAGAGAATGATGAATCCATAAAATGTTCTCAAAACAAATTTCATGATTTTCGAGTGAGTAAATAACTCATAATAATTTTTCATACTAATAGGAAAATTACTAGGTTTGTGAATGAAATACTATAAACATTATTCCAAAATACATACCAAAATTTCCAGAGAATATTAAAAATTATATAAGATCACTTCCTAAGTTTCATGAAACTCCAAGATCATATATCTCGACAATAAAATTATGAGCAAAAGTACCCTAATTGGTCCAAAACCATTTCCAACGGAATGTAAGTTCCTAAAAATTCTAAAATCATTTACTAGGGCTTATTTCCACCCTAGGAAACACCTACCAAGTTTCAATACATTCCAAGGATATATGGTCCCATGTCCTTCTTTGAGCTCAAAACTCAACCCTAGGGTTCACACTAGGGTTCTAGGGCATTCCAACCCTAAACCACCCAAAATCTCTTTTGGGGGTGTTTTATATTACATTAAGTCAGTGGCCAAGGTTTCATCCCTTTTGGATAAGGATTGGCCACACACCCCCATCAAACACACATTTGCCCTAATTTGCCCCATTAGGGACCAAACTTGGTCACACCAATACCTTCTCAATTCAAACACAAATGGGCTGAGATTTTTACCAGAGACCTATCATGACCCTAAGGGTCATCCACCAAAAAATTGGGGATTTGTGAGGTCATTAGACCCTCTAATTAACCCATACATGGATTATTAAATATTTACAAAAACTATAGAAAAATATTTTCCAAAAATTTATATTTTTAGATATGTCAGAGGTATAAGTAATAGTGACCCCCTGTCCAAATCTCAAGTTATTTGGATGGCTGGATTGATGGAGGTACTCAATTTAGTCTCTGGCTAACCCTATGTATAGACTACACCATTTTGAGTGTTGTGGTCAGACCACTAATCCAAATGGGTTGAAATATATTTTAAAATAAACTAGACCTCAGGGACTACAACTTTTATGTTGACCATTTTCCTAGTAGAGGGCCTTAATTTTTTTTAATAATTAAAACCATCTACTGTAATAAGTGTGACAGAACATAAAATAAAATGAAATAATATTAATCATATTTATATAAATACGGCGGCACTGATCTTAGCAAAAATCGACGGAATCCCTTCATCATCCCCATCGCGACAACGGCTCAGATTACTCTGTCCTGGGCCTACTTTTCCCGTGATTTCCCAGCCACCCACGCCCCTTCCCGGACGGCCATTGCCACCACCACCTTCGTTGAAGTGGTGGCCGACGATTCAGAGTAGTAGACCGGCCGGAGATGGTTGGAACAGTGAATGGTGGATGGAAAAAAGCTTGAAAAACCAAGCTCTCAACTCTCTTGATCTGGGGTCAATTGGCCCCAAACCTTGGGGCCAATAGATGGAGATCTATCCACATAGAAAGAGAGAGAGAGAGGAGAAAGACAGGACCTTCTAGGGTAGCTGGAGTTGGGCTGAGCGTCGAGTTGCCATTGCTGGTGGTGGCAATTTTGGGTGCTCTGCCTCCTCCTATCCAGAGAGCTCGAAATCTTCAAGGGAATGTTGGAACCAATTATTGAGGGTCTAGGGAAGCTTTTAAAAGGATCAGTTGGGGGAGAGGATGGATCTAAGCTTCAATGTCAATTAATATCCATGGGGAAGAAATTTCGACCAACTTAAATCCCTTGAATTAAGACACCAAGGGGGCTGACCAGGGCTATTGATCTCCTCATAACAGATCAGGGGAGATGGACCAAGCTATTGGAATTGAAGAGAGGAGTCCCTTGGCCTTCCAAGCCATGAATGACCATCTCTTTCTCTATTTTTCTCTCTACTCCATTAATGGGGAACTTGAGGTTTCTCTCTCCTAGTCACCATTTCCAGAATTTAGATATAATTTTAGGTAATTATCAGCCTCCTAAAGCTAGTGAGCCACTCGAATTAGGCTTAGCCCAAGTGGATAGGACTAGGTTTGGTCAACTTGAGTTAGTTTGACCCATTTTATGGTTGAGTTGACTTTGATCAATTTCACCTTTTGAGTTGACCCCAATAGATCCTTAGTGACCCATTGGACTCCCTTAAGGTTTAGGGAGATATGGGTAGGGGTTGTTTGGGCACCTTGGTGGTCACTTGACCCTTATTAGGGCACTTGACCATTTTAAGATTTAGATTGACTTTGGTCAATTTGACCTCTTTGGGTTGACCCCCAATGGGTCCTTAGTGATCCAATGACCTCCCTTAAGGCTTGGATGGTTTAGGTGAGGTCAATTTGGCTAAGAGAAGGTCAATTGACCCTATGTGAGCTAGTTTGACCTAATTCGGGTTAGATTTGACTTTGGTCAACTTGACCAATTGCGTTGACCCCAATGGGTCCTTAGTGACCCAATGGACCTGTTAAAGGGTTAGGGATGTTTTTGTGGGGTCAAGGGATGAATTTGAAGCCCAAAATTCAAACCCTAGGGTTGGTACTTGGATTGTGCTATTTGCAGACCAAGGTGATTTCAACCTTCGTGCCTTAGTTCACTTGGTCTTCTATAGTTTCCTAGGGTTTGTCATGACCTTGTCATGACAAAACCACAATTAGGGTTCTAATTGTTTGAGTGATGTTACATCCTAAATACTCTAGGCAGCTTCCACTGCTTTCGCATTAGTCTCAGATTGGTAAGCTTTGGCAAACTGTTGGATGTCATTTTGGAGACCACCCAAGAAACTTTTAACTTTGCACTCCTCAACAACTATCAACTCAAAAGCCAACCTATCTAATTTATGGATCTCACTCTCATGCTCATCCACTGTGAGGGTCTGCTCACCAGACTGTCGCCCCATGGTGGCAGTCAACAATGCCTGCAATTGTGCTTACATTGCAACTATCTTCCTTGATAGAGTCTCAATGCTCCTCTAACATTGCTTTTGTATGAGCACCTGAATAATCACCCTCAGAATGAGGTGTTATCCTCAACGTAAAATGCTTTGGGTCCATCTTCTACGAATATGAACAAACAACCCATCAAAACCTTGCTTAACACTAGAAATACTCAACTTAGTTCAGACCATACATGTATAAGTACTGGATCTTGCTGCTACCTTGCTCTGGGATTTTCACAAATGATGTTATGCCCTAACTTAGTATAATATACCATCATCCTATTGACTCATGTGCATATAATATGAATGCATGGATTCTTATTCCTTTATTTTAAAACTATGTGGGTATGTGTGTCATCATGTAGATCTTAACTTGGCACGTGTATTTATGCTATGTTATGTTATGCATGCAGTGTTATGTATTCTAAGAAAGGCCTTAATGCATGTTATGAGAGGCATACACATGAAACATTATGCATCCCATACTATATAATATCGCATGTAATATAAAAGCAAAATCTAATGGACATCCATCCGATGATTGTTATGCATCTCGTACTACATAACAGTCACTTGTTTCTTCCTATGAGGATCCATATACAAACACATATTATGCATCTCATACTACAAAATATGCCACATATACTTCTGGTCATGCCTATGAGTGTAGTGTTCATGTCTTCAGCCAAGACGTACTGATGACACATTGATGTGTGTATGCAATGAGACAAGACAAATAAAACTATATCAGAATTAGTCGTCCGACCAACTTGTCGACAAACCTCCCTGTGATACCAACTGTCGCAACCCGCATTTTCTCAACATTTAATAAAGTATCAGAGTAAGAGAAAACACGCGTCATGATGCCATGCCGTGCATGGTATGACTGCAGACGCTCAAGCAAGACCTTACTCCTAAGACTTTTCATTAAATTCTCAAGTTTGTTATGATAAAAGTATAGTTTGAATTTACATTTTAAGGGTCGTATCCCTCGGCTCAGTGGATCAACTATTCTACGGGTGAAAACATACATATACGCATCGAAAAATACTATATTTATTTCATTTATTATCGTATATGAGTACGAAGATCCAATAGGACTATTCATGATATGCACACCTCTAGATTTAATATAAGCACTAAAAGATCTTTTACGTTCGTTAAAGTAGAGTAGCATTTGATTTTAAGAGATGTTATGCGTTTGAGATAATAAAAATGATCCTTTTATACTTTGAAAGTAACTAACATGCAACCTAGCATAAAACCTTCCCAGAGAGCAAGTAGACAAAATGACTCAACAAGAAATAGCGTAAAAGATAGCAAATAGTCTAAACATCTACAACAAAATCACCGTGGGCGTCAACAACCTGACACGAACCAACAAAATCTAAATGTATATTTGAACAAAAGGAAGAAAACAATACTACCTCACAAAGGTGTGGGAAAACCCCCTGCTACTAATGCCCATGCCAGAAACCACCAACTCTAGCTGCTCATACTGCTACTACTCCGAGCCTGAAGCATTCAAATGAAAAGAATGCCTCGGCAAGAAAGTACAAGCGGCAGTAAAATACAAAAGTAAATAAACGAAGGAAGTGAAAAGGGAGTACCAACCCAAGAGAGAACAGCTGAGAGAAAAACATCAGCACTCAACCATAATATAATAAGTAAGAATGAACTCACATGAGGTTAGATATACTAAATTCTGCCAAGGGTGATAAAGATCTATTCTTTATAAAACATATATATGGGTAAGTGTATATATATAAGAGATTGATCAACTCATCATTGAGCGGGCATTATCACCGAGAAATAACCGGGACTTACGGTGGTGGAAACCGCCCCCACACATCGACCGTCAAAACATCACAATGGCCCAAGGAAAGGTGGTCTTCTTTCTCGACACACCCAAAATCGGGGAATAACAGGCACCTGCGGTGGTGGCAACCTCCCCCACTCACACAGTCATAAACCAACACCGGGGAAAACCTACCAGTTGTACAGATTCACAAAGCAGGTCACTATGGTAGTGGTACATTACACTAATGCCCACAACCCCAAATAGTCCATAGTATGCACTGAAAATAGCATAAATTGTATAACGACTAAGTTAGATACAATACTAGTCATATAGAAATGAAATTCTCAAAACATACTTACCCCTCGACGGGTAATACTAACTTGTTTAAATAAGAAAACATAATTAGGTGAAATTTTACTTGTCTCAATGAATACTACAATTAAATTGACAAATACCTCCAATCTTGTGGAATAATAGGAGTGTCTTGATAAAAGACTAAAATACCTGATAGATAGGTCATATACTTGACATAAATAGGAGAGCAGTAACTATGAGAAAAAGGAGGGAGGTTGTTTTGAGGAAAGTGCAACTGTTTCGACTCACATGTAAATCACCTAAACGGGATAAGCAACCAGGTTCACGACGGACTGGAAATTTAGGAATAAACAACAAGAATTCGTCAAGTTGACTTGACGTATCAACAAGCGTTCGTTGAGATGACTCGATGAATCAGCAAGGATTTGTCCAGTGATCTTGACAAATCACACAACTTGACGAATAAGAAGCATTCGTCGAGATGGCTCAACAAATCAATAAGGATTCGTCGAGTGGTCTCGACGAATGAAACAACTCGACGCAAACTCTGTTATATCACTCGACGCATTACACTTGGCGAAAACAAAGACACTCAATGAATTAAAGGATACTCGATGAATTGAATTCACTCGACGAATTATTTTTAACTCGATGCCTAACTTGAATCACTTGAAGAATTCGTCAAGAATACTCGATGAAAAAACTTCACTCGACGAATTCTGCTTAACTCGATGCCTAACTGTAATCACTCGATGAATTCGTCGGGAATACTTGATGAAAAAGACTTCACTCGATGAATTCTGCTTAACTCGGCGCCTAACTGGAATCACTCGACGAATTCGTCGAGAATACTCGACAAAAAAGACTTGGATCGACAAATTTACCTGGTCTCGACAAATTTTCTTGGTTTCATGAAGCGACTCGATGAATATACCTAGACGGATTTTCTATACTACCCTAATTTAACTGAAACGATAAGGCACAAGGTCCTACAACATTTCTAAGTCCCTCGAAGAGAAAAAGAAGAGGTAAACATTAACAATAGAAGCAAAGCTAGAGCGTGAACAAGAGGGGCAATAGAGCAAACCAGTACTTGCCTCAAAATCTCTCGAAAAATGGCCTCTCAAGCGCTCCGCTTCAAGGATTGGCCGCAAGAACTCCTCGCCTATGATCTCTGAAACTTTTCGGGGTAAAATAAGGGTTATGGTCAAATACAAAAATGTAAAAAATCCACGAAATGGGAAAATCTTACCGTGCATGTGGATATATTGGTGAGTGATTTCTAAATCTATGCTCCGTCGAGTGTTTCGTGCACTCGAGCTCCGAAGGGAGGCGGCCGGAAGACTACTTGATGTCGGATTCACTCTCTTCTTTCTGCTCTTTGGGCCTACAACTTGGGGAAGATGATGAATAGGGTTTCTTAAGTACATACATATATATATATAAATATAATATATTATTATTATAATAACTAGAAAAACTCAAATGATGAGAATGACCAAATCACCTCAGTTTTCGATGAAATTCAAACCAAAACTAAATGGTGGGGCGCCGTTAAGTACGTGTCAATATAATGCCCTTACGTCATTCATACGAAACTAAGGAGATCAAAATTTATTACTTTTAATTTTTCCAAGTCAAAACTCAAATTCTCATGAGTCTAACAACTGCCACTAAAGGGATTAACATAATGCCAAAGAATAAAATCACGCACCAACGACGGTGCCCCGTTAAGTACGTGTCAATGTAATGCCCTTACGTCATTCATACGACACTAAGGAGATCGAAATAATTTTCGAAAATTCCGGGGCGTTACAACGGCCACACGTCTTGTGCACACGGGGCACATTAATAGTGGACTAAAATTCAAGTCCCACCTCTGTCCTAAGTATCAAACACTTAGATGGTAATTGAGCAATTACCATTAAGACCACCTTGTATTGTGGACTCTCCTAAGATTAGAAGGTGCACCAAGGAGCGAACTCTTCACCAACCAGCATGGGATTGGTTCAGATCAGCTTTTCCCTTACTCAAATCATCGGCATCACGCTGACAGGATGCTGGTACATATTCACCTAGGCCCGTTATCTCAAAGATAACCAATGTTATCTAGTATGATCAGCACTCAAGGCCACCAAGATAGGCACTACAGGCCTCACAGCTTAACATGCTACCCACCTTATCCCCAGGACCTGGAATCACAATCACAAATGAGCTCACTGGGAGATCACCAGCAGTAACCACTATCGTTGTGCAATATCGATATAACCACAAATATTTCTCAAGTTGGGGTTCATGCCTAGAACATTCATCTACTCACTGTTCTTTGCCAGCAACATTATCACCAACAATAATACTACCACAGGAAATAGAAATAAAACATCGTTTTTATTCCAAACTTGGGTGTTTCCTGGAGCCACCCTCCAGTACTTCTGCAGCAACCTACAGTACCCTAAAAACTCTGAAATCTATTCATTTTCCATGGAGTCTTCTTTGGAACGCAAATCAATCATCACCAATATATACCAACCTGTCTAGACGGACTTCATACTGCATGCATATGCCTGTATAACGATCCGAGCTTTACATGCAAAATATAACGGGGATTAACAAAATCAACTCGTTGAAAGATTCACCTCCCACTAACTAGTAGATACGCTTTCATGCAAACATGCAAAACAAAAGGTATAGCATGTCCTAGTATTCAAAAGTATATTCTTTACCCTCTAAGTATATTTCAAAGCCATGAATAAGTGCTTGAGTTGGATGAAATGGATCGCCTTGCTTTCCTCTATATAAATCCTCAATCGGCTCGTGATTCCAAGCTTGGAAGCTCCTCCAAAGCTCTTACAATAGCTGAACCAGCAACCCTCTTCTTCTTCCTCCTCTCCTTTCCTTCCTCTTCTTTCTTAGTTTTGGTGAGAGAGAGTAAAAGAGAAATTGAGTAGGACAAAAGCCCATCATCCACTTATAAATCCATGGGAATTCTCCTTGACACCTGATCCTTAGGCCAAAACCAATGGACGACCATGATTCTAGACGAAAATTCCAATTTAATGCTATCATCGGGCGAAATCTCGCTATTGCGGGGCGATGGCTCTAGATGTGGCCGCTTGACCTATTCAACATTACTTAACAACCACTTCAGCGACAATAGATACATAACAACTTGCCATATGACACACTATCACTAGCGATATAAGTTATCACCAGGCGATACCAAATGATCTTCATCGACTTGATCATTATCGACTACATCACTATCGCTAGTGATATCACTATCGCGATGCGATAGCAAAATTGACTGCATTGACTTGACCATTATCAACTGTATCGCTATTGTCAGTGATATCACTATTGCAGCGCGATAACAAAACTGACTGCATCGACTTATCGACTGCATAAACTTATCTACTGCATCGTGCTGAACCATATCATTGGGTGATAACTCGATCGCCAATGATAGCTCTAGAAACACACTGTTGTTGTTTTTCAACTATAGGAAACCTGGGGTGTTACAAATCTCTCCACTTTAAGAAATTTCTTCCCGAAATTATGAGTACAGAAAAACAACACAAGTACAAATGCATACAAAATTTACCTCAATGGAATAACTCAGGGAACTCCACTCTCATGGTTTGCTCGCGCTCCCATCAAAGTTCCTTGTGACCAAAATTACCTAAGTGGACTTTTACTATTTTGATCACCTTATTCTGCAAATATTTCACCTCTGTGTCTTTGATATGATTGGGCTTGACTTTCATCTTTAACCCACCATCGACCGGCACCTGATCCACAGTAACCACTTGAGTAGTCGATTGAACAACCTTCCTCAGCACCGATATATGGAATACATCATGCAAACCGCTCAACTCTGATGAAAGAGCAAGTCGATAGGCAGCCTCACAAACATATTCCATGATTTCAAACGGTCCAAGGTATCACAGACTTATTCAAGCATTGAATCCTTGATACTCCCTTGAAAGGCGTGATTTTAAGATACACCCAGTCTCCAACTATGAATTTAATATCATAGTTCTTAGTGTTATAATACTTAGCTTTCCTATCCTTAGAAATCAGCAGTCGCTCCCGGATCAAACATTTTGTTGAGTTTGCCTCATCAACGTAATTTCTCTTAAACAACTTTGTTTCGCCACTTTTTGCCCAAGCTAGTGGAGTACGACACTTACTACTATATAAAGCCACATAGGGAGTCATTTGAATACTTTCTTGGTAACTATTGTTGTGGCTGAACTCAATCATATAGAGATGGTCCTCCCACCCATAGTCAAAATACAAGGCACGCATATAGAGAATATCCTCTATTGACATGTTTACCCTCTCGGTCTGACCATCTATTTGAGGATGAAATGTTGTGTTGAACTTCATCTTAGTACCAAATAGTTTCTATATTAGCCTCCAATAATTCGATGTAAATCGCCCGTCTCGGTCACTAATGATGCTATGGGGCACACCAAGTAATCGTACTATGTGGTCAACATTAAGCATTATCAATTTTTCCACTAAATCGTCCTTTTTATTTAGAATGAATTGTGATACCTTTGTCATTGGTCAATAATCACCCATACCACATCGTTCCCGTATTGCGATCTCGGCAAACCGTGCACGAAATCCATCTATATAACATCAAACTTCCATTTCATAATTAGTAATGACTTCAGGCAACCACCAACTTTCTGACATTCAGCATTAATTAGTCCACAAGTATGATACTTTGCCACATAGAGATCTATGTCCTTCATACTTGGCCACCAGAACAACTATTTCATGTCCTTGAACATCTTTATGCTCTCTAAGTGGATTGAGAACTTTGTAAAATGTTCCTCGTACATCAATTCCTTCCGTAATTTGCTAACGTTTGGGATGCACAAGCGACTGACTTTTCATAAAATACACTCATCATAAAAAAACTTGGAATTTGACCAATCCACAGTCTCTGTCAAGTAGCGTTTCATGCTATCATCAAACTCCAATGTCTGTCGAATCCTTTCTGTAAGGTCATATTACACTTCCTTCCAGTTTAAACCTGCATTTACACTAGTTCTCCTGTCAACACAAGAGAAATCCAAGTCCTCCATGTAACGAATAAGATGCTCATCATCTATCTGTATCTAGTTGTCCTATGCTGGAGCCCTACAACTCAAAACATCTGTGATAATATTTCCCTTCTCGGGAGTATAATGTATCTCGAAAGTGTTGTCCCCAAATAACTCCATCCACCTCCTATCACATATTCAAATTGTAACATACCAATTCAAGCTAGACCCCTCGTGTGTGTTTTATGTCAGCTTGGGTGGCTTATGCCCGGTAGGAAAGTTTAGGAGAGATAACTCAATGGTCACAGGGGTGGTTGGTAGGTCCAGACAGTCTTAGAGAGAGAGAGAGACCTAAGTAAACTCAACAAATCGTCGAGTGGTCTCGACGAACCCATCGAGGGATCTCAACAAACCCATTGAGTGGACTCGACGAACCCGTCGAGTGGACTCGACGAACCCGTCGAGTGGACTCGACGAACCCGTCGAGTGGACTCGACGAACCCGTCGAGTGGACTCGACGAACCCGTCGAGTGGACTCGACGAACCCGTCGAGTGGACTCGACGAACCCGTCGAGTGGACTCGACGAACCCGTCGAGTGGACTCGACGAACCCGTCGAGTGGACTCGACGAACCCGTCGAGTGGACTCGACGAACCCGTCGAGTGGACTCGACGAACCCGTCGAGTGGACTCGACGAACCCGTCGAGTGGACTCGACGAACCCGTCGAGTGGACTCGACGAACCCGTCGAGTGGACTCGACGAACCCGTCGAGTGATCTCAGTAAATGAACTTGACGTCGAATTCAGGCACGCTATCTTATTGATTGTGGCCTAGGAAGAAGAATCAGCGGATTTAGAATGTGAAAGTTTTCAGGGAGTCGTGTGAGCGGTGCATTAATTGCTCTTATCATATCCAGAATCTTATTTTATGTTATTATAAAGTTTGGTCAAATAGGGGGTGATACATGGCATGGATGGTCATTCCAAAAGTTTGGGAAGATGTTAGCCCTATTTCTCTCACCTTAAGACCGTTCACCTTAAGATTATTTCCATCATCTGAGAGAGTAATTTCCAACGGAATCGACCTTTATCCTTGGAAGAACAAAGTTCAAAGTAGGTCACCGGAAATAGAATGCCACCACCCGTTTTCCACCAATGAGAAGAACTCGATCCATTACCACAAACTAGGTCATCTTCCTACCCTCTCCCTTGGTGATAGATCTTTAGATCTGAATTTGGAGAGATATCGGGCTCAAGAGAGGTTTATTTTGGTGAGTTAATGGAGTTTTCTAGGAAGATACCATGCTTGAACTTCCGTTCTAGGGCATCGATCGCCATGAAAATATCTTCGAACATTTCCTCTCTTCAATACTAAGATGGCAGACTTGATGTAATGACCCCATTCGTTACATGACGTATAGTAGAAGGTCCGGCCGGGGCCCCACACTATATGCCACAAACAGACGGTGAGGTCACAGGATAATACCAAACCATACACGTATCCTAACTCAGAGCATGCTAGCGGAAGCTTTAAGTTGTAAATTGAACTCTAACCAGGAATGTCCAATATATAAACCACAGTTATATATACAGCCACAGAATGTACAATAAAGGTGAAGGTTTGGCCTTAAGGCCTTACAGTTCCTCTTTCCACACATCATGGATTACAAACATCGGCGCGCAGGCCGGCCATACATGAGTGAAAGCAAAACAAACAAAACCATTCGCGCAGCCTTCAAGGGCTAGCCGCAGCAGCAGCAGCAACAGCAGTAGGGCTTCAGCCCTTCATTTACCACTTGGCTCTCCAGCACCTACATAGGGACAATCCACCCAAAACGGTGGCAAACATGGCAATGGTCAGCATTCAGCTGACCCAATTATAACAATCCTACCCCTTTCTCGGAGCAGTAGCATCCCTTCCCTACACAGCATGGTATCAACAATAGCAACTATGTGCTCGCAGGCACATTCAAGCCATCACAACCGTCGGCCACACGGCCCGATAGTCCGTGCACTCAGAGCACATTCTTGGTGCACCGGAAAACTAGGGTCAACACCACCGTTTACACGGTATTGAGCATTCTAGTCTTTTTGGCGCGCGGGCCTAAGACTCTCATTATGCGCTCCAACGAAACCTATAACCAGGCTTCCAAGTCGGACGGACATAACGCAGGTACGGATCAGCCACCCCCCATTGCTCAAGTCGCCGTGCCACCTCGAATACGGAAGTATCCATGGCAATTTATAGGCGCGGGTCGGTTTCACCATTCCTGTTCGGCAATCTGCCTTTTCATCGAGTTGCAGCCCAACGGCTCAACCGCACACAAAGTGGCAACGCACGGCCACAAGAGTTGCATCCAACCCTCTTCATTTCCTGGACTTCATCCAGTACTTCCTGCTGCACCAAGCAACAGGTAGGCACAAGGCAAACAAGCCATAACCACGGAGTCTTCTCCGATATGCAAACAAGTATCACCAATCCAGACCAGCATGTCCAGATGGGTTTCACACAGCATGCCTAGATCCGTACTCTAATTCCGGACTCTAACAAGGGGGACTTCACATATCTACCCCAAGGGACACCACAACCCACCGCACACTCGCGGGGAATGGTTTTCCCTATGCAATGCAGAAAAGAAGGACTTCATATGTCCAAGAAGGGAGATCGTTACCCTTGACGATCTCTTGGGAGCCATCGAAAACTAGCCAGTGAGAAAGAACCGCAGCAGCTTTGCCGTCACAGCGCTGGCCTCGGATCTTGAATCGTACCACGGGAGCTCAGCCGGTGGCTTGATCTCCTCCTCCTTCTTCCTCCTCCTCTCTCTTTCTCTCTTCACTTAACCAAATGAAGAATGAGCTCTTCTGATGTTTTAATCCAGCAAGGAAACACCTGAGCCCTTGGATCCAAATAGAGAAAAGGAACGGCCACGATTTTCACAAAATCCCAATTTTTTGGCTGACACGGCCTGTGACACGCCCGTGTCACAGGCCGTGTACCCTTAAGCGGCACACGCGGCACTCGTACCGACTGAACTCTACCAGAACACGGGCATCGACACACCCGTGTCGAACCTGACACGCCCGTATCAGTCATGTGACACGCCCGTGTCACCCCTATTACACGACACTCAAAAACCAACAAGCAGTACACGGGTAGGCACACGGCATCGGACACGCCCGTGTCAAATCTGACACGGCCGTGTTCAAGGCTTGGTTCCGGGCCGTGTACTTCCCTGACTCAAACCGCCCATTTCTTGCGTGACACGCCCTGGGACACGCCCGTGTCGCAGGCCGTGTACCCCCGACACGCCCTGGGACACGCCCGTGTCCCAGGCCGTGTCAAACAACCTGCATCTCAAATCGACCTGTTAAGATTTTTGGGGTGTTACAACCCTCCCCTCCTTAATAAAATTTCGTCCCGAAATTTGACATGGTAAGGAAACAAGCAAATACAATGCTATAACTTGATAACTCTGTGATAACAAAAGGTACACGGTCTACAGTTTATACAAATAGCTCGGGAAATTCAGCTCGCATGGTCTGCTCTCGCTCCCATGTTAGCTCTTCACGGCCATAATTGTCCCATCGGACTTTGACCATCCCGATCACTTTGTTCCGCAACTGTTTCTCGGCTCAATCCTCGATCCGAATGGGTCGAACCCTCGTCATTAGCCCATACTCGACCGGTACCCGATCATTCTCTACTACTTGAGCTGGATCCGTAACAGCCTTACGAAGTACTGAGATGTGAAATACATCATGTAATCCACCCAAGTCTGCTGAAAGTGCTAGTCGATAAGCAGCTTCACCAACTCGCTCCACCACCTCAAATGGACCAAGATACCTCGGACTTAGCTTTTTCAAACGTCAAATCCTGGGCACGCCTTTGAAGGGATTGATCTTCAAATATACCCAATCACCCATCGCGAACTCCACGTTCCAGTGTTTGGCATTGTAGTACTTTGCTTGATGATCTTGGGCTATCAATAGCCTCTCCCGAATAGAGCGTATAAGCGAGGTAGCTTCTTCGACTTCCTTTTTCCCACTCAGCTTAGATTCGCCTGCTTCTGCCCAAGCTAACGGTGTACGACATTTACGACCATACAAAGCCTCAAATGGTGCCATACCGATGCTCGCTTGGTAGCTATTATTATAGGCAAATTCTACGAGAAAAATATAATCTTCCCATCTCTTACCAAAGTCTAGGGCGCACATGCGGAGCATGTCCTCCATCGTCCTGTTGGTTCGTTCAGTCTGGCCATCCGTTTGGGGATGAAAGGCCGTACTAAACGCTAATTTTGTACCCAACATGTGATGAACTAGCCGCCAATCATTCGATGTGAATCGCCCATCACGATCACTAACGATGCTCCGAGGAACACCGTGCAGTCGAACAATCTGCTCCACATAGAGCTTGGCCAAGGTTTCCACTGAATCGTCTCTTCTATTTGGAAGGAAGTGCGCCACTTTTGTCAACCGGTTCACAATCACCCAGATTGAATCATGACCGCGTTGCGATCTCGGCAACCCGTGCACGAAATCCATCGAAATTTCATCGAACTTCCACTCCGGAATGGGTAACGACTTCAGGAAACCGCCAGGCTTCTGGCATTCTGCTTTCACCAACGCACAGGTATTACATTCCGCCACATAACGTGCTACATCTTTCTTTAGTCCGGGCCACCAGAACAGCTTTTTCAGATCTCTGTACATCTTTGTGCTTCCTGGGTGAACTGAGTACTTTGCAAAGTGAGCTTCGTACATCAACTCTTCCCTCAATTTACCCACACTCGGGACGCACACTCGACCATTTCTTCGTAACAAACAGTTATCCCAAGAGAATTGGTCATCCGGCCCATCTTTAGCATAGCGCTGGAGACTTTCATCAAGCTCCATTGCTCGCCGAACTCTGTCCGTAAGGTCATATTAAACCTCCGTCCAGTTCAAGCATGCATCGGTCGACGAACCCTTGTCAACACAAGATATCTCCAATGCTTCCAATTCATGGATTAAACGCTGATCATGCCTCTGCAACCAGCTTGCCCGTACCGGAGTCCGACTCAAAGCATCAGCGACCACATTTCCCTTCCCGGGAGTATAGTGAATCTCGAAGGTGTAGTCCCCAAGGAACTCCATCCATCTTCGTTGTCGCATATTCAGATCCTTCTGATCCAACAAGTACTTTAGGCTTTTGTGATCTGTATAGATGTCTACTTTAACGCCATAAAGATAGTGCCGCCACAACTTGAGCGCAAAGATTACCGCCGCCAACTCCAAATCATGGACGGGGTAATTCCGCTCATGCACTTTAACTAGCGCGAGCCATAAGCAATCACTTTACCAAACTGCAGAAGAACGCAGCCTAAGCCGCTCCCGGAAGCATCACTATAGATCTCATAGCCATCTGTACCACATGGCGATGTCAACACAGGCGCCGTGGTCAAACGACTCTTCAGGTCTTCAAAAGCTCTCACGCACTCCGGCATCCAAATGAACCTTTGATCTTTTCTCGTCAGCGTGGTCAGAGGTAAAGCAATCCGTGAGAAATTTTCCACAAACCGTCTATAGTAGCCCGCAAGCCCAAGGAAGCTCCTGACCTCGGCCACTGAAGACATCACTGGCCAATATCGAATGGCACTTATCTTCAACGGATCCACCGCGATACCTTCACCACTTACCACATGGCCTAAAAAGGCTACTGAAGAGAGCCATAACTCACACTTTGAGAACTTGGCGTAAAGCTTATTCCTCCGCAGGGTATGCAAGACCAACCGCAAATGGTTTGCATGATACTCTTCCGACTGAGAGTATACTAAGATGTCATCGATAAACACAATTACGAACAAATCCAAGTACTATCGGAACGTTCGATGCATTAGGTCCATAAATACCGAAGGCGCATTACATAGGGTAAACGGCATTGCCGTGAACTCATAATGACCGTAGCGTGTTCCAAACGCCGTCTTGGGAATGTCACCTTCCCGAATCCTCAACTGATAATATCCCGATTTCAAATCCAACTTGGAATAGACCATTGATCCTGCCAGCTGATCAAATAGGTCATCAATCCGTGGAATCGGATATTTGTTTTTCTCCGTCAGCTTATTCAATTCGCGGTAGTCAATACATAACCGCAAACTACCATCTTTCTTTTTCACAAATAGAACAGGCGCGCTCCAAGGTGACATACTTGGGCGTATGTATCCCTGCTCGAACAACTCTTGTAATTGGACCTTCAATTCAGCCATCTCTTTTGGCGCGACGCGATAAGGTGAGCGGGCCATAGGTTTAGCACCTGGCACCAACTCAATAGAGAAGTCAATCTCCCGCTGGGGTGGTAACCCAGGAAGATCTTTAGGAAACACATCGGCAAACTCTGACACAACCAGAACGTCACCGACACTGGCCTTTGGCTCAACATCCTGAATTAGCGTGAAGAATAACTCCGCGCCCTTTCGAACAGCATTGACGACAGAGTCCCGCCAACTCCTCGCATACCAGCGAACTTCGTCACAAGTCCGGAATTCTGGCCCAGTGTGATCTCCTTGGAGTTGCAATCAATAAAGGCACGCTGCTCCGAGCGCCAGTCCATGCCAAAGATCACATCAAACTCCGATAACGGTAGCACAGCTGCACTAAAACCGAAATCCCGACTTCCTATTTGAACATCCACATCGCAAGCCCTAACCGCAAGCATCACACAGCCATTCGGCAATAGTACCCTTGTACTATCAACCGTCACATGACTCGGCACCCCAATTCGAGATACGAAGTCCTCAGACAGAAAAGAATGCGAAGCACCCGTATCAAACAGGGCTCTTGCCAGATTATTCCGAATCAGGACAAAGCCTGCAGCACACACACATCATGCACAAGCTATACATTAGCACTTAAGCAAGTAAGCTATATTAACTCGTACCTGTGACGACGTCACTTTGCTTAATCGCCTCCTGCTGACCAAGGTGATAAACTCGGGGCTGTACCTGGGACGCAGAGGAATCAACCACCGCTTTGCCCTTCTCAGCATAAGACGCACCCGTCTTCTTTTCCCCTTTGGGCTTAACAACCCGACAATCACGGGCTATATGCCCCACCCGGCCACATGTAAAGCATGTACGAGACTCCGTCCTTGACGTCGCCCCCGACACAACGGTCGTAGACACTTGCACAGACGGCTTGGACCTCTTGCCCCCTTTCTTCTGGTAGAACGATTTGCTAGGGCGAGGTGCTTGAACCTCTAGCTTTGACACAACCAAGCCCTTGTTCCCTTGCACCCGTCTCATGTCCTTCTCCAACCCACATGCAGTATCAACCAACGCCTGAAACCCTTGGTTCACTGAACTCGAAAGCAGGAACCTCAACTCATCCTGCAATCCTTCATAGAACCTATTCGTTTTCCTTTGGTCATCCGCGAAGATTGTTCCCGCATACCGCCCCAACCTGGTAAACTCATGCAGGTAGGTATCCACGCTATCTTCTCCTTGCTTTAACTGTTGGAACTCATTTTCCATGGCAATGCGTTGTGCCGCTGGGACATGCTTCGCCAGAAATATTCGAGAGAACTCCTCAATCGATACTTGCGTTAATTGCCTGCCCGCCAAATGGTGTACCTCAACCTCGTCCCACCACAACCCCGCCTCTCCTTCAAGCATGAAGGTGGCCAAGGTGACCTTTAAAGTTTCCTCCGCCCTGATCGCTGTCATTATCCGCTTGACACGCGATAACCAATCCTCTGTCTGCGTTGGGGATCCCAGTCCCGTAAACGTAGGCGGACTGAAGCTCATGAATTGCTTCAACTGTCGGTCAGCTGCTCGTGGATCTACAGCCTCAACCGGCTCAGGTCTTATAACAACACGAACTGGTTCTACTGCCGGCTGCGCTTGCCCGGTCGGCTGAATCATGGCAAATAGAGCCTCAGCAACTAAGCGAAGAGTTTCCGCAGATGGAGGAGGTATTGGCACCTCAGCTGGTGCTGCACTCTCATCAGAGCGCTGGGGCTCGGACTGCCCAGCACCACTACGCGTCACCTATAGGTGGACAAGACACACATTAGCGATTGCATGCAAGCAAAATAACAGAAAAGGAACGCGCAGATTCCTCAAACAAGATTATGTACATTTCTTAGTGGACATTCCAGAGTTCATTAGCGTTACAGCAGGGTGCACAAACACGCGCTCGCCACCCCACAAAAGAATTCGACCACGAATTCGAAAGAGGAAGACCGAACGAAGCTGATACCAAAATATAACGACCAAACCCACAGGTCGGAGGATCGAAACCTCCCTCTGATACTAAAATGTAACGACCCCATCCGTTACATGACGTACAGTAGAAGGTCCGGCCGGGGCCCCACACTATATGCCACAAACAGACGGTGAGGTCACAGGATAATACGAAACCATACACGCATCCTAACTCAGAGCATGCTAGCGGAAGCATTAAGTTGTAAATTGAATTCTAACCAGGAATGTCCAATATATAAACCATAGTTATATATACAGCCACGGAATATACAATAAAGGTGAAGGGTTGGCCTTAAGGCCTTACAGTTCCTCTTTCCACACATCATTGATTACAAACATCGGCGCGCAGGCCGGCCATACATGTGTGAAAGCAAAATAAACAAAACCATTCGCGCAGCCTTCAAGGGCAAGCCGCAGCAGTAGCAGTAACAGCAGTAGGGCTTCATCCCTTCATTTACCACTTGGCTCTCCAGCACCTGCATAGGGACAATCCACCCAAAACGGTGGCAAACATGGCAACGGTCAGCATTCAGCTGACCCAATTATAACAATCCTACCCCTTTCTCGGGGTAGTAGCATCCCTTCCCTGCACAGCATGGTATCAACAATAGCAACTATGTGCTCGCAGGCACATTCAAGCCATCACAACCGTCGGCCATACGGCCCGACAGTCCGTGCACTCAGGGCACATTCTTGGTGCACCGGAAAACCAGGGTCAACACCACCGTTTACACGGTATTGAGCATTCTAGTCTTTTTGGCGCGCGGGCCTAAGACTCTCATTATGCGCTCCAATGAAACCTATAAACAGGCTTCCAAGTCGGACGGACATAACGCAGGTACGGATCAGCCACCCCCCGTTGCTCAAGTCGTCGTGCCACCTCGAATACGGAAGTATCCATGGCAATTTATAGGCGCGGGTCGGTTTCACCTTTCCTGTTCGGCAATCTGCCTTTTCATCGAGTTGCAGCCCAACGGCTCAACCGCACACAAAGTGGCAACGCACGGCCACAAGAGTTGTATCCAACCCTCTTAATTTCCTGGACTTCATCCAGTACTTCCTGCTGCACCAAGCAACAGGTAGGCACAAGGCAAACAAGCCATAACCACAGAGTCTTCTCCGATATGCAAACAAGCATCACCAATGAAGACCAGCATGTCCAGATGGGCTTCACACAGCATGCCTAGATACGTACTCCAATTCCGGACTCTAACAAGGGGGACTTCACATATCTACCCCAAGGGACACCACAACCCACCGCACACTCGCGGGGAAGGGTTTTCCCTATGCAATGCAGAAAAGAAGGACTTCACATGTCCAAGAAGGGAGATCGTTACCCTTGACGATCTCTTGGGAGCCATCGAAAACTAGCCGGTGAGAAAGAACCACAGCAGCTTTACCATCACAGCGCTGACCTCGGATCTCGAATCGGACCACGGGAGCTCCGCCGGTGGCTTGATCTCCTCCTCCTTCTTCCTCCTCCTCTCTCTTTCTCTCTTCACTTAACCAAATGAAGAATGAGCTCTTCTGATGTTTTAATCCAGCAAGGAATCAACTGAGCCCTTGGATCCAAATAGAGAAAAGGAACGGCCATGATTTTCCCAAAATCCCAATTTTTTGGCTGACACGGCCTGTGACATGCCCGTGTCACAGGCCGTGTACCCTTAAGCGGCACACGCGGTACTCGTACCGACTAAACTCTACCAGAACACGGGCATCGACATGCCCGTGTCGAACTTGACATGCCCGTGTCAGTCATGTAACACGCCCGTGTCACCCCTGTTACACGGCACTCAAAAAACAACAAACAGTACACGGGTAGGCACACGGCATCGGACACGCCCGTGTCAAATCTGACACGGCCGTGTTCAAGGCTTGGTTCCGGGCCGTGTACTTCCCTGACTCAAACCGCCCATTTCTTGCGTGACACGCCCTGGGACACGCCCGTGTCCCAGGCCGTGTACCCCCGACACGCCCTGGGACACGCCCGTATCCCAGGCCGTGTCAAACAACCTGCATCTCAAATCTACCTGTTAAAATTTTTGGGGTGTTACACTTGATTTCGTGAAGAATAGTGGTGTAATGAGGGAGAAAAGGAGGAGAGATGTTGAACGCATTTTGTTCTTGGCTGAAGGAAGAGGATGAATAGATGTCGTACATATTATCATTAAGATTCGTGCAGAAACTCTACTTCTTCATTAGACAAAAAATCTATTTTGTACGCGTGACGGACTTCAAGCTTGACTTTAGGCATGATACGGTAGGATTCAGGTCTCGGGCTTGACATGAAAGTTATTTACCTCGGAAAGAATTTCAATTGAGCAATTGATAATTTTTTGGGGAGCTCTATAACTCTCTAAAGGTGAGTTCAAAATTACTGTTCTAAAATTAATTCACATGTTAGTGCAAGACAGATTTTGTCCAGGTTTGCACAACCGTGATCAACCCCAATTTTAGGCATGATAGACTTAGATCTGGACCTAATACTTTACAAGAAAGTTGTATTCCTTTGAAATAACTATCCCAAATGGGGTTAAACTTAATTTTTTGTCGTCTGTAGCTCCAGAAAATCCAGTTTCAGTAAGTTGTGTCCTAAATGTACAAATTTTGATGTTTCTTGGATTTCTCGTAAAAGAATCATCTAATACCTTTGAAAATTGGTAGTCACGTGCATGATGATATTTCTATCACTCCTGATGAATTTAATAATTTTTGGATAAGTATTTGAAGAGATATTGATATATGGTATTATAAATATTGGCATCATAAATGATTACCAAGACGTCCGAATGGGCTGAAACTTTGTGAGAATGTTTAAAATAATAGACTTGATCTATAGTATGAATCTCAATGAATATGAATGGGGTATGACCTTTCAAATAAATACTTATTAGATTTTTTTCTCACATTCAAAAGTTTGCATTTTTAGATTTATAATGATGCCCGAATAATTGTATGAGGTAAAAGATGATGAAGATGGCATGTTGGAGTGCGGGACATATGTAAGGTGATGACCTCACCATGTTATTAAGGCACAGGATGTCCTGTAGGACCCTTAGAGTTAGTATTCCATGTTTTTCTTGCATTGATGCGAGAATTTATGACAACACACTACTCGATTGGGTTGTGACTTGTTGGTAACCGTAGGATATGTTATATCCTGGAAGATAGTATGTAAGGATGTGGTTGGATGTCCTTGGGTGCTTCTTTGCACGTTTGGTACACGAGGATTTAACGGTGTGTATATCGATACATGGTTGTTGAATGATCTTGTGTTGAGGATTACTTGTGGAAGGTATACGCGCTTACCGATCATTACACCGATGGAAGCTGGAAGATAGACCTCAGTCGGTTGGGATGGGTTCTTTGGTGCTTACTTCCCAAAGACCCATTTCATGCTAGTTGATCCAGTTGTTATTTGCTCTTTAGTGTTTAATTCCCAAAGACCCATTCCGTGCTATTTAGGCCAGTTGGGATAGGCTCTTTGGTTCTTACCTCTCATTGACCACTTCTATATCATAGTACACAGGGACTCCAGTATAAGGTATATAGCATTGAGGCATCCGTGAGGCCTAGGACTGGTAGTGTGTATGTTATCCTAATAGTTGAGAAGTCTGCTCCACTGTCACCATTTGTCCATGACGGGTGATGCCTGAGAGGTTCTCTACCTCTCAAAAACATGGAACTAAAGGTTTATGTCAACATAGCAAGTCAAAGTGCGTGCATACATTCACTATATTGCATTGCACCACATAAGATCCTTATCATATAAATTAGTATGAGCTCTTTTATATGACTAGTTACAATTTATTATACTATATCCTTAACTTATATGCGTATATGGGCATCCCTATATGTTATGTTTAATTCAGTTCTTTCATTTTTTGCTATTTGACACATTACTAGCATTGATGTACTTTATATACAAGATGATATTTTTGTTATTACCTGTTGACTTTATGAAAAATTGACGTAAGATAACTGCCTAATTAATAACACATATTGTCACCTGCATGCTTATTAATGATTATATTGTGTTCCTCTTTCTTTTCGTTCACCCGGTGCCTAAGAGTCACAAGAGTGAGAGGATGTGAAGCCACTTAGTCTTTATGACTAACACTTGCTACACCCCACTTGTTAGGAGGACACCCCATGGACGGAGCAGCAACAGTACCTCGTATAAGAGGGCAGCCAGGCTAGGGAGATAGGGATTGACAATATGATTCCTTCGCTTCCTCTAGTGATAAAAGTGAGCGAGCGTTTTAGTTATAGCACCTTTTGGGCAAATTGTGTACTCTGATATTAGCAGGAGCTTTTGTAGCTACCTGACTATTGTATGATTCTGTACTTTTACTTATTGTGTATTATGACTTTTATGTTAATCTTTTATTGATGGGTTGGCAATGTGATATTGGAAATTAGTTGGTAGAATAGGCGACATGTGGTACAGATTAGCATGTGTGCATATGATACCGCAAGGTGGCTATTCTGGGCATAAGACTTCCCTCGAATGTATCTTGTGTTCCGGGAGGGGGGTCTTACAAATGGTACCAGCTTGTAACGATCCTGAGATAAAGAAGATATTGGATAGTGCTTCCACCGCCCTGAATTATTCAGTTTGGGGGCAAACTGAATTAGCGGAAGCAATGGTGTGCCAATTTGTGATTCACACTAAGTATGTCCTCTAACACTTAGATATAGTGCCAACCTAACTAGGATAACACCTTGGTTTGACTTAGTATGGAATTTTGGGATGCATCCTAGTCAAAACCTAGCATCAGGTATAATTTGGAAAAGCTGTAAGATACCTAAAAACAACAAAATAACAGAGTTGAAAGCAAGGGTAAGTGTCTAAGTCTTACACCCCAATATCTCCATTTAACTTCGCAGGGATATTATCACCACTACCCAAGCTTATAAGATCATTTTGAGAAAGTTTGGTTTTTGTATTCTACTATCAGAGTAGTAGGAGACTCGTAAGATTACTCTACTATTTAGAAGTAATTATTGTGACAAATGTAAGACCCCCTTTTTTTTCTTTTTAAACACCGGGGTCTTAGGCCCAGAACAGCCACTTTGCAGTGACACCTTCACGCCCTGAAGGGTCATCACCATAAATCGCCGATTCTGCCGGCCAATTCTATCACAGAATGGTAGCACAATAGAGTAAAAGAAAGTCCACATGAAAATCACATATATAGAAAAGAAGTCTCCACGAAGGGAGTGTCCACAAAATAATATATCAGAGTACTAAAATACGGGCTTATGCCCGGTACATCATAATCCTCACTACAGGTCACTCATGCGGAAGAAAAAACAAAACATCTACTCAAGGTCGAGACTCACGGTCCCGGCTATATGAACTCCACAGCTAGACTGCCCCATCTCCAAGCGCACCGGTCTCCTGGACTGCTCCCCCGTGCTGGGCTCCACGATCCCCTAAAATGATATGGTTCGAAAATTGTTAGTCATAAAGACTAAGCCCTATCATACCCTACCCCTTCCCCTATGGCTCCTAGGTACCGAGCGGAGAGGAAGATATGGAAGGACATGAAGGTGGAGATTAATTCAAAGTAACAGGTGGCAGCGGAACTAATCTAGCAATTCTATAATAAATATGACAGAAACAAAAGGTAGGAAAAGTAACCTTAACTTATGTGCGAAAGCGCATAAGCCAAGGGATCTTCTGTAAGGCTCTCATCGTATAAAGTGTCCCATACCACTTATATGTTGGGGTGTCGGTTATCAAACAACAACATATATATATATTAAATTTAACCTTAATTTATAAACTTGCCCACACAAGCTTATAGATCAAGGGATCGTTTTGCAAGTCCTAATGTATAAGCATCCCATTCCACTTATACTTTAGGTGTCAGGGTTAAATGAATCGATTATTCTATGACATGCAAGTGGGTATGATGGAACATGCAAGTGAACCTCACACACCCAACTCTGTGCACACAGACCTTTAGTTCCCCCTTTCGGAGCCGTTACCTCCCAGGATACCTCTGTAGTGGCAGACGGAAGCGGTGGGTTGGGCCTCGCCCACCTCTAAACCAGTAAAGCACTATCGGTCAGACCTATCGTACGCCTCAACGCTTGGTGCACTAAGCGGACTCCTGCATACTCTTGCCGCACCGGACTTCTGTTGGCGAAGTGCTAACCACACTTGCCGAGTCAGCGTATTGGCGTCGGGGCATCGACCTTCCAATACCGAAGACCCACCACCTTAATTTTCTTTCCTTTGATGCACATGCAAATTTAATCGTAATCAAACAAAAACCGAGCCGAAGCTCCCCGGACCAAAACGTCCGTCTCTTAACCAATCGAGCTGAAGCTCCCCAAACCATTCCATCCGTCTCTTAACCAATCGAGCCGAAGCTCCCAATAATATTCCTGTGCTAACAGTGTTTGTTAAATGCGAGTTCATAATTACTAAGTTAATCTTTTCGATTTGTTATTACAGTTTACGTTAACCCAGGACTGCCCCCGGTATTCCCTGTGAAGGGCTCTCAAAGGGCACTAGGAACTATGATGGTAGCTGAATCCCATCGTTCCCTTTCGCAAGGTACTTATTGTTATTGGTTGATTCCCTTTACCCATTCCCTTCTGATATTACGATAGACTAACCTAAGGTGATTTTTAACCTTCCTCTCTTCACGAAAGACGATCTTTCGTCGAACCCGAGCACCTCTTAACTCTAGCCATCACCACTTCTCACTACTCTTCATATCATTCCATTGCGATATCATCCACAACAGTACACCCAGACAAAATGACTAACTCCTATAACTATCCCAGATCACATCCTATTGCAATTTAACAATTTGTTATATGCAGACCAACCTAGACTATATGTCGAACCGAATAGGAGGTAATCTAGATAATCATCCAAATGCCCTAAAATATTTACTGGAGACTTATCATGATATAATTAGTCTAAATCCATAAAATGGTAATTTTCATAATTTATCAGGCATTTAATTAATTTCCTCAAAAATTCCAAAGGCTACTGGTTTGAACATGAACTACCCTAAGTACTCATGCAAGATATCCAAAAAAATTATTATAAATATTTTCCTATCTCAATATGGTAAATCCAAGGTATCACAATTTTTCTATCATCAAAAATGAACTAAAACTATTTTAGCAATATTTTCTATCTTCCGTTATTTATGAACCAAGTACAGAGTATATCCATCCAAAAATTATAAATTAATTATATTATGCAGCTACAACCTTAAAAATAGTATTGACCAAGTTTCATAATTTTTCAGCGATAATATCATCCATAATTAATTTTCAAAGCATAAAATCCCTTTTTATTATTTGTATAGGAAGTACTGGATTTACTCAACTAAACATTATACAAAAATTCAGGAGCAACCATTCTGTCCTAAAACATTTACTTCCAAGATTTCATGGGGTTTCAATGAACAGAAAGATTTAAATAATTAAAACATCAATTAGGGCTATAACAATCGTTACAAATGAAGTGTTGGAAATAGACATCATAAAATTTCAATAAAATTGCTATAGGTTCTACCCGTCCCAAAACGTACTCTACCCGAGTTTCACAATCTTTAGATAATGTTTAGTGACAGATTGTACTTAATTAGTATTCTACCCTAAAGCTAAGGTTAAGGTTTTAAGGTATTTACCTGTCTCCAAATCCTCCAAGATTTCATCCAGATGATTTTTATCATGCTAATGTAAACTCTACAAAATTTCAAGGCAATACGAGAGCAATTGCCCCATGTCCTTCACAACCCTCAAAACCCTCCATTTAGGGTTTGAGTGTGGATCCTAGGGTAAACCAACCCTAAAAAACACCATTTTCTCCAAGTGGGTTATAATAACCCCTCTAAGTCAGTGATCAAAATATTAGCCTCTGTTGAGGTGATTTGACTGTTCCAACCTCTTAGTGCACTTCTTACTCAAAAATGCCTCATTAATGCCTAGTTAAGAATAGGTGACTTCCTATCCAAAACTCATCCAAATGAGTTGAAATTTTGTACAGATCTAGGTTTTATAGCCAGGGACCACTCACCAAAATTTGGGAGGGTTTGGATGTAATTTAACCACTTAGATTAATTACTCTATCTTTATTAAATTAAAATAAAATTCTTAGGCAAAGTTTCTCTAAAAATTACCATTTTTGGACAGCCACTAGGTATGGCTATGGGTAACTACCTGACCAAATTTCAGGTCATTTGGACAAGGGACGAAGCGTGGGCATTAATTTTAGTTCCTGCCCAACTCTAGGTACAGCCTATACTAAAACAAGTGCTGCGGTCAAACCGTTTACCAAAACGAGTTGAAATCAATTTTAAATTAATCTAGACTCGAAGAGACACAACTTTTGTGACTGGCCATTTTTTCTAAATCGGCCTCTAGGTACCTCGTTTTGCTGCATCAACATATGCCCATTTAATGTATCTTTTCTATATAAATTATTTACATAATTTTTAAATAATAAAAATGCTTTTACTGTTCATCTTCTACAGAACCAGAAAACTTAATTCAGAAACATATTTTTCCTGTAGCTCTTCTGTGATCCATCGCCGGCCGTCCGGTCACTTCCCTAGACGGCCACCACCACCACCACCTCCGTCGAGGCGATGATTATCGGTCGGCGGTGGTTCGGTCGCCGGAGGTGACGGTTTCCGGCGTACCCGAAAATATATTTTTCATGGTTTCTCCATGAAAACTCAAGATAGGTCCGGCTCCATTGAGCACGAAATTCTTTTCTAAGATCCTAAGATCTACCCATAAAAGAAGAAGTAGAGGAGGACCTTGTTCGCGGTTTGGAGGCGAGATGAACGTCAGATTGTCATAGCGCGATGGTGGCGTTCCCGAACTTCTCCTACAACAAGAACAATAATCTGAATCCGTTTGGTAAAGAGTGTAACCTTCTCATCTTGTTCTAAGGGGGCTTTTATAGATATCCAAGTGGGGAGGGAAAAGGGTAAAAGCATTCATGGCCATGAAAGCTCTCTCTTAATAATATTTTGGTTAATGGTGGAGGGAAAGGAAATGCTGGAATAAGAAGAGGTGTTTGCCATGTGGCGATTTCCTATTAGACCAATACTTTCTCTTTCTTATTAAGTAATTAGAGAATGAAACGACCCATAAATACTCCTGGCGTAACTTTCCATACCAGAATTTATTATAACACGTGTTTGAATAATTTCAGGCCTGAACCGACATTTCGACCTTTGTCACGGGCGTGACACATAGGTCACGGGCGTGACAGGCTCTTGTGGAAAATTCTGAGTTCGCCGATCGTCTTCCTGAGATCGATGATCGTCGAAGGGGGGTCACGCCCTAGGTCGCGGGTGTGACATATCGGTCACGGGCGTGACGGGACCGGGTTGCAAGTTCTACGCTCGCTGATCGTCTTCCTGAGATCGAGGATCGTCGAAGGGGGGTCACACCCTATGTAATGGACGTGACATGTCGGTCACGGGCATGACAAACCCATGATGCAAATTCTGCGCTTGCCGATCGTCTTCCTGAGATCGACGATCGTCGAAGGGGGTCACGCCCTAGGTCACGGGCGTGATATGTCGGTCACGGGCGTGACAGGCCCATGATGCAAATTCTGAGTTCGCCGATCGTCTTCCTGAGATCGACGATCGTCGAAGGGGGTCACGCCCTAGGTCACGGGCGTGATGGGTCGGTCACGGGCGTAACCAACCCGTGACCCGAAATCTTGGTCGATGGACTTCAATTCTTGGGTTTCTATGGTTTTGTCATGGCAGATCGACTCCTAGGGGTCCAGCTGGAAATGGGATGTTACAACAAATATAATAGAGCAAAGTGTTTGGATCCAGAGAAGAACCAAATTTCTATTTGGGCACATATTGACTCGTTTAAAGGTTGTTGTAAAGAGTAGCCTTGAGGAACTAGAACATGTATTACATCAATAACTCTTAGGGGCAGAAGTATAGGTGCTTTGATACAAGGATTTATAGGGTAAGAACTCAAAGTCGAGGATTATATGCTCCTAAGGATTGTGCGCATACATGAGATGAATGTACCATGTGGGTGGTGGAGGAAACTCAGTCCAAAATGTATGAGGGCTTATCTCTTTATTTATGGGGCTAGTTATGCACCAGCTTGGGTTTCTCTTTGTTTTTTTTTTGAAAATGGTATGCCACAAACGTAAGATATTATGGAATTTGGAATAGAAATTCATAATAATATTCATTCTTAGTGTTTTGACATGGAAAGAGGTCGCACATGCTTGAGGTATGGATAATAACAACTGACATGTTGAACTCCTCTCTGGATAATTATTGAAATGAAATGAAACTTGATATATAACATCATATGCACCTTAGGAATTTCCCAAAAATTGGGTGTAATTTTTGGAGATGCACAATTTTCCTAAATTAAGGGTTTAGGTATTAATTGTTATATGTTGAAATTATCAAAATTTATATGGCTTGATTGTTTGATATAAAATTTCAACATTCTATTATGGAATAAAAATTATATGAACGATATCTGGTTGAAATTGTAGGGCATTTGGAATTTATTTGATAAATAGTTAATCATGTTGAGAATCATACCCTTTTTTTGAATATGTAGGAACCTGTGCGTCGAGAATATATTATTCATAAAGAGAAAGCTGATGAGAATTCTAAATTCGGTGCATGTTTAAGTAGGATCTACATCACATAAAAGTAGCACTTAACTCGGGTCCTCATGTTGTTAAGGATAATGATGTGATTATAACCCATGCGAGGCATGGAGTCATAAATTCACCTCCTTTTTGAGCCTTAGAAAAGGTTCGTAATATCATCAGGTCAAGGTGCTAAACATCACAGGACGAACAAATATTGATTTTTTTTAAATCATTTAAAATATTAAATTTACTAAGCTTAAATCTTAGAGGCAATATCAGTATGTTTGGAAATTAGTGGATTGAAATGAGATAAATGTGAAGGAAAATGAGGTAGCATGATTGTGTATACTTGAAGGCAACTTAAGAAGCATGAGGTTAATTACTCAGTGCACGACTTAGAGCTGGGAGCAGTTATTTTTGCTTTGAAGATTTGGAGGCACTATCTGTACGGCGTCCACTATGAGATCTTTTTAGATCATAAGAACTTGAAATACATCCACACCAAGAAAGATCTGAACTTGAGACAACAGCAGTAGCTGGAGTTTCTATGCGATTATGAATTTTTATTGAACAACCACCCAGGGAAGGCGAAAACGCAGTAGAGGATGATCTAAGCAAAATGGCACCCATGTCCAGCCCTGAGTCTCGATTATTGGCTAAGGAGTTGTTTAGAGTGCTTGAAGAGATGGAGATTATGCTGGTGTCTAAGGCTTGTCCCGAGGCCTATATAGAGTACCTGGCCACCATGAGTATAGTTTGTGACATCCATGCTGCTCTGGCCCCTATATTCCAAGCAATTATAGATGGATTAGCGGAGGGTTACATGCTAAAGGAATACCTCATTCATTTCCATGGCAGACTTTATATTTCGGCAGGTGGTGGGATTCGGGGAGACATCTTGAGAGAGGATTATTAAACAAAGTATTCAGTGCATCTCGGGATTGCCAAGATGTACACTGACTTGGGGAGGACTATGTTTTGGCCAGGAATGAAGAGAGATGTCACATACTATGTTACACATTACAAAGCTTGTGAGAAGGTAAAGGTTGAGTGCAAGAGCCCTGGAGGATTATTATTGTCATTGCCCATCCCCGAGTGAAAGTTCGAGGATATTTCCATGGACTTTGTTCACGGCCTTCCCCGATCTTGCTCTAGGAATAATTTAGTTTAGGTGATAATAGATTGCTTGACAAAGGTTGCCAGGTGCATCCCGATAAAGAAGGAGGCATATGTCGATGTTTTGGTATGTCTCCTTGTGGAGCAGTTCATTCAGTACTATGGGGTGCCTAAGACTATAGTTTTGGACCGTGATGGTCACTTCACCACTAAGGAATGGAGGGCAGTACAAATGTATTTGGGATCTTGCCTTAACGTCAGTATGACTTTGTATCCTATGAATGACGGTTAGTCTGAGAGCACTATCAGGACTATGGAGGACTTGCTGCGTTTATGCATTTTGGAAAGTGGAGAGCTGTGGGGAAGACTTCTACCATTGGTAGAATTTTCATATAGTAATATTCATCAGGTAAGCATTGAAATGGAACCCTATGAGGAACTTTTTGGTAGGAGGTGCAAAACGCCTTCATCATGGGTCCAGGATGAGAATTGAAAGGAATTGGGGGTGGAGTACATCTATGACACCAACGCTATGATTAGATTAATCCAGGACTGCATGCTAGAGGCCCGAAGTTAGCACGCAAAGTACTATGATGCAAAACATAAAACCCATATAGAATCCTAGATGGCTTATCCATCTTATTCGACGTGTTGTTTGAGATGAATGTTAATACTCATAATTTAGTCTCTGGTTCTCGTGAATTCACAATAGTTGCGTCGATGCACTAAAATGTGTATGTGATATGATGATATTATAAACTAAATAATATTACTAAGTATGTGTGTTGAAGACTCATGACAGGGCATAACTTGTAGGATGTGATGATATCCTAAGACATTATATTATGGTCCCAAATAGTGGTACTTGGGTGCTAAATAGCACGGGTTAAAATTGTAGTTAAAGATTTTTATGATATATATGATCCTTCGAATAGGGCTCTGATGGTTTCAAAAATCGAAGCCCATATATTTGGTGATATTATAATCATTTTTAGAAAGATTCATAATTTTTGAGGATAAGTCATTATTATCAGCATGTATATTTTTGAATTTGCATGAAAAATGTTAAGTGTTCATGAGATCTCTCTTGAGATGAGACAAACTCATGACAAATCCTATGTTTGAAAAAGATTTTACCTTCATATCTTGTAAATATAATCCCTTCTCAGAAATTTTTTAGAAGTCATTTTGGACATCACTATTACAATTATTACTGGATGTATAATCTGAAGGTTTAATTATGCGACTTCTTGAACTTTAAAGTTTACGATTCGACTGACATTGTGATTAGCCATATTAAATATTAAATTTCGTACAAATAGAAATGATGGTTTGATTGACTACCCATGAGTACATTAAAATATGTTTTGTAGTCTAAACTATTAGGGTATTTTTAGGTTTTTAATACACAAATCATGTCTTGTAAGCTTATTTTTTGTCCTCTTTTGTATATATTATTGCCACTAATGTTTTCTTCTCTTTTTACAGGTTTCCAGAGCTTTCGGCCAAAAATTACCTGACATGCCCCCAAGACACGCCCTCCCTGGGCATGTCATAGGGCATGTAACCTGATCCCGAGGAAGTTTGCTGCCAGAACAGAAATACTGAGAAAAACCACTGACATACCCCCCTGCCACGCCCTCCCTGGTCATGTCTTTGGGCGTGTCACCCTCATCCTGAAGCTTGCTGCCACAATTAAAGATTTTTCATTGATGCATGTAAATAGTACTAACACGCCCCCCTATACGGGCATGGCCCTAGGGCAAGTTCCACCTTTTTTGATGACTGATGGATTTATGACCAGTGATTGAGACTTGAAGTGCCTTACACGCCCCTCCTACATGGGCATGGCCCAGGGCTTGCCCACTGATGTACAGAAGCAATCATCATTCCCGCAAGAATCCAGAGCCTGAGGTCAACTCTGTGTATGTCACGCCCCCCTGACACGCCCTCCTTGGGCGTGACAAAGGGCGTAACCAACCCATGAGAATTTATATAAATTCATGCCTCCCCCTTGTGTCCAGCAAGAAGTTTGAGGTTTAGAGGGGAGGTTCTGCCCTTTTGTTTCTTAGTGTTTTTCATGTTCTTTCTCTCTCTCTTTCTCATTTTATGTCTTTATTATCCCTAGCTTAGTGTAATCTTTTGTTATAGTTTTTGTAATTGCTTTAGTTGTTAAATGTAATGCTAGTTTAGGTTTTTATTCCATGCAAGTGTAATCCTATTTTTCAAAGTGTCGTTCTCTCTTATCATTAATATAAATTGCCCTTTGTTTACTTTGTGTTCTTAATGTTCTTCTACTCATCTCTCCTCCTCCACTTCTCCATGATTAACTAATCCTCCTTGTACTCGATCTTAATTATTCGAGGTTCGAGTTGATTAAGTTATGATGCTTTAAATTTACTTTTTCTTTTTAGGATTTAGGCCTTTGATTTACTCTTGATTTTTCATGTTTGGAGTTATATCATCGATATATAATTTCCATCTTTGTTTTCACTCTTAGCTAACCGAGAGGCTCGTAGTTTGAAGTGAAAACTCAAGAATAAAGAGAGTTGCACGCACCTCTCGAGAGAGGCAGACGTCCAAATCTCCCGGATTGGATTGAAATCCAATAAAGAGGTTCATAGCGTAAAGCGAGCTTTAGGTCTCCGATTTGGACGAGAGTCCGGTCGGACCTTCCTAAACTTAGTTGGGCATGACTTTGAGAGAAGCGTGTTCAAGATTTAGGAACCTCCATGGTAAAGGAACTTTACCGTATTAAGCTTAGGTTTATTATCGCATTTTTAATCATCTTTTGCCGGGGTGATTCTCGATCGAGTGCTTTTCCATTTCTTTGGTTAAACCCGCCGTTGTGATCGATTTTAATAGCTCTTTAATTAACTGCAAGTAGTTGTCTTTAAGCGCAATATTTCGTTTCTTAATCGAAATTAGCTTTCTTTTAACCCTAAAACATCCTTTGATAAGATAATTACCTTCGTGTGAGTAGGTTTACTCAACAGTTCCCGAATTTCAATACGACACTTGTGTCCCCTAGCTACAGTTCGATAGGTATACTTGCCTAGTTGGATTGCTTGTTTGGCTCTCTTTTCTCTAGAACGAAAAGCTTTCACAAATTTTTTGGCACCGTTGCCGGGGAGCAACTTTTGTTGATAATTTGAAAACACGAACCTATTACTTTTATCGTTTCTCTTTCTCTCCCTCTTTCTAAAAAAATAAAAATCAAAAAAAATTATTAATGCTCTTAATAGAAACCCGCATCACAATTTTTCTAAACCACTTAACTGTATCGAAAAGGGCAAAGTGGCTTAAATACCACTATCTTGTCTAGTACCTTGCGAACCCTTCATTGGGTAGCCCTTGGGAAGTTCGGGAAGTAAAACATAAAGAAATCTATTTCAAAAAAAATTTAGCTTCTCCTTTTTCTAGTTTATTTATTTCTCCTTCTTTATCTTCTCTTCTTCTAGTGCATGACCCGCGGGAGTCCGTCGGTTATTTTAGACTTGGACCACAAAATTGAGCGTACTCTTCGGAGAAGATCGCAATTTCAAGGCCCTACTCTCCAAATACCGGTTGTGGATTCTGAGTCATTTTCTACTTTAAGAATGGAAGACCCTACGTGGAGGAATCCGTGCATAGGACTATGTCCTATTATGTATGACCGAATCTAGAGGGAACAGAATTAAGCATCATGTGCCCTATTATAGCTAATAATAATTTTGAACTTAAGCATAACATAATTAAAATGGTGCAGCAATATATGCAATATGACAAACTTCAAGATGAAGATTCGAATGAGTATATAGCAAGCTTTCTTGAGGTTTGTGACACCTTCAAGATCAATGGTGTTACAAATGATGCAATTAGGCTAAGATTCATCCTTTCTCCCTAAGAACCAAAGATAAATAATGGTTGATGACTCTGCCAATAGGGAGCATCACCACTTGGGATCAACTAACTGAAAAAATTCTAACGAAGTATTTTTTGCCTGCTAAAACCGCAAAACTTAGGAACAATATTTCTGCCTTTGGACAAATAGACTCTGAAACCTTATATAAAACCTGGGAAAGATTTAAAGAACTGTTAAGATAATGCCCCTATCACGTGTTGCCTATATGGTTACAAGTGCAGACGTTTTATAATGGGCTAAATCAAAATACAAAGCAAATGATAGACACCGCTTCCGGTGTTACATTAAACCACAAAAACCCGTAAGAAGCCCTTGAGCTTTTCGAGGACATGGCCATGAAAACATATCAATGGATTGTACCTAGGTCCCGCCCAAACAAACCTGTAGGTATATTTGAAGTGGGCAACGTCTCCCAGCTAGATCTGAAAGTAGAAATTATAAGTTAAAAAATTACGGAGATGACTGTTGCCTCCGCCCCTCAAGTATGGGAATCTACAACTCCTGCTACCAAACAATTATATTATGTTAATAATATTCCTAGAAATGCTTTTAATAATTTTTTTGCTGTGATTTTTCATGCTCCTGGTTTTACTTTTCCGAATAGTTATACTCCCGCTTTACAGAACCACCCGAATTTTTCGTGGAGTAATCCTTCGAACGCAATGCGCCCCCCACAATAAAATGATTTTTCTGCACCACCTACACCTCTTCAAAACTATCCAAAACCTCCAAGCTTGGAGGAGTTACTTTCTAAATATATAACCACAAATGACGCTACTATAAGAACCTTAACCGGAAGCAATAAAAATCTAGAAAATCAAGTAGGACAACTCGCAAAAATTATTTCTGAGCGACTCGCATGGTCTCTTCCTTCCAATACCGATCCCAACCTGAGAGAGCAAGCGAAAGCTATAACTCTTCGGAGTGGGAAGCAAGTTTTTGGAATGGTTAGTGAAGTTCCCGAGGCAAGCTCCGCTCCCATTTTGAAAATTCCACAACCCGCTGAAAAAGAAGTTATCACTCAACTCTCTGCTTTAGAAAAAGATCTCGTTCCACCACATATTTTTAAAAATGATCTTACTCCACCATACCCTTCCCAACTTAACAAACAATGTATTAATGATCAGTATACTTGCTTTTAGAAATATTTATGCAAATCCACATAAATCTACCCTTCCATGAAGCGATTTCCCAGATGCCAAAGTACGCTAAGTACCTTAAGGACCTCCTAACTAATAAGAAGAAATTAGAGAACTTGTTGCACGTCAGGCTAAACGCCGAGTGCTCTATTGTCTTAACAAATGGTTTGCCAAAGAAGATCAGTGATCCGAGTAGTTTTTCTATTCCGTGTGTCTTTGGTGATCTTTTTGTCAAGCACGCATTGGCCGACTTAGGTGCGAGTATCAACCTAATGCCCTTCTCATTATTTAAGAAGTTAGGAATTGGTAGCCTCAACTTCACGCGTATGAGTATCCAACTCGCCGATAGATTACTTAAATACCTGTTAGGAATCGTGGAGTATGTCTTAGTCAAAGTCAACAAATTCATCTTCCCGGTGGATTTCGTAATATTGTACATCGAAGAAGACGTCAAGGTTCCCTTGATCCTTGGCCGACTCTTCCTTGCCACCTCCCGAGCTATCATTGAAGTAAGCAATGGTAAAATCTTCCTTCGACTAGGCAACGATGAAGTTACTTTCTCTATCACCCCTTCGATGAAGAACACCCAAGAGAATGATGACTCCTATTTTTTCTTAGACACCTTAAGTGATGATTCTTCCTACTGCCTTTCTATTGGTGAAAATAAATTTTCTGATTTTTGTCCTCCCTCTACTCTTCCAATGGAATCTCTGCAAAAAGCCTCCATGGCCATCGTTTTAATTTTACAAATAAAAAAGTCTACGAAGACATAGTTTTTGAAAAAGAAAGAATTTCTAAAACCTTGTATGAAGAACCCCCTACCCTAGAATTAAAAGAACTACCCGAACATCTTAGGTATGCCTTTTTAGAAATCTAATCCAAGCTACTAACAATAGTTTTGGCCCACCTGACTGAAGTACAAAATGATAAACTCCTGCTAGTATTACGTAAGCATCGCCGAGCAATTGCTTGGCTGATTTCTGATATCAAGGGCATAAGCTCATCCTTCTGCACCAACAAAATCTTAATGTAAGATAATTTGCGTAACTCCATCCAACCTCAGTGTTGTATAAATTCGAACATGAAAGAAGTCATAAAGGGCGAGGCTATGAAGCTGTTAGACGCAGGAATTATTTATCCTATATCTGATAGTAAGTGGGTTAGCCCTGTTCACACTACTAGAAAACAGACTTTTGGCCAGGGCAAATTGCCCTGGTAAAAAGTCCAAAACCGTGGCTAAAAAGTTTTAGCCACGGTCTAGCCACGGGAAAATCTATGGCTAAAGTCGGCGTGGCTAAAACCTTTAAGCCACGAATTGGCCGTAGCAAATAGTGTTAGCCATGAGAGAAACTACCGTGGCAAATAAGCCAACCATTAGCCACGGTATGAAACCCTGGCTAAAAGTGAACTCATCATTTAAAAAAACTACTTGCCACAGTTACAAGCCGTGACAAATACTAATTTATGTTTTTTTTAAAAAGAACATTAGAAATACTGTAATGCACTCAAAATAGAGTATATACTAACTCACAATGACTAAAGATATGTAATACTATGACGAACAAACACGTTAACTAACTCACAATGTCGTCAGGTGCTTCAAAATTAAATAGGGAAAAAATAATATTATTAGGCAATTTCATTTAATAAGAATAGTTTATTCTATGTTTGTGGTATCAGTATAGACGATAGGATTTTATTTGAATTTCAACATACAATGAAAATAGAACTTGTTGCTAATGCACCACTAGATATAAAGAAAATTCAGTTCAAACACTTCGAGATGATCCCATAGACGCTCTTTCTCCCCGGGGTATGAAATTAATGAAGTCAAGCAAATGTGAACAACAATATCAAGCTCCAGTTCTCCTTTGTGTTCACCAGAAAAATTAAGGAGAATCACTTTAGAAGACTGAGGCCAATACATCTTCATACTATCATCAATCGACGTAATATGAATGTTGGTACCAATAACTAGCATCAAGTATATATCAACCCATCGAGCAAGAAACCATATTACTGCCTGCAAGTTAAAACATAAATAAGATTGTTAGCTTTTTCTTGGGATCAGTGCATGTCTCTATTGTTCACAATAGCACACAAAGAACTCTCCCCATCATTGACTACAATATATAGACGATGAAGGTGCGAAGGAAGAAAACTAAATAAACTAATGAAGAAATTTGAAAAAAAAAATGAATGCTAGAAAGCCTAAATTCAGAATTGGTGTAGGCTAACAACTGTATAAGGCACAAATAGATTCATATAGAAATTGAGCATCAAATAGGAAAACATTTACCAAAAAATAGCATTAAATAAATGATTACTGAGTTAGATTCTTTATAGCATGAATTAAAACAGAAAAAGTGCACTGTAGCTTCAATATATAAATGTTTGCTGCAGCAGCCGTGATACATATTTTACTAACAAATTGGTGAGACTTCATCGCTGGCATTATAACCTAAATTATCATTTTGTGGCTATTATGTTTATATAGCTGAGATCACAACAACCATAGGTCAGTTAAATATGGAGTACAGATCAATGAAAGCCTAACAAATGTTTTAATTACACATGTTTTCTCACAAAAATATATTTTATTAGCACATGTTTAAAATAGGTTTATGGTGAAAGAAGTTCAATGATAACCTTCCATTTTTAACAATATAAAGAATAGATTCATTGCTATCATCAATAATAGTCTTATCCCAATTATTTGGGGCCTACTTAGTACAAAGCATCCATTTAATAACAATAATAGTAAAATGAATTACTTATTGAATGACCTGATTATGCTTAACAACATATTACCAACTGACAGTAAGAAAAAAAATAAGAAATTTTACCATGTCTCCGAGACCCAGCATCATGTAATCAATTTAATCCTGCCCCGATATAATCCCACCCAATAAATTTATGGGGAACACAAGCTTCACTGGAAGTTCCAACTTCTTTGTGATCAGCTGTAACCCAGGAAGACTCAAACTTTTTGCTACTCTAAGAACAGGATTGGAAGTTTTCTGAGTTGCAACTGACACCATGACATTTTCTCCAAAGAACCTTTCCGAGAAGAACACACAAAATATATAATAAACAAATAAGAAAACAAGTAATAAAGAAAAGATCTTGATGTTTGGCAGGCATATATGGCTCACAAAAGATATACATACACATATTCCCAATAGATTATTTAGCAGCCAATGACCTGAAACAAGCCAAACCCCTCATCGTTCCCACATACACTAGTAGAAGAATTCCTTGACTACAGGTGAATGATTTGAAACAACATATAGAGACCAATGGATCCGTTAAGCACAGTTAGGTCTTCAGTAAGGTAACATAAGGGGATAGACAAAAAAAGTGTCCTAAAGTGGAGGCAACATCCGTGAAAGCGGTGACCAAATGAGATACTGAATCGAATTGGTAGAACATTATCAAAAGACTGCAAGAACTAGCCAGGTGAATCATTAGTGACCCAGAAGAAATAAAATTTATATTCAAGGAAGGGTTTCCAAGCAACTAGAAGAAGAGGCTTAGTACCTGGAAGGAGAAAAAAATGGTGAGGAATGACTCAAACAGCTGAAAGGAGAAAAAAATGGCGAGGAATAAGGAGTCCAAGAGCTGAAATTAGAGAAGAGTTGGGGGAGCAGGGGTTGGAAGGAGAAGTAAAACATGGAGGAAGAAGGAGTATAAAGATTTATAAACACAAGTTTCTCTCTTTGGCTTTGATATAAACATTAGGCTGAAGCAAAAATAAAAATTGGGTTGTTTACCCGAATATCAACGTCTATGGTGTGGCCCGCCGGAAGAGCGTGGGCCAGGAAAGCGAGCGAATTGCAGCTTCAAACGGCCAGCCTCTGGATCATGCTCATCGATACTATAACCTACAAAAAACCAAATCGGTGATTTTCGACAACGTGCTTCCATGAATCTAAAATAAATCTATAATAATCTGGAAGTTAGCATGATCTAAGGCTTGAAAAGCATGACCAAAACATTACAAGTGCAATATTAAAATTGCACAACATGCCTGAGAAATTTAAGATATGATTGAATAAAATTATATAAACTCATACATCATTTTAATTGGAATGATACCCAGAAAATTTAGACTTGCCACCAACAGAATTCTGGTATAGTGAGAACAGTTAATTTCTCGCAAAAAATTCCATTCACAAAACTCATATAGCATAATAAAAAAGATTCAACAACACCTAACCAAGATTAAATACTAAGCACGAGGAACAAATTGAGTAGATGCACATCGAGGATGAAACTTACAGCCCAAGTAAAAAACTAAAGTAACATCAGCAGTAGACTTCCTTTAATTACTGAGCTAAAAATTTAATTTAATTTTGTTGGGAGAATGATCAACTTATCAAAATGATAGGATACATGGAAACAAAAGAAACTACCGTGAATGTAAATACTGCAATAGGAAGGCTACTTTCTCTATAATTATGGGGAATAAATGGTGAAATCTATCGTGATGTAATTATTAACTCTGGATCAGGTTCTCCTATGTCCAAAAGGAGTGTGAGAAATAAGTCTAGTTAATTAGGAGCCTTATGGATGAAAGAAATAACAGAAAAATTCTAGTTAATTGGGAGCCTTATGGATGAAAGAAATAACATATAGATATGATGATTAATTACCATCATATACAGTCCAATACCTTGGGTATAGAGAATGATAGGTGGATTTTTCTCCAGAGAAGCACCAATCCCATGATCCAATCCCGGAGCTTGAACATTTATTGCTTTGTAGTATCATCAGTTTTGCGGGTGAAAATGATTAGAGTGTAGAGAAAACTCTTTTGAAATGTTTAAAAAGAACCCGATTAGCTTGGTGCAAGTAACAACAAGAGCTTTAGTGGCTAAAATCTTGGAAAATTCAAAAAAGAGCCACATATATAGGTCGGATATATTTGTAACACCTCAAATATGACTAATAAAATGTCGTATAAAAATAATATTTAACATCAAAAAAATTTTAAAAAAAGATTACATATTATTACATTTTCCACGAATCTCAGTTGTCTTGAAGATCAAAAAGATTAACATCCATACACTGATACACTTGAAAATACCAATGCATTTTCAAATGTTTTTGTTGATTTGGAGGTTGGAAAGAAGACTCAAGAAGCGCTACAAGAGATCACGAAGCAAGAAAAATACTGATTATCGAAAAAAATGATCGTTTAACGGATTAATATGATATGAATTCCACAAAAAAGCATGGAAATAAATATCATGGAAATTAAAAATAGATCAAAACATCGAGTTGATATGATTTTTTTCCATATTAATAGATCAACACTAAAGCTTTTAATTTTGGTAGTACATCATTCGTTGAAATTCTGCATCTTCCTGGGTGCTATTTTCATCACCAACCTAAAAAAAATATACATTATGGATATGTTAAACATGTTAATAATCGAGTAATAAACAAAACTACTTACTTGACCAGTGCTAGAACGTATCAAAGGATTCACACAACTTCTAGAAGTGGTTATTATTGGTGTCAATGGGCAGCTAACAAGCTCGAAATGAGCTCGCACCTCTTGTTGTAGGCATGCCATCTTTTCTTCCATTTGTGTCTCCACTTATGCTTTCATTTCAGCAATTTGAATATCAAACTATGATTACATTTCTTATCGAAGTTGAGTACGGATTGACATAACTGCTTCTTAACTTGGTTGAAAATTAAGATCTTTTTTCCTCATTAATACCCATGTATGCAAACATCCATGTCCATCCTCTCCCGTTACCCGAGAGAAGCAAGAATCTCTATATTCTATGGTGCGCTCCTCCTCAGGAACATTTTCAAGAAGAGTGTTTATATCTTCACGTGATATGAAGATATAAAAATAAGAAATGTTGTTAATATTATATGTATTATTTTGAAATTAGTTATGGGAGAAAGAAATCAAAACATACAATGGTCTCCTGAGCTTCAAAATCAATTCTACCCTTCTTATCTGTCTGTGTTCTTATAAAAATATTAATTCTATCTACCTGATTGTTACCTTGTTTCTCCATCTAAAACAACAACAAAAAATAAATTGTCATTACATATTTGTATTATAAAAAGAAGTTGGATGTTTTACCTCCGATCGAACAGAGCGAAATGAGGGCCACCCCATTTTATGGTATCCTCTAAGATGTTCATGGTTGATTGAGTTTTGCTTTGATATAACTTTAAAGCTTCTTTCCCCTAATATTGGACAAGAGTTCTCCATTGCCCGACAATAACACGATCTGGGGCAATGGCAAGGCGCTCCTCATTAGTTGTATATATATCATAATTATCATACTTAACATGATATTTCCATTCCCTCCACCGCAATCCAACTGAATGCTAGCATCTACTTTAATAATTTAGAGGGACATTTGTATTCTCCTACAATTATTTAATGAAATAAAATTGAGTTTATTTTAAGTGTGGTGTTCATTAATATAACAAAAGAATAAAGTAACATAACTGCACCTCTCTCCATATCGCATCAAGCATGTCATTGGGTATATCCATCCATCGCAGATATGTGAGTGGAAGTAAAAACATTTCTAGCTAGAACCCAAGTTGGCTAATAAATGGTTGCTCGCACTTACCTGTAGGGTACCCATATCTATCAAAATCAACATGAAATCGCTCACCTGTCCCCCACGTTGGGATGCCTTGTGTAGGGCCTCGACCTCTCTTTTTATTAATACTTTCACGTTTGTTTGAAAGATCTGCACTAAAAATGTCAATAACTTATATATGTTATTATAGTACACAAGCTAAAAATTATGATTCCAAATACCTGCATTGTCAAGTGAATGCGATGTGCCAATGGGTTGGGAGATTGGTGTAGCATGTGCAGTAGCTTGGGAAACAAAATGTAGAGTGGTGATGGGTTGGGATGTTGGTGAAGGATTTATATTAGGTTGGGAGATTGAATGTGCGTCCACGGATTGAGAGAGGTTCAACTCTTCCATCATAGTTTGTCCTCGAGTATTTTTCTTCCCCATGCCTGTAAGATTATCAAAGAACAAACAATATGAATCCATCAAATGTAATTTAAAATGACCAAATATAGTAATTTGTCAAGCTAAAAATTATGTAATTTTAAAAACCTGTATTGTCAACTGAATGTGATGTGTCAATGGGTTGGGAGATTGGTGAAGCATGTACAGTAGCTTGGGAAACTAAAGTAGAGTTGTGTTGGGTAAGGATATTTGTGAAGATTTATATTAGGTCTGGAGATTGAATGTGCGTCGATGGATTGAGAGAGTTGCTACTTTTTAATTATTGTTTGTCCTCGAGTATTTTTCTTCCCCATGCCTGCAAGAAAATCGTAGAACAAACTATATGAATCCATCAAATGGAATTTAAAATGACCAAATATAGTAATTTGTCAAGCTAAAAATTATGTAATTTAAAAAACCTGCATTGTCAAGTGAATGTGACGTGCCAATGGGTTGGGAGATTGGTGTAGCATGTGCAGTAGCTTGGGAAACTGAATGTAGAGTGGTGATGGGTTGGGATGTTGGTGAAGGATTTATATTAGATTGGGAGATTGAATGTGTGGCCACGGATTGAGAGAGTTACAACTTTTCCATCATAGTTTGTCCTCGAGTATTTTTCTTCCCATGCCTGGAAGAAGATCATAGAACAAACTATATGAATCCATCAAATGTATTTTAAAATGACCAAATATAGTAATTTGTCAAGCTAAAAATTATGTAATTTAAAAAACCTGCATTATCAAGTGAATGTGACGTGCCAATGGGTTGGGAGATTGGTGTAGCATGTGCAGTAGCTTGGGAAACTGAATGTAGAGTGGTGATGGGTTGGGATGTTGGTGAAGGATTTATATTAGATTGGGAGATTGAATGTGCGGCCACGGATTGAGAGAGTTTCAAATTTTCCATCATAGTTTGTCCTCGAGTATTTTTCTTCCCATGCCTGTAAGAAGATCATAGAACAAACTATATGAATCAATCAAATGTAATTTAAAATGACCAAATACAGTAATTTTTCAAGATAAAAATTATATAATTTAAAAAAACTGCATTGTCAAGTGAATGTGACGTGCCAATGGGTTGGGAGATTGGTGTAGCATATGCAGTAGCTTGGGAAACTGAATGTAGAGTGGTTATGGGTTGGGATGTTGGTGAAGGATTTATATTAGGTTGGGAGATTGAATGTGCGGCCACGGATTGAGAGAGTTGCAACTTTTCCATCATAGTTTGTCCACGAGTATTTTTCTTCCCCATGCCTGCAAGAAGATCATAGAACAAACTATATTAATACTAAACACATCACAACTTTATTATAAATCAAACTATATTAATTTAAAATGACAAAATTTAGAAATTTGGCAAGCTAAAAATTATGATAACATACAATATTACTCTTCATTAGTTATTTTGTCATCAACATATAAAAGAATATCATCAACAACATCACCATCAACTCCTTCCCTAACCCAATTAGTATCATCATCACGTACACATATTGTTTCATCCAAATGTTATTGATTGAGTTATTTCACTTGAGGTTCAACATCAAACAAATCCCGAGCTATCAACTTCATAACGACTTCCCAATCTGGATCTAGAGGATCTTTGACGTAACAAACCTGCTCTGCTTGAGTGGCTAATATAAAAGGCTCATCTATCATTTTATTTTGTTTATACATCAAATGATTGAAGTTCACAAGAGTGAAACTAAATTCATCTAGTTTTTTTCCAACTTGAGGGTCAACCCAATCACACTTAAACAGGATGAATTTAAAATCATTACCATAGTGAATCTCAAAAATGTCCCTTAACCTTCTATAGTAAGTGACACCCCCTACACGTGGGTTCTTATCTTTGGAGCTAGTATAAATAGTTGCACTTACTTTGAGCAGCACACCACTATTTTGGGTAGTTCTTTTTGTATATTTATACTTTGTGCGATAATGAAATCCATTAATAAAATATCCATCATATCTCCATGCCCAATTATCTGGACCTTCACTGAGATGCTTTACTTCTTTGGATAGATTATTATCAATAGATCTAACCTGTAAAGATAGTCAAACCATGGATGGAATTAATGAAATGATTCATTAAAAATTTGATCTTCATTACTATATTGAAGAACTTATATAATGTGTAAACCATAAATGAAAGGATTCATTATGAGCTTTATCAATTTTGATGTTCGATCATACGAGGGATTGTATTTTTGAGTTCTTTGATGTGTTTCCTATATAAGAACACATTTTGATATTGTAAAAAAGAAACACCAAATTAAATTATTGGGGAAAAAATATGACAACTCACGTTAGAAAAGGTGTGATTGCCTCTGTGTTGAAAAAAACATGATAATGCATTTGTATCCTAGAAACCTCATCAAGTTGTATCTTTTCCCCTTTTTAAATGAGCGACCAATGTCATGTCCTCCATCATAATTTCTATTTTTCCGAATATATTTTGTTTCAATGCCAACAAGATATCATTCGCAAAAGTTCATGCATTCCTCCATTAGATATCATTTTACAATAGAACCTTCCGGATGTGCATGATTATGAACATATCTCTTCAAGGTAAGTAGATACCAAATTTCAATATATATAATAAGTTAATACAAACAATATTATATAAATAAATATATAAACTCAAATATATGAAATGTTAATTACCTTTCAATAGGATACATCTATCAAAATTGCACCGGACAACCAACGGAGGCCTCTTCAGCTAAATGTATTGTTAGATGCTCCATAATATCTTGAAAAGAAGCTGGAAATATCTTTTCAAGATGACATAGTGTTAGAACTATGCATTCTTGCATAATCTTCAAGTCCACATGTTTAATATACTTTGAGCACAATTTTCTATAGAAATTAGATAACTCAATAAAAACTTTCACAACATCTGGTGGCAATACTTTCCTTATGGATATTGGAAGGAATTGTTGCATAAGAATGTGCATATCATGACTTTAAGACCACAAATATTTCTCTCTTTCAAATGTACACATCGAGAAATATTAGATGCATAACCATCCAGCACTTTGATATTTTTAACTCTTGTAGGAAAGCATCTTGATGAACTTTGTTCTTTGAAAAATGGGCTGGAGATAAGAAGGCCTTACCGGATGCATGTTTTTGTGGGTGCAATTTTGTTCGAATACACATTTCTTTTAAATCTCGTCTTGCTTTTAAGCCATCTTTTGTTTTTCCTATAATAACCAATATTATATTAAGCAAATTTTCACCCATATTCTTCTCTTAGTGCATTACATCAATGAAATGACGTGTTTGAAAATACTCCCAATATGGTAATTCAAAGAAGATGTTTTTTTCTTCCAACCTTATTTTTGTCCAACATTCTTAACCCTATAATTATCTTCTCTCTTCCTCTTTTTAAGATCTTCCTTTTTGTATTCAGTAAGTACATCATTAAGTTGTGTTGTGATAATACTTCCCTTTAACATTAGAGGTTTAGCTTCAAATTCACGATATCCATTAAAAGCTTGCTTATCTCTTCAAAACCTGTGCCCACTGGGTAACCATCGACGATGCCCCAAATAATACAATTTCTTAGCCATTATGATTTACTTTGCAAATTATAATTTGCACAACCATACTGGCCTTTTGTACTCCATCCTGATAAGTTTGCATATGCTGAGTAGTCATTAATTGTCTAAAACATTGCGGCACGTAGAGTGAACATCTGATTTTTTGATGCATCATATGTATCCACACCATCATTTCATAGTTATTTTAACTCTTCAATCAATGGTTGAAGGTAAACATCAATTTTATTACTAGGCCCCTTCGGTCAATCAATTAGTATAGTAAGAAAAAGAAAATATTGCGTCATGCACATCCATGGCGACAAATTATAAGGAATTAAAACAACTTGCCATGTGCTATGAGCAATGGAGATGGTTCTATATGGATTAAACCCATCAGAGGCAAACTAAGTCTAATATTGCGACACTCTACTGCAAATTGAGGATAATCTTTATCAAAAAATTTCCAAGTTTGAGAGTCAGCGGGGTGCCTCATAATATCATCTTTAGTACGTTCCTCTGCATGTCATCGCATATAACTTACAGTTTTTGATGACATGAATAACATTTTCAATCTCGGTGTCAAAGGAAAATATCATACTTATTTTGCTGTAATTTTTTAAATTATATTTTGCATGTTATTTCCATTATCATTTAGTTGTTTTTATCGTGACTTGCCGCAAATCTCAAAATTTTCAAGTGTAATATCATTTCCTTTAAAAATCATGCAATTATTGGGGCATGCATCCCAAATCTTGTAAGAAAATCCCAAATCTTTTGTAATCTTTTGAGATTCATAATAAGACTTAGGTATTTTTATGTTCGGAAAAGCATCAATAAGGCACTCCAATAGCTATGTGAACGAGATATCTGTCCATCCATGCATGACTTTACCATGTAGTAATCTAACTATGAAAGACAATGATGTATACTTGACATAATTAGGGTACAATGGACACTCTGCGACTTCAACAAGTTTTATAAATTTGGCATCTTCTTCGCTAGGACGATCTGTTCTTGGACTGCTTAATGATGATGTATTCTCATACAAACTAGCACCAATGGTGGAATTCCAATTGCTTCATGAATCATCTCCATCATATCATCTCTAAAATCAAAACGTTGTTCATCCCCAATGCAAGATATAGAAGAATATGATTCCCCGTGAAGGGTCCATATCTTTTACTTGAATAAAAACCCATTTATAATTATATGTTCACGGGCAATGACCCTCTGCATCAAATAAGTATTACAACATTTTTTGCAAGGTCAATAAATCCGAGTCTCAAAACTATATGTTTTATTTTTATATGCATAATCTAAAAACTTATCAACACCATGGATGTATTCAAATGAAGCTCTAATTTGCAAATCAATCCAACTTTTATCCATATTTAATGCCAAATAAATCTACATAAATTATAAAAAAAATTTAGGGTTATACAAATAGAGGTCGGACAATGAAAATATATTATTTTGAGATTAAATAATCCTAAATCATGTTGAAACCCTAAATTAGAAAACGAAATGAAACCCTAAATCATGTTGAAACAAAATTAAAATCAGAATCTAAACTTGTTGAAACAAAATTGTGTTTTTATGAGTAGCTTCTGCTATATGGTTTGGACACCAGACCATTAAACTTGCAACAAAGGAGAATTAGAAATGATTAAGCATGATAAACTCCAGGATGGAGGTGAGAATTTCAACATTTCAACTACAATTATAAAATAAATGAAAAGGTGAAAATATAGATTACTACTTGACAGAAAAATATTCACCATAATAAAGGACCCACTTACTACAGAATACCTTACAAAGTACATAAATTAATTTATACATCATACAAAAAAAATTAAAAATACATGACACTACACAAGCATAAAATTGATAATCATTTCATTCCTGACACTACAAGTTCATAAATAGCACACAAATGTGATGTTTTCTCCAGGATCATTCACTACTATGCCATGAAAAAGTTCCTCTGATACCTTTTAAGCAAACATTAGTATAATCCAACATACTATCGAAAACATTTTAACTAAAATACCATTTAGTTAAAACTTTCAATCCATAGGCTGACTATGAAAAATGAAATAAAAGAACTGATATTAGCAAAGAACCGGTACAAAATAAGAATAGGCACAAACAAATTAACTCAATCCAACCCAAAAAAACTTGAACAATACATTAAGCAATTTCACTATATGAAAGTATTGTAGTGTGTGGGCGCATGAGGAGCATGAATTAATCAGACTGTTGATGCCGGAAAGTAGAAAATAAGAATAGGCGAATTGGATTTCTAAATAATTAAGCTAAATATTAAAGAGCACTGGAAGTTTGCGGAGCTGAGAAGTTTGCACACCTACAAGAGATGGATAACCATGTTGGTACAATTTCACCCGAGACCAAGTTCAGTGGTTTTTTGACCACTGGAATTTGTCAAAATATTTACAAAATTTAGTTTTCTTTGATACAAATGATAAGAATAGGGAAGAAATCAGTGGTCCTCTCATGCTAACAATTTTAACTTTAAAAATTTTATCAACAAATGTGAAGAACATGACATAAATCCAGGCAATGAGAAATCTTAACAACATGATTCAAGCAAAGAGAAAAAGAGAGGGGGGTAGAAAGAGGAAGATGGATGTGTTATAGTATGGCATTATGTACTTATAATTTGAAGAATTTATTCAATCTAAATAATTAATCTGGATATAACCTACATATCATATTTCATTTAGGCAATACATCAATCATTTGATATGGATTATTAACCCAATTGAATGGGAAGTTTGAAAAGCCTTTGTAGTACTTACGGTTATAATAATTAATAAAATCACGAACCTGTAGTTGAAGTAATTAGGAAATTGTTGACGACAGTAGTAGTAACTGACAAACCCATGGAGTGCAGTTGAAGTAGTTTATTTTGAAGGTCGGAAGCCAGGGGCCGAATCGATCAAGGGCTTTAGTAGAGACCGAATGGAGCAGTACAAGGGAGCGGTACAGGGGAGTGGTAAACGAAGGAAGATCCCGTGAGCGATGAGGTTGCCAGAGCGAGAAGAAAAATGATGTATGGAAATCAACGAGAAGAAAAATGAGAGCTTACCAAGATCCGGCGGGAAAACGAAGGGATATGCAGTGAGCGAACTAGTTGCCGGAGAGATGCCAGAGGAAGGAGAAGGGATCAGCAAGATGCGGTAAGTGAACTGGTTGCCAGAGAGATGCCAGAGGAAGGAGAAGTTATCGGCAAGACGTGGCGCTCTGAAGTTACGGGGAAGGGTACGGCGTTTGCTTATGTTTAGGGTGATTGGGAGGAGTGTTATGGAGGCGCGGGATGGGATTTTTATTTTGGTTTCGTGCGATTTGGTGGAGTGGGTTTGGACGGAAATGGCCAAACATTTTAAATTGTTTTGAAGTTTCATTTTGGCTAAAAAAATCAATATTAGCCACGCGTTTTTGCTTTTCATGGCTAATATAAAGGTATTAGTCATGCTTTTTTATAGTCATGGCTAAAACCTAAATAATAGCCATGGTTTTGCAATCATGGCTAATTCTAGTGTATTAGCCACGATTTTTGAACCCTGGCAAAAAAACATATAGCCAATACTCATTTTTATAGTAGTGTTAGGTAGTGCCGAAAAAGGGAGGGAAAAATGTAGTTGTAAATGAAAATAAAGACTTAATCCCGACACAGATGGTGACGACATGGCGAATGTGTATTGACTATCCTAAGGTAAACGACGCCACCCGCAAGGACCACTTTCCCTTGTTATTTATCGATCAAATCTTAGAGTGATTATCCGATAATTGCTTTTACTGTTTTCTCGATGGTCCCTCGGGGTATTTTCAAATCCCCATCTCTCCCGAGGACCAGGAGAAAACTATGTTTACTTGTCCTTTTGGCACGTTCGCTTACCGAAGAATGTCGTTTGGATTATGCAATGTGCCAGCTACATTCCAGCGATGTATGCTCGCTATCTTTGACAAGTACGTAGAAAGCATTGTGGAGGTATTTATGGATGATTTCTCCGTGTACGGTGATGCCTTTGATAGTTATTTAGAAAACCTCAAAAAAGTCTTAGAAAGATGCGAAGAAACTAACCATGCCCTAAATTGGGAAAAATGCAATTTTATTGTTAGGGAAGGGTTAATTTTGGGTCATAAAAATTCATGCGAGAGGAATTGAAGTAGACATACAAAAGATAGAAGTTATCGAGAAGCTACCGCCGCTTACGAACTTCAAATCTATAAGAAGTTTCCTAGGACACGCTGGCTTCTACCGCCGCTTCATAAAAGACTTCTGCAAACCCCTTACTCAGCTCCTAGAAAAAGACATCCCATTTATTTTTGATGACCTTTGTCTGTCTGCCTTTAAATTAATAAAATATAAGTTAATTAATTTCCCTGTTATGAAAGCTCAGGTGTGGGACATTCCGTTTGTGATTATGTGCGATGCGAGTAGTTTCGTGGTGGGAGCCGTACTAGGACAACGAATTTCTAAAAATTTCCACCCCATCTATTATGCAAGTAAAACACTTACATCGACGCAAGAGAATTATACCACAATGGAGAAGGAGCTCCTAGCTGTAGTGTTCGCTTTTGATAAATTTCGTTCATATATTACACTTCCAAAATTTTTGTTTTTACGGACCACGCGACCCTCAAATATCTTCTTGCTAAGACGGATGCCAAGTCATGCATGATTCGCTAGGTCTTACTCCTCCAGGAGTTTGACTTAGAAATTCGTGATAAGCTAGTAGCCGAGAATTTGTCCGCCGACCATCTCTTACGATTATATAATCCTTATATTGAAAAATTAGATGAAAAATCTTTTAATTATTTGTTCCCCGGTGAGAATCTATTTTTAATTACCACACCCCTTCTCCTTGTTTTGAACACATAGCCAACTGTTTAGTGGCTCGTGTGCTCCCAAAAGATTTCTCCTCTCAATAAAATAAGAAATTCTTTTTTGAGTTGAAGAACTATTTTTGGGAGGACACACATCTTTTAATAGTCTGTGCGGACCAAGTAATAAGGAGATGTGTCTCTTTTGAATAAGGATTAGATATTCTAAAGCATTTGCATGAAGGACCGACTGATGGTCACTATCAAGCTACTCGCACCGCCGACAAAGTGCTTTGTGCTGGTTTTTACTGGTCTAGCCTGTTTAAAGACGCGCCAGCCTTTGTGAGTAAGTGTGATAGTTTCCAATGGTCGTTAAATATTCAAATAGAAATGAAATACCGTAAAATTATTTCCTTTAGTGCAAAATTTTCGACCTCTGGTGAATTGAGTTTGTTGTCACTCTTCCTTCTAGCTTCGGTAATAAGTATATTTTAGTTGTCGTAGATTATGTTTCTCGTTGGGCTGAAGCCCAAGCTCTTCCTACTAACGACGCCTGAGTTGTAATTACTTTCTTAAAAAATTTATTTTCACAATTTGATATGCCACGAGCCATCTTTAGCGATAGGGGTTCACATTTCTATAACGCACAGTTTTCAAAAATCCTTATTAAATACGACGTTATGCATAAGTTTCAACTTCCTACCACCCCCAAACTAACGGACAAGTCAAAGTAGTGAACAGAGAGATAAAAAGAATTTTATAAAAGAGTATTTCCACCTCTAGAAATGACTGGTCAACAAAATTAGATGATGCTCTATGTGCCTACCGAACAGCATACAAAACTTCCATCGGATGTACGCTGTATCGGCTGGTCTATGGAAAATCGTGTCATTTACCCGTAGAATTAGAACACCGTGCTTTTGGCCTTGCGATTTTTTAATTTCAATCCCCACTCTGTTGGCAAAGTTCGAAAATTTCAACTTAACGAACTCGACGAGTGGTGCTCTTATGTTTACGAAAACAACAAATTTTATAAAGAGCAGACAAAATGTTTTCACGACAAACACTTAAGGCATCTAAACACCTTTAGGACGGGCGACCAAGTTCTTCTTTATAATTCTTGTTTACGTTTATTTCCTGGAAAGTTAAAGTCTCGTTGGTCTGGGTCGTTTTCTATTAAACAAGTTTTTCCATACAGCACTGTTTTAATTTCACACCCTGATAAGGGTGATTTCAAAGTAAATGGGCAACGTCTTAACCTGTATTTCTGTGATGATGTCAGTCTGAACTGTATTAATGTTCTTCTGTACGAACTGTAACTAACTTAAGACTTTTTATTTTTGTTAAAACATTAATTATTATTTTGTACAAAGTATTTTTGGACAATATTATTTTATTGCGTCGAGCTCAAACAATGTTTTAAACAAAGGGCGCTCTTGGGAGGTAACCCAAGTTACTTTTCTATTTTCTTTATTTTACATTTTTTGCCCCAGATGGCTCCGACAAGCTGAAGCTTCCGCGATCGCCTGCTCTAATGCTGTTGAATCCATCACGATGTCCAAAGAGGACATTTCAAGATCCTAAGCGCAAGCATGGGTGAGCAGCATCAATCAACATTTGCGGAGCATAAATCCGGGGAAGTACCTATTTTTCAATTCTGTACTTTCATTTCTATTTTAATTTCTCTCTCTCCTTCCCCTCCTTTCTCCATTGAGGATAATGTCCATTTTAAGCTTGGGGGAGTATTTCCTCCTTCTCTTGTCTTTATTTTATTCATATATTTGAAAATCCAAAAAAATAGAAAATATTTCAAAATAAAAAAATAGAAAATATTTCAAAATAAAAAAAAATTTATGCTATTTGTTTTTACTTTAATAGTTTAAATGGATTTTGGTATTTCAATAGTTCCCCTTATTTTTGTTTTGTTTTTCTCAAAATTCCTTATAACAATTTAGCTAACTATAATATTTCTAATCGTTATTTTTAATTATATTTCACAAGTAAAATATTGGCCATGTTGTATTTCTAATTCACGGTAGCACGTTAATGTGAAATGTTTTTCTAAAACTCGCATTTTTATTTTGGTTTTCGTTATTTATCTTCTTTACTTTCTAAAAAATATTTCATCCACTATTTTCCTTTTTATTTTTGGATAATTTTTGTAATGTTGCCATTTGATTAGCGTAGTAGATGTGAACGATCCAAGTCACCTATTATTTTTATTTTCAAGATAATTTCATTAATCTTATTTTATTATCTAGGACTTGCTTTTTGAAAATGTTCAAAACTATGCTTTATATAAATTTAGAAGCATGAAAATGATTTAGGCCGTTTTTGTTTTTGTTTGAGCTTTCTTGCCAACATAAAATTTTTTTACCTCTAGTTAGCTGCTTTTGAGCCTTTTTCCAATTTCAATTGATAGCTCCACTTATCATTTTATTTTCACCTAAGCCAAATTTTCTAATCTATTTAATCACACTAACCTTTTTGAGTTTCATTAAAAAAAAATTCATGATTATGATAGGGTTTTTTGTGATATATTTGGAGATCTTTTTGAAAAAAGTATGCTCAAAAGAAGTGTTAACTTTTGTTTGGCCAATTTTAAAATGAAAAGAAAAATTAATTATGACCTTTATTTTGAAAAAGAAAAAAAATAGAAAAGAAAAAGAAAAAAATTTATTTTATTTATAATAAAATTTTTGTAACTCATTGTTTTGGTTTATTGTGATTTTTAAGCCTCCTTGTTTATCTTTGAATTCCACTCCTAATCAAAATCCTAAACCAAATGTTTTAGTCCTAATAAGTCCTTTTGATTCATGCTTTTGAATTTTATTTATTAGCTAAGTAAAGAAGAAAAGTAAATCAGTATTAGTTTTGGATTTAAATTTAGATTTTTGTTATTTAATTGATATAGTCATAATGTGTTGCTTGGATCTAGTAACAACTCAATGCGTTTTTTCATTTTGTTACTTTACATAAATTTAATTAAAGAATTTTGTTAAAATTTGGATTATTTATTTTCGTTAGTAAAGTTTATAAATTATTAAACCATATTTAAGTAATTGTTTTAGGTTTACGTTTCACCTTCTCCCTACTTAGAATTTCGCATTATACTTGTGTAAGCATAATTAGAACTTTTTTGATTAGTCAGTTTTTATGTTAGCTAGTTTTTATTTCTTTGCTCGGGGACAAGAAAAGCTTAAGTTTGGGGGAATTTGATAATACATTTTGTAGTCTAAACTATTAGGGTATTTTTAGGTTTTTAATACACAAAGCAAGTCGTGTAAGCCTATTTGTTGGTCTCTTTTTGTATATATTATTGTCACTAATGTTTTCTTCTCTTTTTGCAGGTTTTCAGAGCTTTCGGCCAAAAATGATCGGACACGCCCCCCTGACACGCCCTCCCTGGGCGTGTCATAGGGCATGTAACCTGATCCGGAGGAAGTTTGCTGCCATAACCAAAATATTGAGAAAATCGCTGACACGCCCCTAGACACGCCCTCCCCCAGACACGCCCTCCCTAGACGTGTCTCTGGGCATGTCACTCTCATCGAGAAGCCTGATGCCGCATTTAAATATTTTTCGGTGTTGAACGTCAACAGTACTGACACGCCCCCTACACAGGAGTGGCCCTGGGGCGTGTTCCGCCTTTTTCGACGACTGGTGGATTTTTGAACAATGATTGAGACTTGACGTGCCTTACATGCCCCTCCTACATGGGCGTGTCCCATGTAGTGTCCACCGACATACATAAGCAATCATCATTCCTGCCAGAATCTAGAGCCCGAGGTCAACTCTGTGCATGTCACGCCCCCTGACACGCCCTCTCTGGGCGTGACAGAGAACATGACCAATCTGTGAGAATTTCTATAAATGCATGCCTCCCCCTTGTGTCCAGCAAGAAGTTAGAGGTTTAGAGGGGAGGTGTTGCCCTTTTATTTCTTAGTGTTTTTCATGTTCTCTCTCTCTCTCTCTTTTTCTCATTTTATGTCTTTCTTATCCCTAGCCTAGTGTAATCTTTTGATATAGTTTTTGTAATTGCTTTAGTTGCTAAATGTAATTCTAGTTTAGGTTTTTATTCCATGCATGTGTAATTTTTTATTTCAAAGTATAGTTCTCTCTTGTCATTAATATAAAGTGCCCTTTGTTTACTTTGTGTTCTTAATGTTCTTCTACTCATCTCGCCTCCTCCACTTCTCCATGATTAAATAATCCTCCTTGTACTCGATCTTGATGATCCGAAGTTCGAGTTGATTAAGTTATGATGCTTTAAATTTACTTTTTCTTTTTAGGGTTTAGGCCTTCAATTTACTCTTGATTTTTCATGTTTGGAGTTATATCATCGATATATAATTTCCATCTTTGTATTTACTCTTAGCTAGCAAAGAGGCTCGTAGTTTGAAGTGAATACTCAAGAGTAAAGAGAGTTACACGCACCCATCGAGAGAGGCATACGTCCAAATCTCTCGGATTTGAGTGAAATACAATAGTGGGATTCACAGCGTAAAGCGAGCTTTAGTTCTCCGAATTAGACGAGAGTCCGGTCGGACCTTCCTAAACTCAGTTGGGCACGACTTCAAGAGAAGCGTGTTCAAGCTTTAGGAACCTCCACGGTCAAGGACCTTTACCCTATTAAGCTTAGGTTTACTATCACATTTTTAATCAGCTTTTGCCGAGGTGATTCTCGATCGAGTGCTTTTCCATTTCATCGTTTCAACCCATCATTGTGATCGCTTTTAATAGCTCTTTAATTAACTACAAGTAGTTCTCTTTTAGCACAATATTTCTTTTCTTAATCGAAATTAGCTTTCTCTTAACCCTAAAACCATCCTTCGATAAGATAATATCCTTCGTGTGAGTAGGTTTACTCAACAGTTCCGTGATTTCAATACGACACTTGTGTCCTCTAGCTACAGTTCGATAGGTATACTTGCCCAATTTGATTGCTAGTTCGGCTCTCTTTTCTCTAGCACGAAAAGCTTTCACCAGTACACAAGGGAGATATAGAATTTGATCATTATGAGAAAATTTATAAGTCACTACCTGTAGAAAACAAGGATCTTCATCCTGTAGGAACATTGTAGTTATCTTGAGCTTGTGGATGTTGTTAGTGCTATATGTTATCAAGAAGATATTGTCTTGTATTGGAAGAACTGATAGTGAATAATATAAAAAAATATTAAACTCTTGGAGGAGAATTCTAATTTTTTTTTTGTATATGAGTGTTAATCTCATTTGTATAAGATGGTCATTTGTCATGAGAGATTTAAATCCAAAGTGTAACCAATGTGAGTTTGTTAATTTTGTAGCTAGGAACTTGATGATATACTTGATACATCGGAATCACATATGGAAGAGATGTGAGTCATACTAGTGGTGACTGGGAGTCAGGACATACTAAACTATTAACTGCTTCAAGCGTACTCCAAAATTAATTTTCATATTCCGACCTTTGATCCCCATAGCCCCAACCTAAATTTTGGGAATGAAATTGTTTCTTCGTTTATTGGATTTGAAACATCCCAATTCGAGCTAGACCCCTAATGTGTGTTTTGTGTCACCTTGGGTGGTTTAGGCCCGGTAGGAAAGTTTGGGAGAGAGAACTCAAATGTCACAATGGTGGCAAGTAGGTCCGGATAGTCTTAGAGAGACAAATCCCAAAGTAAACTCGACGAACCCGTCGGGTGGACCCGACGAACCCGTCGGGTGGACCCGACGAACCCGTCGCGTGGACTCGATGAACCCTTGGAGTGGTCTCGATGAACCTGTCGAGTGATCTCAGCAAATGAACTTAACATCAAATTTAGGCACGCTGTCTTGTTGTTTGGGACATGGAAATAAATGTGGGCCGATCCAGAATGGGAATGTTTCAGAGACTTGTGTGAGCAGGGCATTAATGGCTCTTGTCACCTCTAGAATCTTATTTTATGTTATAATTTAGTTTGGTCCAATTGGGGGGTGACACATGGCATGGGTGGTCATTCCAAAAGCATAGGAAGCTGTCCTATTTCTCTCACCTCAAGACCATTGACCTTAAGTATATTTACATCATCCGATAGCATCGTTTCCTACAGAATTGGCCTTTCTCCTTGGAATAACAAGGCTCGGAGCAGGTTGCCGGAAATAGAACGCCACCACTGTTATGCCATCGAGGAGAAGAACTCGATCCAAGTCCGCAAACAAGGGGAGCTTCCTACCCCTCCCTTGGTGCCCTATCTTTAGATTATAAATGAGAAGAGACATCAGGCTCAAGAAAGCTTGATTTTGGTGAGTTAATGGAGTTTTCTAAGAAGAGGCTAGGCTAGAACTTCCATTCTAGGGCATCGATCGCCCCGAAAATATCTTCGATCATTTCCTCTCTTCATTACCAAGATGGTGGACATGATTTCATGAAGAATAGTGGTCTAATGAGGGAGAAAAGGAGGAGAGAAGTTGAACCCATCTTGTGCTTGGTTGGAGGAAGAGGATGAATAGATGTCGTACATATAGTATTTAAGATTCGTGTAGAAACTCTACTTTATCATTAGATAAAAAATCAATTATGTACGTGTGACGGGCTTCATGCCTGATTTTAGGCATGATACGATCAGATTTAGGTCTCAGGCTCAACATGAAAGTTGTAGCCATCAGAAAGAACTTTCCAACGAGTAGATGCACATTTTCTGGGGAGCTATATATCTCTCTAAAAGTGAGTTCGAAATTACTATCCTAAAATTAATTAACTTGTAAGTATTGTACAGATTTTGTCCATGTTTGTGCAGCCATGTTCAAACCCAATTTTAGGCATGATAAACTTAGACCTGAACCTAGGACTTTACAGGAAAGTTGTATTCCTTGGAAATACCTTTCCAAAATGGGGATAAAATTAATTTTTGGTGGTCTGTAGCTCTGAAAAATCCAGTTTCCGTAAGTTGTGTCATAAATATATATATTTTTTGATGTTTCATGGATTTCTCTTAAAATAATCATCTGATACTTATGAAATTTGGTAGTACATGCTTGATGATATTGCTATCACCCCTGTTGAATTTCATAATTTTTGGGTAGGTATTTGTCGAGATATTGATATATGGAATTATAAATATTGGCATCATAAATGATTACGAGGACATCCGAATGAGCTGAAACTTTGTGAGAATGTTTAAAATGATAGAATTGATCTATAGTACGAATCTCAGTGAATATGGATGTCGTATGATCTTTTAAATAAATACTTATTATATGTTGTGTCACATTTAGAAGCTTGCGTTTTTAGAATTATAATGATGCCCAAATAATTGTATGAGGAAAAAGATGATGGAGATGGCATGTTGGTGTGTGGGGCGTATATAAGGTGCTGAACTCAACATGTTGTTAAGTCACATGTTGTCCTGTAGGACCCTTGGAATTAGTATTCCATGTTTTGCTCGCAATGATGTGAGGTGTTATGGCAACACACCACTCGATTGGGTGGTGTCTTGTTGGTAATTATAGGATATGTTATATCCTTGAATGTATTGTGTATGGACACAATTGGATGTTCTTGGGTGCTTCATTGCACGTTTAGTATAGGAGGATTGCATGGTTTGTATGTCGATACATGGTTGTTGAATGATCCTAAATTAAGGATTACTTTTGGCAGGTCTACGGTCTTACCGATCGTCACACTAAAAAAAGCTGGCAGATAGACCTTATCCAGTTGGGTTGGGTTCTTTGGTTCTTACTTCCCAAAGACCCTATCCATAATAGTTGAGCCGATTGGGCTGGGTTCTTTATTATTTACTTCCCAAAGACCCCTTCTGTGTTGTTTAGGCTAGTTGGGATACGCTCTTTGGTGCTTACCTCCCAAGGACCCCTTCTATGTCGTAGTACGCAGAGACTCTGATATAAGGTATATAGAATTAAGGCATACGTGCGGCCTAAGACTGGTAGTGTGTATTCTATTTTATTAGTGGAGAAGCTCGCTCCACTATCACCGTTTTGCCATGATGGGTGATTCCTGAGAGGTTTGCTACCTCTCGAAATGTGGGAACTAAATGTCTATATCGACATAGCAAGATAGAGTGTGTGTGTAAATATGGGTGTGTAATCATACATTCATTGTAGTGCATTGCATTGCATTTCACATCATAAGATCCTCATCATATAATTTATTATGGTCTCTTTTATATGATGAGTTACTATTTATTGTACTAGACCCTTTACTTTTAAGCTTGTATGGGCATCCTTATAAGTTAAGTTCAATTCAGTTCTTACATTTCTGCTATTTGATACACTGCTAGCATAGATGTACTATATATACAAGATGATATTTCTATTATTAACTGCTTACTTTATGAATTGTTGATGTAAGATAACTGCCTAATTAATAACACATCTTGTCACATGCTTGCTTATTACGAATTATATTATGTTCCTCTATCTTTCTTTTTGCCTGGTGCCTAAGAGTCCCTGAGGAGAGAGGACGTGAAGCCATATAGTCTTTATGACTAACGGTTTCTACACCCACCTTTTAGAGGACACCCCACACACGGAGCAGCAACAGTACCCCGTACAGGACGGCAGCCTGGCTAGGGAGACAGGGCCTAACACTATGATTCCTTTGCTTCCTCTAGTGACAGATGTGAGAGAGCATTTTAGTTGCAGCCCCTTTTGGGAAAATTGTGTACTCTTATATTTGAAGGAGCTTTGGTAGCTTCCTGACAATTATATGATTCTGGACTTTTACTTATTGTGGATTATGACTTATGTGTTATTCTTTTATTGATGGGTTGGCAATGTTATATTGGAAATTAGCCGTCAGAATAGGCGACTTGTGGTACAGATTAGCTCCTGTACTGATGTTACCGAAAGGTGGTTATTCTGGGTATAAGACTCCCCTAGCCGTGTCTTATGTTCCTGGAGGGGGGTCTTACACAAATCCTTCAAGTTCAATAGATACTTTAGGATCTTATGGTCCGTAAAGATGTCAATATTCATGTTATTCAAGTAATGCCACCACAGCTTCATGGTGAATATCACAACCGTCAACTCTAAGTCATGGACTGGATAGTTTCTCTCGTGAATCTTAAGCTGGTGAGAGCTATAAGCTATAATAATAATGTACCTCAATGGTAAAGTTGGGGAAATTCCTCTATTATGGTTTGCCTGCGGTCCCATGAAAGTTCCTCACGACCACAATTCTCCCAATAGACATTCACCATCCTAACCGCCTTATTGCGCAATTGCCTGACCTCGGTGTCTTCATTGCAAATGGGCTTGACTTTTGACTTTAACCCACTATCGATCGACACCTGATCCCCAACAACTACTTGTGTAAGTTTGTGCACAGCCTTCCTCAGCACTAATATGTGAATCACATAGTGAAGACCACTCAATTATGCTGAAAGAGCTAGCCTATAGGAAACTTCACCAACACACTCCACTATCTAAAATGGTCCAAGGTATTGCAAACTTAGCTTTTTCAAGCATCGAATCCTTGAAATGCCTTCAAAGGTTTGATTTTGACATACACCTAATCGCTAACAACAAACTTGATATTTTTGTGCTTGGCGTTATAGTACTTAGAACGTCTATCCCGAGCTATCAATAATTGCTCCTAGATCTTTGGTATTGTCAAATTTGCCTCATCAATGTTTTCTAGCTTAAACAGCTTTGTTTTGCCTATTTGTACCTAAGCTAATGGAGTATGATACTTCCGACCACATAAATCCTTGAAGGGCGCCATTAGTATACTTTCTTGGTAACTATTATTGTAGGTGAAATCAATCATAAAGTGATGGTCCTGCCACTTCTTGCCGAAATCCATGATGCACATACGGAGCATATCCTCCATTATTATGTCAGTACTCTCGATCTGACCATCCTTTTGTGGATGAAATGTCGTACTGAACTTCAGTTAAGTACCCAATAGTTGGTGGATAAGCCTCCAATCATTCAATGCAAAGTGCACATCTGGGTCACTAACGATGCTACGGGGCACACCGTGCAATCATAATATGTTATTAATATTGGGTATTGTATCCACAATTACCTGGATTTGAAGAAGCCTCCTGTCAAGCTAAGATGGATTCACAATGTATTTGACAATCTTCTATTAAGTTGTGCTTGCATCTATTCCATGCTAAGTACACACCAATGTAAGGGTGCAGTGGGTCAATATACACGGGTCTGCGCAACGTAATCCCTCGTTGAGCAGATCAGTGTGTTTGACTCACGTGTGCTCTCTCTATTGGAGTGTATTTATTTTAAAGTACAGGATTAAGGCAGATCATTAGCAGAAGAAGGAGCAAAGATGGGTCAAAGACTAAGTTCATAGGAAGGAAGAGAAAAATCGTCTAGTCAAAATCGACGGGAATCACTAAGTGATTCTCGCCGATTCGACGGGAATCATTAGTGAATCTCGCCGAATCGTCGAGAATCAGTCAGTGATTCCCGCCGACTTCATCCGGATGACTGTTTTCCTACAAGAATTCAACTAAGGTAGAATCGACGGGAATCACCAAGTGATTCTCGCCGATTCGACGAGAATCACCTTGCATTCCAGCCGATTCCCTCCGGATGACCATATTTCCAACTGAAATTCTACCAAGGCAAATTTGACGGGAATCGTGAGTGATTCCCTCCGACTTCGACGGGAATCACTAGCGATTCTCGCCGATTTTGCCTTAGGCAAAATTCCCATTCGCTGGACCGAACTAAGTTCGCTATGCGCCATTTTGACTGGGACTATGGCTTCTCCTTGTGGGCCCCACAATGGTCTCTTAGGGTTGGCTTCCAGTATATATACTCGCGTATTTGAACATACCAGGGAATCGAAAAACGAAAAATCAAACTGAGGCCGAGCATTCCCTAGTAGATCGCAGAACTTCACCGATCGCCGTCGCTGCTCGCAAGCTAGTCGCCGTCGCTGATCTCAGAGATTCTTTGATCTTTCGACGATAATACCGAGGCAAGCCTAGCATCTCACGCTTCTCTCTCGAGATCTCTTATCTCTCGATTTGTTGAACGAGGTTAGTTCTTCATTCCGAATCGATTGAGATGACTGATCCGATTGAGATCATTGGTAGACCTTGCTTGCTTCGTCAAGAAGTTTGGATCTACAAAGCATCGCCGCCGCAATCACTTGCCGCCGCCGATCTTGACAAGATCCTCTCCAAGAGAGTACTCAGGTCGTGGACTCTTCGTCTCTTTCAAGAAAGCTTCAACGAACGAAGAGGGACATCGGATTCTCCATAAGCGTTGTTTGTATTTCTTGTACATTCAATTTTTGTTTTGTTATAAAGGAATTTTTATTCCTAGTTGTAAGGGATGGGTGCAACCCGTGGTGGAGGAGTAGTGACTCCTTTGGTTTGAAGGGTTCCTTCCGTAGTGTGAGGATTGGATTTCAATCTGGTTTGTGAAGTGACTGAGTCATCCCTTGTTGGGAGATAGGTCAATGGGGGAGAGTGGACGTACCCAAATCGGGGAACCACTATAAATGCTTGTGTGCTTTTCTGTGTCGTGTTTGTTTATTAGTGTAGGTAATTTAAATTCCGCAAAAGACTGCACGACACCTATTTCCCCCCCATAGATGGACTTAGTCGACACTAGATACTTTCAAGTGGTATCAGAGGGAGGTTGCTCAATAGTAAGGTTAACACCTTGAGTAAGATCCCGCATCTAGTGTCAAAAAGAAAATAAGACTCAAGCGTGGAGTTATACTCTGATGTTTCTCCCCTGATACTCCCTGCCTGCACAAAAGAATATTATCCCATCTGGAAAATGAGGGTTCAGTTTCATCTGGAAGCCATTGACCCCCGTGATTTATTCATTGTGGAAGAGGGTCCCTTCATTCCCATGAAGGCTTCTGACTCTGGAGAAGATCTCCAAATCCCTAAGAGTACCGCAGAGATGTCAGAAACTTAGCTCTCACTATTCAACTTGGACAAGCTGGTACGACAAATCATCTCTGATATTTGGTCAGGCTCTTCTCTTACAAGATTGGATAAGTGCAAGACTGCAAAGTCCATGCGGGGAACAATCTCTGACCTCATGGAGGGAAAGAAGACTACCGAGACCGAATGCCTGCAAGATGATGAAGCATATGTGGGGGTCCTAGTCTCTGAAGATGAAATTAAAGACCAACCTCTCAATATCAGGGCTCCCGTGTCCCTATCTGAGACTGAAGAGGAGATTGAGGAATGCAGCTGTGATGAAGCTGAACATCAGTCTCTGCAGACCTTAACGCTAACCCTGATCAGCACAATCAGGATTAGGTATCCTCCTCATCTTACTCCTTTCCTCTTGAATCTCCTGAAGACAGGAGAAGTTCAGAGGTTTGTCTATCAAGTGATGCAAGGGAGATTGACAGCTTCAATCAAAGGATTGAAACTCTTGATTCCCTTCATAGAGCCCTTCAAAAGAGCAACTCACTTGTTGATGATCAAGCTAAGGAAATTGCTCAGCTGAGGACCATGATGGATCTCCAATTGGAATCTATCAAGGTGAAGGACTCAAAGATCTCGGATCTAGAGTTTCGTCTAGAGACCGAGAAGAGGATAGTATCTAATTTTTCCAAGATAGATGCTATTAAGAGAAAGGGAGAAAACGGGTGGATCTCTCGAATCATAAATTCATGGAGAAATGGGTAAACTGTATTCATACCCCCCACACCAGGTAGGAAGGGCCCACATTATGCTTTAAGGTATGACCATAAGAACAACTATGGTCACTGCAAGAGTGATCGGCCCTCATGTGGAAATACCCATAGTGCAAGTGCTGTTATGGCTACCCATGAGAAAATACATTTGGCCCATCATGAACCTTTTGTATTCACTGCCTCAGCCTCAACACTTCATGAGATTGTCGGAACCAGCTCTCACAGTACCTCTCACCACCCTAGGACACAGGGAAAGGGGGTTGGCAAACATGTAGAAAGGATCTATGGGGCCCCCAGATGTGTGCTGACTAAAAAGAAGGCACCACCTCCCAGGCCTCATGACACTCACCACATGTTCTCCATCCACCCTCCCTCGTGTCTCGGTGGAAAGGGTAAATCTAAGAGCAGTTCCAGCTTTGCCTCCTTTTGACCTAGGGTCATGACTAACTCCGTCAATAGACCTAGTCAGAAGAGGAGATATAATATTCATGAGTGTTGGTGTTGTGGCAAAGTGGGACACTTTGCCATAGATTGTTGGAACAATCCATCTGTGCCAAGGGCAAGGGTATGTCCACACCCTTTGGCAAGAGATAGCCTTCCTGAGAAAAATCCTGTAGGAAGGCGTATTATGTTTTATGCTGACAAGAACATAGGACCCAATACCTATTGGGTTCCTAAGGTAAGGTAATTCTTTTTTGCAGGATAGTCTAGGCATCCATGAACCTGATGGGACCTAGATAAGAGATGTTCCAGGCTTGCCATGGAACAAGTATATGAGACCAGAGATAATGCTAACTACCGTGTCCTACTTGATCTTGATACCCAGTGTACTTCAATTAGTGGATCTGAATGATCAACCTAATGATCCCAGGTACGCGCATTCAGTTTCGAAAATTGAATCACATTACATAGATGTATATATATATCCAAACACATGTGTAGATTCCATTTCAAGATATAAATATATATATACACACATGTGATAGAAGGACACGGAAGCTAATATCCGTAGGATCCATATTGTGGAAACTGATAAACTGTCAAAATTTTGATATGGTGAGAAAGGTGGTGTCAAATGGTCCTATGACTCTCAAGGGACTTGTATCAATACTTGAAACTACAAATTATATTTTGAATCCAACAAGGATAAGCCAGGGTTTATTTCTAATGTTAACCTTCCTTGAACTCAACTTAGCTATCATAACATGAAAACTTGATATCCTTTGTTTAGAGGAAAAAGGAAATCTAGATGAAATAAACAGGATTCCCGTCGGTTAGAATAATCGGGCGGAAGGAGAATCCATTGCAAACTTTGTTGTGACGAGATTTTTTCCCATCATATTTAGACAATCTTATTTCTTTGGACATAAAGTGATAAAGAAGCCATTGCAATTGCCTGAAAGACTAGGCCCACTAAAGGAACAAAAATAGAGGGAAATTTCAAATTTATCATAGAATGAGTACCTCGATTTCATATTTGTACCTATCATAATTATAAAGATATCTTATAATAAGTCTATCTATTAGATAAAATATGAAGTACTTAATAAGAAATAAGTGCAAGGAATTAGGAATGTATAAACCTCCACAACCAGCGAAAATATCGGAAACAACGACAAAATTCGGAAATAAATAGCGGAACTCCTCCCGACCCTTCACATTCCCGTCGACTCTACAAAAACAACTTCCCCGCGGAACTTGCAAAATCGTGTTTGCCCCTCGTCAACTTCCGTCGCTCCCATCGCTCCCGTCGAGTGTTGTCCGCCCGCCATCCTCTCCCCGTCAGCTCGGTGTTCCTGTCTCCAGCATCTACTCGACGCTCGTGTCTCGACGATCCACCGCCAGCATTCCATCCTGACGCAAGCCGCTCCATGGACTAGGGCTTCACTCCTCTCACTGGACTAGGTCTTCTCTCCGCTCACCGCCTTACGAGAATCACTTTGCTTCCCCCTCCGAGTATAAGGTAACGACCGTTCCTCCTTGTGTCATTAGCTAGGTTGTAACTTGTCTATTTCCTACTAGTTCAGTTCCTACTATCTATAGATTTAGATAGAGTTGAGTTCCTTGGATGTTACTTGTTTAGGTTTATAATGGCTCCTCGAACCACGGTCGGGCTCCTCACTGGGAGTGAGTTGGTTAGGACAGGCTTTGCCCATGCTTCTGATGAATTCAGGAACATCATCTTGATGCTTGAGCAAGCCGAGCTCTCCTTTATTCTCGAGCACCCATGCAAGGTACTAGATAAGGAAGTTCTTGAGTTCTACGCAATCACCAAGCTACGTCACGAAGACACCTTAATAAAGAGTAAGATAGCTGGACTAAGGATCAAGGTGACTGCTGCAAAACTATCACATCATCTGCAGCTCTCCAGCTCTGTACAAGAGGACTACTTGGATGAAAATGATCGTGCAAGGACACTACTATTCTGTGGATTAACTCGAGGGACCAAGTCCATCAAACGAAAGGACATGAACGAGGAAGGAATGCTCCTCTCTGACATCATAGGGAAGGTTCTGATCTACAAACCTGGCTCCTATGATCATATTTCTGGGGATATATTTAAGATCCTGATAGCTGTGGTGTGCAGAAAGAAATTCAACTGTGGGGTCATGTTATTTAAGAAGATTAAAGATACCCTACGAACTCCTAAATTTTGGAGGATCATCAGTTTATACCTGATTCAGATGGACGGAGACAGATTTGATATGACTAAGGGAGTTCCTCTTCACTACCTAAAGAAGATGGACTCCAGCATTTTTAATAGGTGGGAGAGGACAATTGGCCAAGGAGGTACAGCTAAAGCACATGGTGATGAAGAAGACAGAGCTCCGGAGTTCAGAAATCCTTTGGATGAGCCCAGTGAAGTTCCTGATCTGCTGCATGCAGGAACTGAGGGGGAGTCTTTACCCATTCCTTCTAATGCCCTCAGGATGGATGTCTCAGTTTCAGATCAAGCAGACATCGTTACTAATATTACCCTGATCACGAAGGATGCAGTGGATACCCTCACTATCGATCAGGCTGATGAGGAGGAAGTGGAGGACGACATGGAGGATGATGTTACTGATGAGGATGATATGGTGAATGCGGCTGCTGATGATATGAACAATGAGCAAGCTGGAAATGAGATGGACATGAGGGAAATTGATGTTGACCTCCCCTCTGAGGAACAGGTTCAGATAGCAGTTCCTGATGTATCTGGTGCAACAATTGAGGGGGAGACCTCCCAGCAGGGAATGATGAGTATATATGGAAAAACGACAGAGGCTGCCCCAATCCCCCCTCAAGAGACCGTGAATCTATCAAGCTCTCCAAGTGTACCTGAAGAAGAGAATCCTGACTCACAGAGTCCTATCCCCCCTGAGCACGACTAGGCCATGCATTAGGATCATCCATTAGGACCTAGCCTGGCAAATCACATGGTCAATATCATTCAAGGTATAGTGGATGAACTGAAGGCCTCCTTTGAACGATCTCACAACAAGGTACTTAAACGAATTAAGCAATCCGAGGATCTGATGCTCAAGAATGTTATGGAGATAAATCATAAGCTGGATATGATGGAACAAAGATTGGATGCTAAGTATGCTGAGGTCGGCACTGCCGTCAATCTTTTGATGCAAGGGCTATAGAAAAACACAACTGATCTGGCAGTGGTGAATCAAAATGCACATGTTGTTGCCAACAACATCAAATTGTTCGATGCCAACATGGTCACACTCAACGCAATTCAGAAATCCCTGCTGGACGATTTTGCTCGGAATGTCAAGCATATAGATGAGTGACTGTATTCTTATGTAAACTCAATTGCTCAAGAAGCAAAAAAGGGGGAGGAGAAATATACAGCTAAGATGGCAGGATTACAAAAAATCATAGTCGGCAACTTCAAGCAGTCAAATGAGTATGTTTTTGAAAGCTGTCACTGGCTAGTTCAGCAAGCATCTGGTATACAAATTTTGGTTGCTCCTACTGATGAGGTTGCTACTGCTGCTACTGAGGAGGTTCCCTTGAGTGAAGTTGATGCCAGAAAGGCTGCTAGGTCCACTGCCAAAGCTGCTAACAGGGCTATGTTTGATCAAGAGGAAATTGCAAAAGGGAAAAGAAAACTTCAAGAAGGAACTTCCAAAGAAACTCTAGCTGAGAGGAAATCGAGATTGAAGGAAAGTGAAGTTAAGAATGAACGATGGAGTCCCACGTCTAGGAGCATCATACTGGACACATTCATGCTACAATAGTGGGGAGAGCTCAATAGAAATGAAGTATATAGTCAGTATGAGTGCGAGATGCACAAAGAGTATGAGGAAAAAAGAAACATATTCTTCAGGACTAACACTGTGGAACATAAAGCTCCTCCCCCCAGTATTACCCGAAGCCGAAGGAATTCTTTGAAAGGCAAAGCAAGAAGTACATGGCTGAACAACTAAGAAATGCTCAGGCAAAGGAGGGATAGACTTGGAATCTAGATCTGTTTTTATTCTCTATATGCGTGTATATCTTTTCTTGTATTTAAATGAACAACCTTTGGATATATATATATATGATCACATGCAGATTCATTTGATATTATGAATGCGTGAAATTTTATTATTCTGAATTCTTGTCTCACACATTTGTTATGTATATCTTTCTGGTTTGTGTAATTCATCTTAGCTAGTAGGATTTTGGCTTCTTCGAATAGGGGAAGATTGCTGGGTATTGTAACCATAATTACCTGGATTTGAAGAAGCCTCCTGTCAAGCTAAGATGGATTCACAATGTATTTGACAATCTTCTATTAAGTTGTGCTTGCAGCTATTCCATGCTAAGTACACACCAATGTTAGGGTGCAGTGGGTCAATATACACGGGTCTGCGCAACATAATCCCTCATTGAGCAGATCAGTGTGTTGACTCACGTGTGCTCTCTCTATTGGAGTATACTTATTTTCAAGTACAGGATTATGGCAGATCATGAGCAGAAGAAGGAGCAAAGATAGGTCAAAGACCAAGTTCATAGGAAGGAAGAGAAAAATCGTCAAGTCAAAATTGACGGGAATCACTGTGTGATTCTCGCCGATTCGACGGGAATCATTAGTGAATCTCACCGAATCGTCGAGAATCAGTCAGTGATTCCCTCCGACTTCATCCGGATGACTGTTTTCCTAAAATAATTCTACTAAGGCAGAATCGACGGGAATCACCAAGTGATTCTTGCCGATTCGACGAGAATCACCTTGCATTCCCGCCGATTCCCTTTGGATGACCAGATTTCCAACTGGAATTCTTCCAAGGCAAATTCGATGGGAATCGTGAGTGATTCCCGCTGACTTCGACGGGAATCACCAGCGATTCTCGCCGAATTTGCCTTAGGCAAAATTCCCGTTCGCTGGACCGAACCAAGTTCGTTATGCGTAGTTTTGACCGGAACTAGGGCTTCTCCTTGTGGGCCCCACAACGGTCACTTAGGGTTGGCTTCCAGTATATATACTCGCATATTTGAACATACCGAGGAATCAAACAACGAAAAATCAAACCGAGGCCGAGCGTGCCTTAGCAGATCGCGGAACTTCACCGATCGCCGTCGCCGCTCGCAAGCTAGTCGCCTCCGCTGATCTCAGAGATTCTTTGATCTTCCGACGATAGTACCGAGGCAAGCCTAGCATCTCATGCTTCTCTCTCGAGATCTCTTATCTCTCGATTTGTTGAACGAGGTAAGTTCTTCATTCCGAATCAATTGAGACAACTGATCCGATTGAGATCGTTGGTAGACCTTGCTTGCTTCGTCAAGAAGTTTGGATCTACAAAGCATCGCCGCCGCAATCACTTGCCGCCGCCGATCTTGACAAGATCCTCTCCAAGAGAGTACTCAAGTCATGCACTCTTCGTCACTTTCAAGAAAGCTTCAACGAACAAAGAGGGACATCAGATTCTCCATAAGCGTTGTTTGTATTTCTTGTACATTCAATTTTTGTTTTGTTGTAAAGGAATTTTTATTCCTAGTTGTAAGAGTTGGCTGCAACCCGTGGTGGAGGAGTAGTGACTCCTTTGGTTGGAAGGGTTCCTTCCATAGTGTGAGGATTGGATTTCAATCCAGTTTGTGAAGTGACCGAGTTGTCTCTTGGTTGGAGATAGGTCGAAGGGGGAGAGTGGACGTACCCAAATCGGGGAACCACTATAATTGCTTGTGTGCTTTTCTGTGCTGTGTTTTTTTATTTGTGCAAGTAATTTAAATTCTGCAAAAGACAGGACGACACCTATTCCCCCCCATAGGTGGACTTAGTTGACACTAGATACTTTCAATCAACATAAAGTTTGGCCAATTTTTTCATTAAATCATCCCTCCATATTGGAATAAAATGTGATGCCTTTGTCAATCGGTCTACGATCACCCAAATGACATAGTACTCGTATTGTGATCTTGGCAAACTAGGTACAAAATCCATAGAAATATCGTCGAACTTCCATTCATGAATCGGTAACGACTTCAGAAATACTCTAGGCTTCTGACATTCTGCCTCACAAGTTTGCAAGTGTGACACTTCTCCATATAGAGGGCTAGGTCTTTCGTCAAACCTGGCCACTAAAACAAATTCTTCAAGTCATTAAACATCTTTGTGCTTCATGGGTGGATTGTGTACTTCGTGAAATGTCCCTCGTACATCAACCCCTCCCATAGTTTGCCAACATTGGGGATTCACAAACGACTGTCTTCTCACAAAATACCATCTAGAAAATAAAACTAGGAGTTTGACTCATCCACAGTCTCTGCCATATAGCGCTTCATGCTTTCATCAAGCTCCATTTCCTATCAAATTCTGTCTGCAAGGTCATATTGCACCTCCGTCCAGTTCACGCACACATTCACGCTGGCTCTCCCATCAACATAAGAGATTTTCATGGCTTCTAAGTCACAAATAAGATGCTCTCATTATTTTGTATCCAGTTTGCCTATATTAGAGCCCTATGACATAATAGATCAGCAACTACATTTCCCTTCTCGGGAGTATAATGAAGCTCAAAGGTGTACTCCCTAAGGAACTCCATCCACCTTCTCTTTCGTATATTCACGATCTTGTGGTTCATCAGAATAAATCCTCATAAGAGGAATTACCCCATCCATGATATGGTGTTGGCGGCGATAATTTTTGAATTAAAGTTGTGGTGGCATTAAATAAAGCAAGAAGTCAAGCTTATAATGAATTTATAAGCGATTTGATACCAAATATGGAGAGCATGACATATATAAAATTGCTCGAGCTAGAGAAAGAAAGATAAGAGATTTCAGCTAAGCAAAATGCATAAAGGATGAGACAGATACAGTTTTGATGAATTTTGTGGATATTAAAGAGTTATGGAAAAGATACTTTTATCAACTCTATAATGAAAGAAAAGACAATGAATTGAACTTGGAAGAGTTAAGTAAATCAAAGGAGTATAGGAACATAACATTTTATCGTAAATTCAAGTATTATAGGTAAATGATGCTCTAAAGAAGATGAAAAATGAAAAGGCGATTGAGACAGATGATATACCCTTCAAAGTATAGAAATGTCTAGGGAATGAAAGAATTTGTCGGTAATATGCTTTTTAAATAATATACTAAAGTAAAAGAGGATGTCAGGATAATGGAGAGAAAGTATCTTGGTACAATCTTTGTATAAGAACAAAGAGATATACAAAATTGTGTTAATTATAGAGGAATTAAATTGATGAGTCATACCATAAAACTATGTGAACGAGTAATAGAAAGAAGAGTAAGACGAGAGACTGACATCTCAGAGAATCAATTTAGATTCATGTCAGGGAGGTCGACCATGGAAGCTATACCTCTCTTTAGGAGACTCATTGAAAACTACCGAGAAAGGAAATAGGATTTGCATATGCAGTTTATTGAGCTTGAGAAGGCTTATGATAGAGTTTCAAGAGAGATTTTGTGGAGAGTTAGAAAAGAAAGGTGTAAATATATCATATATTGACATAATAAAATATATGTATACAAATTCAATGACAAGAGTGAGGACATCTGGATGATTAACATAAGAATTCCCTATCATTGTTGGCTTACATCAATGTTTAGCTGTAAGAACTTATCTCTTTACCCTTATCTTTGATGAGCTCACCAAACATATCCAACAAGAAATACCTTGGTGTTTATTTTTTGAGGATGATATTGTTTTGGTTGATGAGAAGCGTGAGGGTGTAAATAAAAGACTTGAATCTTGATGATACACTTTAGAAAAGAAGGGATTTATGTTGAGAGGGGCAAAGACGGATTATATGGAGCTTAAATTTAGCAGTACAAGAAGGATAGATGACTTCGTTATTAAGTTGGGTGATTAAGATTTTTCCCGCAGTTAGTGTTTTAAATATTTTGGAACAGTAGTTCAAAAAGACTGAGGGATTGATAAAGATGTGACACATAGAATCCAAGTGGTTGATTGAAGTGGAGAGGCACATCAGGGTTCATTTGCGATCGTAAAGTACAATTAAAACTTAAGTGCAAGTTTTACTGAACTATAATTAGACCAGCTATGCTCTATGGTTCTGAGTGTTGGTCATTGAGTTGTGTACATGAGCAAAAAATGGGAGTTGTAGGGTGTAAGACCCCCTTTTTTTTTTTTCGAACACCGGGGTCTTAGCCCAGAATTTCTCCTTTGCGGTGGCACCGACTCACGGGAAGGTCGCCACTACAAAATGCCAATTCTGCCGGCCCTTTTCGATCACAAGAGAGAGAAGTAAGTATACATAAAATATAAACAGGTCCACAGAAACATGTATGAATAAAAAATCACAACAAGTCCATCAATAGATAATAACAGAAAATAGAAGTATAAGTACTGCAAAGATACTGTTCAGATGAAATATAGATAAACGGGCTCGAGCCCAGTACATCAGAGTCCTTACTACAAATCACTCATCACGAAAGCTATAAAAATACTAATCACTCACGGAGCTGTTCACAGGTGCACCATTGCTAGACTGACCAACCTCCATGCGCACCGTACTCCGCTGGTGCTGGTCCCTGGACTGCTGGTCCCTGTCTCCCATCCGGAGCTCCTGTAATGTTGTGGTTCGAAAACCATTAGTCATAAAGACTAAGCCCTATCATCCCCTACCCCTCCCCCGCATGGCTCCTAAGCACCGAGCGGAGACGAGGAAAGGAAAGCTACAAAGGTGGAGAGTAATCAAGCAGATGACAAAGGAGCTAATCTAACAACGATCGTGGTGTATAAACAACTATCTAGAATAAAGTACATCTAGTAATTCTACGGTAGTAAGTAATAAAGTAGACATGTAGTACGTGGCAAATATATAAGAAGACAAATAGAGAACAATAAGTAAATAAGTAAGTAACCTTAACTTATATGAATGCTCATACAAACTTATAAGTTAAGGGGTCTTCCGTAAGGCTCCCATCGTATAAAAAGTCCCATACTGATTTATACGTTGGGGTATCGGTTGTATGCAAATATGAGTGTAGTGATATGCTATGCCATGATTCATGCAAGTGCAACTCACGCACATGACTCTATGCGCACAGACCTTTAGTTCCCCCTGTTCGGGCCGCTAGCTTCACTCCCAGGAAAAATACAGAAGGTTTAACATGCTATAAGATGCCCTAATTCAAGATTTCATAACTTTCCAGTGAACAGAAATTCAAGAATCTTCAGAATAAATATCTAGGGCACAATAAGAGTTGTGAATGAAGTACAGTACAAATTAACCCAAAATTCCCAACAAAATTATATCATGGTCATTTAGACCAGAAAATCATCCTGCCCAAATTGTATTTGATTTATAGTTCAGTTGATAGCATAATAGTTCAAATTAAGGTTGGTGACCTAAACTAGGGTTAGGGTTTTAGGTGGCCTAACTGTCTCCAAAGCCCCTAAGACTTTGTCCAGAGAACTATAATGGCCCCATGGTCCTCTCCACCAAATTTCAAGTAAGTCCAAGGTCATTTGACCCCATGACCTTCACAACCCTAAAAATCCCATTAAGGGACTTACCCTAGGGTTCTAGGGCTACCCTATCCCAAACCACCCCAAACTACATTGGAGGGTGTGTCATGCCCCAAACAGTAAGTGGACAAAATATCAGCCTCTGTTGAGGTTGTTTGACCACTTAAATCCCAAAAGGAATGAATTGACCCAATTAACCCTATAAGGGCCAACCTAGGGTCGAGTTAAAACTAAATCAAAACACTTCCAAATGAGGTGGAATTTTTACCAGAGTTCTAACATTCCCCCTAAGACCTCCCACCCAAATTTGGGAGGATTTTGAGGTGTTTAGGACACTGAATTAAATTATACATGAATTATTAAATTTTTACAAAAACTATAGAAAAAAAATCTCCAAAAATTCTGATTTTTGGATAGGTCCTAGGTATGGCTAATAGTAGCCCATACTCCAAATTTAAGGTCATTTGGATATCTGGATTGATGTGGGAATCCAAATCAATCTCAGGACAACCCTATGGATAGACCTCACCAAAATGTGTTTTGTGGTCTAACCAAGACTCCAAATTGAGTGAGATAAATTTTGAATTCAACTAGACTTCAAGGTCTACATTTTCTATGTTAACCACTTTTTATGTTTAAGCCCCTACGGGCTATAATTTTGAGTTTAAACCTAGTGCACAGTTAAGGGAATTAATTCCTAATTATATAATATATAATATGATAAAATACTACTGTTCATCTTCTTCTTTACCCGAACCCGAACAGAACCAGAAAAACAACTATTCCTGTAGCTTTTCTAAAGCTATTTCCCGGCCACCCAGCCATCTCCCTGGCCGACCACAACCACCACCACCTCTGTGGAGGTGAGGGCTACCGTCGGGCGGCGGCACGGCCACCACAGAGGCGGTTACCGGCGAACCCGCCACCATAAAATTTTGGAAAACCCATGAAAACGCTCACCCGATCCAGCTCTTTTGAGCCCGATATCTCTCCTAATGATTTATAAGATCTATCCATAGAAGAAGAGGTAAAGGAGGACCTTGTTCGTGGTTTGGAGTCGAGCCCATCGTCGTGATGCCATTTGCGCGGTGGTGGCGTCGCCGGAATTCTTCAACAGCACAATGGGAGGCTCGAAAACTTCAGGTAAAGGCTGGGAAAACTTCCGCTTGGGCCTCTGAGGGTGTTAAAAGGCTTGGCCAGGGAGGGGGAACGGCCAAAAGCTGGTGGCCATTAATGGCCCATTATAGCTTGGCTCGGCCATGATGGTGGGGGGCTGAAATGGATCTGTGACAGCAAGCTAACGGCTGGAAACTCCTCCTCTCCCTGATAGGAGTTGAATCCAGCCGTGAAAGGGAAGGGGGGAGGCCATGACATCAAATTCCATTAATGGCCATGAAGCCTAGCTCTCGGCCATGGTCGTAACTGTTCCTTTTGCCAAAACCAATAGTCCACGTGGCACAGCTTCACTTGACCGGTCAACCTTCTTTAAAATAAGACTTAATTGGGTCTTAGTAAAAGGAAACGGCCCACTACTAGACCGGCCCGGTTCAGCTGAACCAGTACCCATCCATAACCAATTTTCCAGGAAAATGCCAGAAAATTCTAAGTACAATGGCATTGAGTGAGCTCAGCTCACGCTCACTCAACACCATCCAAGCTACAGCGTTGAGTGAGCTCAGCTCACTCAACTCCATCCAAGCTACGGCATTGAGTGAGCTCTGTTCACTCAACGCCATCCCAGATACGGCAAGGAGTGAGCTATTCTCACTCAACGCCATCCGGATTATGGCGTTGAGTGAGCTCAGCTCACTCAACGCCATCCAGATTACGGCCTTTTAAATGATGGCGTTGAGTGAGCTGAGCTCACTCAATGCCATTTAGATTATGGCATTGAGTGAGCTCTGCTCACTCAACGCCATCCAGACTACACCAAATGGAGTTGAGTGCGGTCAGTGCACTCAACGCCGTTCAACTTATGGCATTGAGTGCACTCAATGCACTCAACGCCATCCCGCCTGACAGATTACGGCGTTGAGTGAGCTAAGCTCACTCAACGCCATCCAGTCTACGGCGTTGAGTGAGCTCAGCTCACTCAACGCCAATCTGCTGACACCAGATGGCGTTGAGTGCAGTCAGTGCACTCAACGCCATTCAACTTATGGCGTTGAGTGCACTCAACGCACTCAACGCCATCCCGCTTATGGCTTTGAGTGAGCTAAGCTCACTCAACGCCATCCAGACCACGGCGTTGAGTGAGCTTAGCTCACTCAACGCCATTCCAAGGTCACGGGCATGACGGATCGGTCACGGGCGTGTCTGGCCTATGTTGAAATTTCTGAGCTGACGATCGTCTTCCTGAGGTCGACGATCGTCGAAGGGGGTCACGCCCTAGGTCACGGGCGTGACGGGTCGGTCACAGGCGTGACCACCCCTTTACTCAAAATCTTGGTCGACAAACTTCAATTCTTGGGCTTCCTAGGGTTTTGTTAAGACAAAACAACTCCCATGGGTCTAGTTGGAAATGGGATGTTATAAATCCCAATAAACAAAACAAAGATTTCGTCCCCGAAATCAAGGTTAATCCTACGGGGGCTCCAATTCGGAGAAAAAGGCTTGTAACATCCCCTGAGAGTTGAAATATTTACATTTCTACATTACGTTTGCTATGTGCAGTTTCAAATCTAAGACCAATTCGTCCAACTGACTAGGTATATACCCCAATAAACAAAAGATTAGCCCCTATCCTTGAAATTTCTGTCCTATTGGTTTAAAACAGGAACGCAAATTGATTGTCCAGAGGGGTTGTGAGGTATACCTGACCGAAAAGTTCCGGGTATTTTTGCCGCATCAAGTCCTATGGCTCCCATGTATGCTCCTCCTGCCCATGATTGTTCCACAGAACCTTGACTAACGGAACCATCTTCCGTCGCAAGACCCGCACTGCCGTGTCATCGATCCTGATAGGCTCCAAGTTTACTGACCGATCCGAGGCCACCGGGCCATTTGCCGAGGAAATCAGATGTTCAGGGCATAGCAGAGCCCTCCGAAGTGAGGAGACATGGAAGACGTCATGCAATCCCGCTAACTCTGGTGGTAGCTCCAGTCTATAAGCCAAGGGGCCGATTCGCTCCAAGATCCTGTAAGGCCCCATATATCTCGGACTGAGCTTCTTCCGCCCGTGAACCCTTGATACTCCGTTCATCGGCCGTATTTTCAAGAAAACCCGGTCTCCCACCTGGAACTCCACTTGACGATGCCTCGCATCGTAATTTTTGGACTGCCTGCTCTGGGCTTCAAACATCCTGTCCCGGATCAATCTAATCTGAGCATCTGTATCCCCCACAAACTCCGAGCCTAGTACCTGCGGATCCTAATCCTGAACCCATAATATTGGGGTCCTACACCTCCTTCCATACAACACCTCGTATGGAGCCATGCATATGCTGGACTGATGGGCGTTGTTGTACAAAAACTCGAACAGTCGCAGCAATCTCTCCCAAGGCTCGCCACAGTCCAAATTGCATAGGCGCAAAAGATCTTCCAGTGTACGGTTGGTGCGCTCTGTCTTCCCGTCGGTCGGTCTGAGGGTGAAAAGCTGTGCTGAATGTCAACCGAGAACCCAGATGGGCCTGGACTGACCTCCATTCCCTTGATGTAAACCGCCCATCCCGATCCGAAACAATAGTCTTTGGCACCCCATGATAACTCACAAACTGCTTAATGAACCTCCTTACTAATACACTAATAGGTGCATCCTTCGCCACTTGAATGAATCGGGCCACCTTTGTTAGCCAGTCCACTATCACCTAGATCGAGTCATTCCCCGCACGGGATCGAGGTAGCCCATGTATGAAGTCCATGACTATATCTTCAAATTTCCACTCCGTCACTGGAATTGGCTGCAGCAAGCCTGCCGGGTTCCTACATTCTTCCTTCACGAGTTGGCAGGCCTCAGAATGCATCACGAAGTACGTAATGTTTTTCTTCATACCCGACAAGTACATCATCCTCTTCAAATCTTTTACCATCTTGGTGATCCCTAAGTGTACCGAGTATTGGCTGCAGTGAGCTTCCGTCATGATATCCTCCCGGATCTGGCCTCCTGCCGGTATGTAGACTCTGCCTTGGAAACACAGGAGACCATCCCTCAAAGAGTAATCTCCTGTCGTGCCTTCCTCCAAGGCTCGGAATATCGGCTCAGCTCTCTCATCCAGCATCTGCCCATCTTTGATGCGGTCTCGAATTTCATCAGTAGTAACCATCGACCCCAGGTACTCCATGTATAACTCCGGGTAATCCTCAGACACTAGTGAAATCTGCATCTCCTTGAATGCTTTAACCAACTCCAAGGCCATCAGCTGCGGGCCTACTCCTGTCGTACTCGCTCTCCGGCTCAGAGCATCCGCGACCACGTTCGCCTTCCCTGGATGGTAGTGCATGGTATAGTGGTAGTCCGACAGAAACTCTACCCAGCGTCTCTGCCTGATATTTAACTCCTTTTGGGTGTCGACATACTTCAGATTCTTGTGGTCAAAAAAGATATCGCAATGAACTCCGTAGAGATAGTGTCGCCAGATCTTAAGAGCAAAAATACCTGCCCCCATCTCCAAATCGTGCACAGGATAGTTTTGCTCGTGCTACTTCAACTGACGGGAGGCATAGGCTTTTACGTGCCTGTTCTGCATCAGAACGACACCCATCCCCTAATAGGAAGCATCTGTGTACACCTGGAATCCTTCCTTCCCTGATGGAAGAACAAGGATGGGAGCCGAGGTAAGACGATCCTTCAGCTCCTGGAAAGCAGACTCGCATCGTGGCGTCCAAATAAAAGGGGACTCCTTCTTCGTCAGAGACGTAAGAGGGAGGGCAATCTGAGAGAACCCCTTTACGAACTTCTGGTAATAACTGTCAAGTCCCAAGAAACTTCGAACATCTAAGGCCAACTTTAGTGGTGGCCAATCCCGTACTGCCTTGACCTTCGCCGGATCCACTGCCAGACCTGCTCAACTGATGACATGGCTAAGAAAGGCCACCTCCTTTATCCAGAACTGGCACTTGCTGTACTTGGCATACATCTTATGTTCCTCCCGCAGCTTCTCCAAGGTCAAGGCCAGATGTATCGCGTGCTCCTCCTCCGTCCTTGAATAGATAAGGATGTCGTCGATGAATACGATAATGAAGACGTACATATACTCTTTGAACACCCAATTCATCAAGGTCATGAATGCGGAGGGTGCATTCGTGAGCCCGAATGGCTTCACGGTAAACTCATACAAACCATATCTGCTGCTGAAGGCCGTCTTCGGGATGTCCTCCTCCCGAATGCAAAGCTGGTAGTACCTTGACCTCAGATCCAGCTTTGAGAACCAATGGGCTCCCTCCAGCTGGTCAAATAGCTCGTCTATCCTTGGTAAGGGATAAGTATTCCGGACCGTCAACCTGTTTAGGGCCCGGTAATATATGCACAGTCAAAGAGTCCCGTCCTTCTTCTTAACGAATAACACCGAAGCTCCCCATGGTGAAGAGCTAGGCCGAACGAACCCGGCCTCCACTAACTCCTGAAGCTAGCTTCGAAATTCCGCCAACTCCTTTGGGGCCATTCGATAGGGAGCTCTTTGGATACCTGCTTAGCCTCCGGTATACGAGCTGAATCTGAAAGTCCTTCTCTCGGTGCGGGGGTAGCCCTGGTAGCTTCTCTGGAAACACGTTGGACGATGTCCCGCACTACTAGAATATCTGAAATGGAGTCCTTGTCCATGACCGCCTCAAAAAATACCTGATAAACTTCTTCCCCCTGCAGGTGGGCCTTAACGGCCTTGTACAGACGATAATAAGGTACGGAGGTGCTGGTATAATACCTTCGATGAAAATGAAGGAGTCGCCGTGCCTCACGGTGATCCTCTTCTCCATGCAGTCGATCTGGGCATGATTCCAGCACAGCCAAGTCATGCCCAAGGATCAAGATCCTAATATGGCATCTTCAGAATCGTCGTTGGTGCCATCAAACGCCTTCCCGCCGATCCTCACTTCCATATTACAATGATCAGAGGTCATTATCCTTGATCCATCGGGTAGGCGCACCCTCATCATCTTCCCGGTGAATGGCTCCACACCTGCCAGTCCTTTCACTAAATCCTCCGACACGAACGAGTATGAAGCACCACTGTCGAAGAGAGTGTGAGCGGGCTTGCCGCAAACGAAGACTATGCTTGGGGTAATTAAGTGTCTTAGTATTCTTGTTGCAGTTGTCTTCTCTTAATTTATAACTAGGTTATGTCTAGAACACTAGTTTATATGAAGAAAATTTAAAAGTACTGGCATACCTGCGATAACCTGCTCCGGGTTCCGAGGCTGTGTCAGGTCTAGAGCATACACCTGCTCCCTCTCTGGCCTGCGGCCTCGATCCTAAAATCCTCATCCTCGGTCCTGTCCTCGTCCACAAAACTGTCGGGGAGGTGGAGCGCCCTGATGTGCTGGTGGGGGGCTCGCCTCATAGGACAGTTCCTCTTGATATGCCCCAGCTGATTGCATTGAAAGCATACCGGTGCCTGCTCTGCCATCCTTGGCATTTCCAGCATCTGTAAAGGCTGGGGAGCCAATACCCCCTAAATCCTCTGCTCCTGCCAAAACTCTTGACGAGGCTGATCCTAGTTCCTTCTCTCCCTAATAACCTGGCCTCGAGGACGGTCTCTACAACCTCCAATAACTGTATCATCAGCCAGTCTCTTCCGGCTCTTCACTGTAAGCTGATCTTCTTCTCTCTTCTTAGCCATCTCATGAATCCTGGCCAAACTCCCCTTTGAGACGAAGAGGAGGGCCTTTCTCATGTCATCTTGCAGCCCCTTATAAAAACTCCTGGCATAGCCAGCATCGTCTAACTGGTAAGCATCCGCATAGCGGGCCAGGTGAGTGAACTCCTGATAGTACTCCACCACAGTCCTGTTCCCTTCCTTAACCGTAGGAACCTATCCTCCAGGTCGTCCCTCGCTGACTGAGGTACAAAATGTCCCAAGAGCGCTATTGCTCTGAACTCCTCCCAAGTAATATCTGCGCAATCCATACCTGCAAAGGTGGTGTCCAGCTGTGACTCTCCACCTACCTCTTTCCATGTGACTACAGGCAGGAGACCTGCCAAAGCAACTACCTCCTCAGTGGTGCATCGGATCCCTACAAGCATCTCGTAAATGGTGTCCTAACCACTCCTCCAGTGCGTACTGCGACTCGTCCCCAGGTAGGATGGTAGGGGAAAGTCCCCAAAAGACGCTCATCCAGTTGGCCCCGGGATTTGGCTGTGGATCAGGGGCTTGCTAAGTTCTGAAGGCCTCATGAATGGCCGTCAGTGTTTGCCCCATCTCCGTTTCCTGGAACGGAGCTGGAGACGTCGGGGTGGGACCACATTCGAAGCCTGAGGGATTCCCCTCTTTTGATGTAGGGTTCGTCACAGGCTACAAGGACAAATTCCATTTGTTAGAGAATGTATGAATGGGATTTAAGAAAGGGGTAGGATGGACTTTGCATATGTGATTTCCCTTATGGGCACACCACTGCTTCCGCTGCTAGTTTGTCCGCAAACTAAGCTCGCACGGGGGTGTCCAAGGGTTTTGTGGACTACTTCTCTTCGATCGAGGTCTGCTCTGATACCACTTATAAGACCCCCCTTTTTTTCTTTTTCGAACACCGGGGTCTTATCCCAGAATTGCCGCTTTGTGGTGGCACCGACTCTTGGGAAGGTCGCCACTACAAAACGCCAATTCTGCCGGCCCTTTTCGATCACAAGAGAGAGAAGTAAGTATACATAAAATGTAAACAAGGCCCACAGAAACATGTATGAATAGAAAATCACAAGCAGTCCATCAATAGATAATAAAGAAAATAGAAGTATAAGTACTGCAAAGATATTATTAAGATGAAATATAGATAAACGGGCTCGAGCCCGGTACATCAGAGTCCTCACTATAAATCACTCATCGCAAAAGCTATAAAAATACTAATCACTCACGAAGCTGGTCGCAGGTGTACCGGTGCTAGACTGACCCACCTCCATGCGCACCGTACTCTGCTGGTGTTGGTCCCTGGACTGCTGGTCCTTGTCTCCCATCCGGAGCCCCTTGTAATGTTGTGGTTCGAAAACCATTAGTCATAAAGAACTAAGCCCTATCATCCCCTACCCATCCCCCCACGGCTCCTAAGCACCGAGCGAAGAGGAGGAAAGAGAAGCTACAAAGGTGGAGAGTAATCAAGCAGATTGACAATGGAGCTAACTAACAACTATCATGGTGTATAAACAACTATCTAGAATAAAGTACATCTATCAATTCTACAGTAGTAAGTAATAAAGTAGACATGTAGTACGTGGCAAATATATAAGAAGACAAATAGAGAACAATAAGTTAAATAAGTAAGTAACCTTAACTTATATGAATGTCCATACAAACTTATAAGTTAAGGGGTCTTCCGCAAGACTCCCATCGTATAAAAAGTCCCATACCGATTTATACGTTGAGGTGTCGGTTGTATGCAAATATGAGTGTAGTGATATGCTATGCCATGATTCATGCAAGTGCAACTAACACGCACATGACTCTATGCGCACAGACCTTTAGTTCCCCCTGTTCGGGCAGCTAGCTTCACTCCAGGAAAAATACAGAAGGTTTAATATGCTATAAGATGCCCTAATTCATGATTTCATAACTTTCCAGTGAACAGAAATTCCAGAATCTTTAGAATAAATATCTAGGGCACAATAAGAGTTGTGAATGGGGTACAGTATAAATTATCCCGAAATTCCCAACAAAATTATATCATGGCCATTTAGACCAGAAAATCATCCTGCCCAAATTGTATTTGATTTGTAGTTCAGTTGATAGCATAATAGTTCAAATTAAGGTTGGTGACCTAAACTAGGGTTACGGTTTTAGGTGGCCTAACTATCTCCAAAGCCCCTAAGATTTTGTCCAGAGAACTATAATGGCCCCATGGTCCTCTCCACCAAATTTCAAGTCAGTCCAAGGTCATTTGACCCCATGACCTTTACAACCCTAAAAATCCCCATTAAGGGACTTATCCTAGGGTTCTAGGGCTACCCTATCCCAAACGACCCCAAACTACATTGGAGGGTGTGTCATGTCCCAAACAGCCAGTGGACAAAATATCAGCCTCTGTTGAGGTTGTTTGACCACTCAAATCCAAAAAGGAATGAATTGACCCAATTAACCCTATAAGGGCCAACCTAGGGTCGAGTTAAAACTCAATCAAAACACTTCCAAATGAGGTGGAATTTTTACCAGAGTTCTAGCATTCCCCCTAAGACCTCCCACCCAAATTTGGGGGGATTTTGAGGTGTTTAGGACACCTAATTAAATTATACATGAATAATAAAATTTTTACAAATACTATAGAAAAACATTCTCCAAAAATTCTGATTTTTGGATAAGTCCTAGATATGGCTAATAATATCCCATACCCCAAATTTTAAGTCATTTGGATGTCTGGATTGATGTGGGCATCATAATAAATCTCAGGACAACCCTATGGAGAGACCTCACCAAAATGTGTGTTGTGGTCTAGCCAGGACTTCAAATCGAGTGAAATCAATTTTGAATTAAACTAGACTTCAAGGGCTACATTTTCTATGTTGACCACCATTTATGTTTCAGCCACCTACGGGCTATAATTTTCAGTTTAAACTAGTGCACAGTAAAGGGAATTAATTCCTAATTATACAATATATAATATGATAAAATACTACTGTTCATCTTCTTCTTTACCCGAACCTGAACAGAACCAGAAAAACAACTATTCCTTGTCTCTTTTCTAAAGCTATTTCCCAGCCACCCAGCCATTCTCCCTGGCCGGCCACCACTACCTACCACATCTGTGGAGGTTGAGGGCTACCGTTGGGCCGGCAGCACGGCCACCCGAAGAGGCGGTTTCCGGCGAACCCGCCACCATGAAATTTGAAATTTCAGAAAAACCATGGTAAACGCTCACCCGATCCAGCTCTTTTGAGCCCGATATCTCTCCTAATGATTTCTAAGTTCTATTCATAGAAGAAGAGGTAAAGGAGGACCTTGTTCGTGGTTTGGAGTCGAGCCGATCATCGTGATGCCATTTGCGCGGTGGTGGCATCGCCGGAATTCTTCAATAGACCAATGGGAGGCTCAAAAACTTCAGGTAAAGGCTGGTAAAACTTCCTCTTGGGCCTCTGAGGGTGTTAAAAGGCTTGGTCAGGGAGAGGGATGGCCAAAAGCTGGTGGCCATTAATTGGCCCATTATAGCTTGGCTCGGCCATGATGGTGGGGTGGCTGAAATGGCTCTGTGACAGCAAGCTAATGACTGGAAACTCCTCCTCTCCCTGAGAGGAGTTGAATCCAGCCGTTAAAGGGATGGGGGAAGGCCATGGCATCAAATGCCATTGATGGCCATGAAGCCTTGCTGTCGGCCATAGCCGTAACTGTTCCTTTTACCAAAACCGACGGTCCACGTGGCACAGCTTCACTTGACCGGTCAACCTTCTTTAAAATAAGATCTAATTGGGTCTTATTAAAAGGAAACTGCCCACTACTAGACCGGCCCGGTTCAGCTGAACCATCACCCAGCCATAACCAATCTGCTAGAAAATGCTAGAAAATTCTAAGTACAATGGCATTGAGTGAGCTCAGCTCACTCAATGCCATCCAAGCTACGGCGTTGAGTGAGCTTAGCTCACTCAACGCCATCCAAGCTACGGCATTGAGTGAGCTCGGCTCACTCAACGCCATCCAAGATACGGTGTTGAGTGAGCTCTGCTCACTCAACGCCATCAGAATGACCTCCCAGACTATGGCGTTGAGTGAGCTCAGCTCACTCAACGCCATCCGGATTATGGCATTGAGTGAGCTCAACTCACTCAATGCCATCCGGATTACGGCCTTTTAAACAATGGTATTGAGTGAGCTGAGCTCACTCAACGCCGTTCAGATTATGGCGTTGAGTTAGCTCTGCTCACTTAACGCCATCCAGACTACACCAAATGGCGTTGAGTGAGGTCAGTGCACTCAATGTCGTTCAACTTATGGCATTGAGTGCACTCAACGCACTCAACGCAACATCCCGCCTGACTTTGAGTGAGATTATCGGTCGTTGAGTGAGCTCAGCTCACTCAATGCCAACCTGCCGACACCAGATGGTATTGAGTGCAGTCAGTGCACTCAACGCCATTCAACTTATGGCATTGAGTGCACTCAACACACTCAACGCCATCCAGCTTATGGCTTTGAGTGAGCTCACTCAACGACATCCAGACCACGGCATTGAGTGAGCTTAGCTCACTCAACGCCATTCCAAGGTCACGCGCGTGACGGATCGGTCACGGGCGTGTCTGGCCTATGTTGAAATTTCTGAGCTCGATTATCGTCTTCCTGAGGTCGACGATCATCGAAGGGGGGTCACGCCCTAGGTCACGGGCGTGACGGGTCGGTCACGAGCGTGACCACCCCTTGACTGAAAATCTTGGCCGACAAACTTCAATTCCTATGCTTCCTAGGGTTCTGTTAAGACAAAACAACTCCCAGGGGTCTAGTTGGAAATGGGATGTTACATAGGGATGAGAATGCTTTGGTGTATGTGTGGACACAAGATACTGGATAAAATTAGGAATGAATGTATCATGGATAAGATAGGAGTATCACCAATTGTAGAGAAGATACGAGAAGCTCAATTAAGATGGTTTGGACACATACACAGGAGACTATTATGGGCACTTGTTAGGCATTATGAGAGTCTAATCACTAGACATTAGTGAGATTATGACAAAAGATAGGGGAAAATGGCAATAAAGGATCCCTATAGCCAACCCCACTATAGTGGGATAAAATCTTGAGTGTTGTTCTTGTTGTTATTTATAAATTTATGGTGGCACTACGTGTTTGTAGCAAGGGTGGAGATCTTCATGGATCATAAAAGTCTGAATTATCTCCTGGTCCAGATGGATTTGAACATGCAGCAACATAGGTGGCTCGATTTACATGGTACTATAAGTGGCAATTCTGTATTAGCTAGGTAAGACCAACATTATGGTCGATGCTTTGAGTAGACAATATTCCGGGAAAGGGAACTGGATTGAGGTTCATGATTATTGGTTGGTGCGATACTTTGAGTCTCTAAGCATTATTTGTGTGGCAAGGGGTGAGTCTAGTGTAGCTTGGTTGAATTGGATATAATTATAGTGTGACTTGGCTGATAGTATTTGGGAGGTAACTAAAGTTGATTCAAAGTTCCAACCATTAGTGGTGGAAGCTTAACAAGGCGAAGGAAGTGTCATGTAGATGGTTTGTGGAATCTTAAAGAAGAATGGAAGTGTGTGTGTGTGTAAGGCCTCCCTCCCGGAACACAATACACGACCAAAGAGATTCTTATGCCAAAAATAGCCGCCTTGTGGTAGCGTCAACACATTGGTTAACCGATACTATAAGACGGCTTTTCATACCAGCTCTCACAAATATCATCCATTCAAACCAAATATTAAGTCAATAAAAGGAAGTCAAAATCCACACTAGTACAAGTCCAAAATAATAGACACAGGTAACTACAGTGTTCTTGAATATATCAGAGTTAAGTGCCCAAAGGGATACAACATATAGTCTCTCAAAATCTCACATCAGTAACCGATGTTAGCGAGGGTATCATCATATCAGGCCCTATCCTCCTGGCCTAGATGCCCTCCTGCATAACCTTCTACTACTACTACTCTATATGCTGGGTCTCCTCCTAAAATGGTAGTCGTAGCATCCGTTAGTCAAAAAGACTAAGTGTTTATCTCATCATCTCACCCTAGAGGCTCTTAGGCACCAGTGGGAGAAAGAAGGAAAGGTATATAATATATATAAACTATACGTAAAAGTAGGTGGTATATCTCTACATATCATAAATATAATGGTAGAAGTGTACATCAAATATCAACATCATTCTACACTAGAAGTATTATAAGAGTGAGAGCAGTCAATTACCAACATATTATACTACAATTGAAATAGAACTTAACTTATAAAAATGCCCATACAAATTTAGGAGATAAGGGTCGGCTTAATAGAAAGTAACTCATAATATAAAAGTGCTCATACAAATTTATATGATGAGGATCTTATGCGGTGTAATGCAATGCAATGATGGTTCATGATGAACCCTTGCAACTCACACACTTTGTTTTGCTATGTCGACATAGTCCTTTAGTTCCCACTTCTCGAGCAGGTAGCTAACCTCTCAGGCATCATCCGTCATGGCCAAATGGTGACAGTAGAGCAGGCGTCTCCACTATTAGGTAGGCTTATGCCTTTGTACCCCTCAATGCTAAGAACACAATATCAGATCCTTTGCGTACTATGGCTCAAAAAGGGTCTCAGGTGATGTGCACCAAGAACACAACCCAACTGGCTTATAACTGGCACGGAAGGAGCCTCAGGATTGAGCACTGAGGACTAAGCCCAACTGCCCAAGGTCTTTTTGTCAACTCCCGTCGGTTTGACGACTAACGAGCCTGTTGACCTACCACACTATCCTTAACCGAATATTATGACACCACGTGTCAACACAAACCGTATACAACTACACTTAGACATGTCATTTAACCTCTAAGGGCTACAACCGAGTCCTTTCTCATAATACCAATCCGGTGTTCAAAAGCACGCAAGGGATCCACACTGAGTTCCATATCATCATACCAAACCTTTGCTGAAAAGCACGCAAGGGCTCCACACTGAGTCCCTTCAAAACAACTTACCCGTGCTTCAATATCGCAAGGTTCTGTCATAGCCTAAGATATTAAATCCCTTCGATTGCTATACGACCCTCACCGCTACCCATAGGTATTTAACACAACTCTAAGAGGTGGACTTATATTAATCATACTATCAATTCATAAGGTCAATAAGCTCATGGCATGACCATGGGCATAATATTCATCTAGCCCCTTTTTCTAAGTTTAGAATGCGCACGCACATCAAATCATTTATCATTAAGTACATCTTGTTTCCGGAAATGATCAACAAAACATATACATTTCTAGATAATTAATAGTTGTGTACAATTACACACCTCAAGTTCTTTCATTACTTATAGTTCATCACTTGATATCGATTGCATATATCGTACAAGCGCACCAATTACTCTTCCAATACACATCAACCAACAAAGAATCATTCTATGCACTTTCATCGGATTGCATGGATAAACCATTTATACATCTGAGGTCCATCAAAACAAATACATAATTCATTTGCTCATCACAGTTTCCTCAAACTAGATTCTCCCAATGCAAGATTTCATCCAAGGCTATGAATTCCTACCAAGTCAAAGATTCAAACACCAGGCTAATACATCAACTTCTTAAACAAAAAAATATTTCTTGGCCTAATGTTAGTTCAACGCAGCAACATCCATCGCACTCTGAAGGAGCCACTTTGCTCACCAGAAAACGTGCCACAATTCGTTGGAAAGGTCTTTCCGAGGGCTACAACTTTCCTTTTCAGTTCCATACCTAGAAATGCTCGGATCATGGCTTAAATCGAGCACGAAACCTGTTGCATACATAAATCTGCATGCATCGTAAAGTCGAACGAACGACATCGGTTCGTCTTTTTCCTCTAGCCATTCATACAAAGATGCATTCAGCTCTTCCTTCTCCAGTATTCACCATTAATAGACCACCATTCTTCACGAAACCAAATCCATCGTCCTCATAATGAAGAGAGGAAAGGTTTAAGACAACAAACCCTTGGACAAAGTTCCTAGCTTGGTCTCTAACTAGGATATCTCCATTGTGCACCAAAGTCAAGCTGTCTTGAGCGTACATCTCTCCTATAATAGATCTAAAGATCTAGCAATAAGGGAGAGGGTAGGAAGTTCACCTAATTTCTGGCCATGGATCGTGTCCTCCTCCTAAGTGGCATGACGACATCGACCTTAGGCTCCATTCTTTTCAGAGAAGGGAGATGTTCATGAAGATGAAGATTGTCGATATGTCTTGGACATTGTTTATAAAGGAGCGTCCAGTTCAATATAGGGTTTCCCAATCCGAGAGATACAACCACGCGGTACGTCTAGATCCACAACTGGTACGCCGCCACTTGGCTCACTATCGCCACGTGGTACTCTTTCTACCACCACGCGGTAGGTATGTCAAAATGCTATAGCCAGTGATACTTTTACCTCCGGGCAGTTGCTCACAAAGAGCTTTGCCTATGCCCAGCTTTACTACCGCCACGCAGTATCCCGCTACCACCGCGCGGTAGTAGCTTGATGATCGTCGAGTACACTCAACGCACTTGATGCTTGCTGAATCTAGTCGACACACTTGACTCACATTACCGCCAGCGGTAATTAACAACCCCCGCGCAGTAGCACTCAGCACTCGTCAAGAGGCATCTTGAACACTGAACTCCTGCTACTGCCGCATGGTATCCCACAACCATCGCACGATAACAACCTCACACCCAGCGTCGAGTCAGCGCTTCCCTAGCTCGAGTACAAGCTTGCCCATCAGTGCACCCCAATCAAGAGTCAACTCTCTTGACTCAAAACTTTTGTGTGGGGTCTAGCACAAATTGGGACGATACAAAAGTCCCTATATATCTCAGGATATGCAAAAGGGACAATCCTCTCCAATATAACATAACCCCATCATATCTCAGGATGAGCTTATTTCTACCGCGCACACGTGAAACTCCATGCATTGTCTTGATCTTCAAGAACACCATGTCACCCTCATGAAATTCCACACCCCGGTGCTTCTCATTATAGTACTTTGCTTGTCGACTCCGAGCCTCCAACATACTGTCTCCTATTAATCTAACCATAACATCAGTGTCATCAATATACTCACTCTTAAAGTCTTTGGGTCTTCATCCTGCACCCACGATAATGGGTTCTACACCTCACATAAAGTGCTTTGTAGGGCGCCATTTTGATGCTAGCTTGATAACTGTTATTGTATTAAAACTCCAATAGTGGCAAAAGCCTTTTCCACAACTCGCCCTTATCCAACATGCATAATCTCAATAAATCTTCCATGGTTCTGATGGTCCTCTCAGACTAGCCATCAGTCAGAGGATGAAAAGCCATATTAAAGGTAAGGCTAGAGCGTATATATGCTTGAACTTCCCTCCATTCCTTGGAAGTGAACCGACCATCGCGGTCAGAGACAATTGTCTTGCGCACCTGATAATACGTTTTGTAGTTTAAACTACTAGGGTAATTACAGGTTTTTATTATGTAAATCAAGTTTCTAAACCTTTATTTTGACCTCTTTTGTATATATATTAATACCACTAATGTTTTCTCTTTTCTTTGCCAGTTTGCAGGTTTTCAGCCAATTTCGACAAGCTCAGCCTTTTCGTCGAGCTCCGCCTTTTTGTTGAACTCAACCTTTTTGTCGAGCTCAGCTAATTTCGTCGAACTCACCTTTTCGTCGAACTCAGCCTTTTCTACGAGCTCCGCCTTTTCATCGAACTCTGCCAATTTTGTTGAACACAACCTCGTCGAGCTCCGCCTTCATTCTGCGTTCGATGAACTCCTCCAATTTCATCAAGCTACGCCTTCATTCTGTGTTTGTCGAACTCCTTTTGCTTCTTCTATTTGCTGTTCATCGAGCCCTCCCTGCAAAAAGCCTGCTGCCAGAGAACAAGTCCCGCTCTTCCAAAAAACCTGTTGTCGCTATTAATGCACGTCGCAATCATCATTTTCCGCCAGTTTTCATACCAAGGTCAACCTCCGTGCATGGCAGGAGGCATGGGTATGTCTCTTTGAAACTTCTATAAATTGAGCCCCACCCCTTGTGTTTGAATAACAATTTTTGGAGAGGGGAAGTGCTGCCATTTTCAGTTCTTCCTTATTGTTTTTCCTCTCTCCTTTTCTCATTTCAGTTTTTATTAGTTTAGTTTCATTATTACTGCTTCTGTAATAGTTCTTGAAATTTCTTTAGTAGTTTAATTTTAGTGCTAGCTTAGTTTCTCATTTTCCTACAAGTGTAATAGTTTTTATATTTCAAGTTGTTAGCTCGCTGTTGAATAAATATAAAGTCTGTTTACTTTTAATTATCTCAATTATGTTTCCATGTACTCCTACTCATCTCTCTTCCTCCACTTCACCATGAGTAACTAATCCTCATTGTGCTCGATCTTGATGATCTGAGGTTCGAGTTTATTAAGTTATGATGTTATGGTTTACTTTTCCTTTGTAATGTTTAGACCTTGATTTACTCTTCATTAATCGTGATTGGAGATATATCATCGATATATATTTTTCATCTTTGTTTTCACTCTTAGCTAGCCGAGAGGCTCGTAGTTTGGAGTGAACATTCAAGAGTAAAGAGAGTTGCATGCACCCCTCGAGAGAGGCAGACATTAAATCTCCCGGATTGGAGTGAAATCCAATAGCGGGGTTCACAGCGTAAAGCGAGCTTTATGCCTCCAATTTGTACGAGAGTTCGGTCAGACCTTCCTAAACTCAGGTGGGAACGTCTTCGAGAGAAGCGTGTTAATGCTTTAGGAACCTCCACATTCAAGGTCCTTTGCCTTATTAAGTTAGAGTTTATTATTGCATTTTTGATCAAATTAGGCTGAGGTGATTCTCGATCGAGTGCTTTTCTTTATCATTGTTTAACCCCTCATTTTAATAGCTAGTTGTGGCCTCTCTGATTAAGTGCAAGTGCTTTTCTTTATGCAAGTAGTCTCTTCTTTTAATTTAGTTAACAACCCTAAAAGTTTCTTCGATAAGATTGCCGATGGTGCGGGATATTGACAAAGTAGTGATGAGTGCCCCAATAAGATTGGGAGCATAATCTCGGGGTTCTGCGTATGGAGCACCGTCTTCCTATGGTACTTCATACACCCAACCCAGGTCTTATGGTCACTCCTCTTCTACGTATTCACTTTTTTCTTATTCCTCTCCAGTCCCAACTGGACTGAGGAGTAATGTAAAATGCTTTTTGTGTTGTCGTAGTACCGACCATGTGTTGAAAGATTGTGCAAAATTTCAGCGCTAGTTGGAGGAGGATGATTAATCGGGTATTCGATTTACTCTATCACCCTCTCAAATGGCTGCTCCTTATGCTTCTGATGATATATTCGCAGCACCACCATGTCTATGGGGGACTGCTGAGGATATGCCCATCAAACATTCTACTGATCGGTGCGATGACATTGTGGTGCTGTCTCTCCCCATGCCCTCTTCCCCTGTTGTTAATTCACCGCCGCAGGAACCTGCATACATTTTCTCTGATGTTGTTTTTCCTCCGTCCTCTTTGCAAGAATTATCTACCCCATTATCTTCTGAGTTGGCTGACGATGTTATGCCCGATGGTGATGTTGAGTCTAAGTTTGTTTCTTAGTATGACGAGGACATTATTCTCATCAATTGAGGGTATTAGGTCTTAGAACATAATGTCGTACCGAGGTGTGTTGATGATGAGATCCTTTCTGATGAGGACGTTTCCACTTCCTTGTTGGATGAGGGGATCCAAACCACCACCGAGGACCTCCAATTCTAAGATCCCCATCGTCATGACTCATATGATGCCAACAGTGATCATTGTACGGAGCCTTCTGGGAGTGAAACCGGGATCACTCCCCCGATTATTTTTTTATCTTCTTCTTCACTTTTATTTCTTGATCCCCCTTCTTTATCTGAGCCTGTGCAGGTTGAATCTCCATGGGTAAGTTGGGTTGACGTTGAGCCTTGTGCTCAGGATATCGATGAGTGCATCCTCTTGTATGAGGAGGTTCCTACCTCCTTCACAGTGGAAGCCCCTGCCATCACCTTCGCCCCCAAAAAACTTGTTGTGGACGAAACCTTGCTAGGAAAGGATTTGTTTTGTGGTGAGATGAGTGAGGACCATGCCACCTCTCCTCATCTTACTTCCTCTTTCCTCTCCTGTGTGGAGCAGGTATGATTATTTAGGCAGAGGGGTAACTGCTCTATCTCCGTATCTGTACCCGTTACCGCAAAGGATATTAGGCCAGTTACCTGTGCATTTTTCTTTTCATCGGCCCATTATCTAGAACGGTATAGAATTTAATAAGTTGTGCTGGGATGACAGTAACCCTAGTAATTATCTTATATTTGCTGCATTTTATTTTTATGTCTCTTTTTAGTTTTAGTATTTCTTTTTGTATATTTTTCTTTTGTTTTTGCGGAGCTCACCCCTGCAGGTATTCATGGAAACTACGTATTGGCGGGGTTGTGATTCTTCGTATGGCAGGGCCTGCTTCTATTTTACACGCATCTTCTGGTATGCTCACTAGCTGAGCATTGGGTAACCTCTTCCCTTAGCTTATTATGATTTTAATTTCTTTATCATATGATGTTTTGTTTAGCTAAGTATGGGGGAGAGCTATTACTTGTTACCTTTTGCACGTTCACATTTCATGTGCATAATATAAGCATTTGCAGTATTATTTTGTTTAGTTCATTGCATTGTATATACATGCACCCACATGAGCACGTGCTTAGCTGTTAGCGTGTTGCGAGTTAAACTTGTGTCTTTGTTAGATTTTGGAAACTTATGGTGCTGGCTTAGGATTGTGAGATAGAGTAAAATATTGACCTTGTTGTGTTTCTAGTCAAATGCTCTCGTCTCGTGTAGAAATTTGAGTAGATTTAATTTTTTTGTATGCTTATAGTTCTATATTTTTTTATTTGCGTAAATACTTTTTATTCTACTAAAAAATTTGTGAATTCGGTGTGAATCAAACGTTAGCATAGAAATGTGTGTAGCCGTCACTAGACGCGTTTTGCTCGAGTCGGGAGGAAGGATTATCTTTTTCGGTGGCTATGAACTTGCCCCAAGCTACTCTCGAAGCATTGGTACATGGTTATTCTATCGTGAGTGTGATGTAGGCCATCATTTTGGCCCGGTTGAGCTTTGTACCATTTCTAACGTCATATCCTGGCTAGCCCCGTTGTGCCTACCCTTTATTTTGATTCAGCTTTATCATGATTTCACCAAAGCCCCATAGCCTGTCCTAGTTGCACACCCAAGTCGAGATTAGTGTTTTATATTTTCTTGTTGGGTTGTGATGTGGTGTTATTATTTGTGAAAATGTAGAAGTGCTCCCAAGTTATATCTGCTGAAATTATGAAAATAAAAAGATGAAAAAGAAAAAAAAAGGGAAAAAGAAAATCTATTTGTAAAAAGAAGAGGAAGAAAAAGAAAAAGTTTTATTGAAAATCTTTTTGGAGATGTGATTGTATGTGGAGTAGGCGGTGCGCACACCCATATGTTAAAAGTTAAGTTTTGGGGTGTAGCGTACTCGTTTGTATTGTGGTTATCAGTTGGATTCTTTTGTTTTAGGATAGCTCATTTGAGTTAGGTGCTTAGCCTTCCTATTTATCCTTATTTCACTCACCGTAACCCAAGCCCCAACTATTATCCTAAAGTCCTACGGATTTGCGCTTGAGTCTAACTAGTGACGTGGAGAGAGTGTGAACGGGCAAGCGTATGGTGCCCGACTGTAACGCCCCCGATTTTTCTGCGATTATTTAATTCTCGTTCGGCGTTACGTCGACGCGTTTTCTTGGCTTGTGCCATTTCTGGAGTGTGGTCTTAACTCCTTGGAACTGGGTGCCCTATTTTTTTTAGCCTGTTGGCAAGACCTCCCTAGCAAGCCGAGTCATTTTGGGTGACCCGGTGTGGCCTCTCGGGGGATGCATGTGTTTTGTCTTCGGAAGGGTATAACTCGAGTTCTATTCGTTGAAAGTTAATTTCGACTTTGCCGTTGTGTTCGTAGCGTGGATATTTAGCTACGGTGCGAATTTCATCGAATACCGAAGTAGTTCGGTTTTCGTGTCGTTTTGGGTGTGCCATTAGTAAAATCTAATTAGAAACCCTTTTAAATTAAGTGAACCGGTGGCTTGGGAGGCTGTTAGGCTGAACCATCATGGCTAAGCTTATATAAAAACCTTAATTAGAATCAGCGGTCCATTCTTCTTCCTCCCGAGACCAGAAGAAACCGCTGCTCCTGTTCGCAGAAAGCAGAGGAAAACCGCCGGACCTGCTTCTCCTTCGGACGGCGATTCCGGGAGTGTTCGTGGACGGATTTCGATTTCGAAAGCGGCGTTGTCTTGCTCTCGCACAGATATTCATTTCGACGGTAAGATATTTGATTTTCGTGGAGTTTTAGGAGACTTGGATTTCTAGTTCTTGTGCTCTTCAGCCATTAAAGTGCGGGTTTGCTTGTTAGGTGCTGCTCCTTCTAGTGCAGAACAAAGAGGATGGAAGGCCGACAAAGCTTCGCCGGAAATCGACGCAAGTTGTTTTCTTGCCCTTGCCTTTGTTGTTCTTTGATATTATAGAATGTTTCCGGTTTACCCTAGGGTAGAAACCAAGCATATTCTCTTTTACCTTGCTGAATTTAGGACTTAGATTCGCCTATGAGCCCCCTCCTTGTGCTGTTTTGCTCAACCCGATGGTTGTTATAACCATTTAGACTCCAGATTTGTTGTTCTAGTTGGGTGCTTTTGCGGGTGGAGCCGAGGAGAGAGAGTGAGGGAGGTTGTTGTGGTAGGGCTCTGGTTAGAAACCAGTCTTGGTAGACTCTCGGGTTTTGGTGTGAGTGTGGTGCACACACTCAAAGCCAAAAGCCGCCCATACATGGCGTTGTTGTGTGGTGGACACACTCAAAGCCATAGATCAGTTTGTTCTTTGCGGCTGAGTGGTGGGGCGATTGAGTGAGAATTTTTGTCTAAGTCAAAATCGACAGGAATAACAAAGTAATTCCGTCGATTTCGATGTGATTCCACCGGTCGGCGAGAATCATCCTTGATTCCCGCGATTTGGCGGAATCATCCTTGATTTCTCGCCGATCATCGAGAATCATTCTGGATTCTCGCCGATTCGGCGAGAATCATCCTTGATTTCCGCCGATCGTCGAGAACATTCTGAATTCTCGCCGAATCGGCGGGAATCATCCTGCATTCCCGCCGATTCGGCGAGAATCCGTCGGCATTCCCGCCGACCTCCTCTTGTTGGCGTTGTCTTAGGGTTTCCTGCGGGAAAGAACTTTGGCGTAGAGTGAGTTGACCTCAATCAACGCCAATGCTGCTTTGGCATTGAGGGAGGTGGACTCACTCAACGCCACTATTGGGTTTTGTGGTTTCGGCTGAAGGCGTTGAGGGAGTGGACCTCACTCAATGCCATGGCTGTTTTGGTATTGAGTGAGGATAGCTCACTCATCTCTAGAGCTGTTCTTGCGGTGGGAGTTGAGTGAGTGATTCTCACTCAACGCCATGGCTATTCTGGCGCTGAGTGAGGCTAACTCACTCAACGCCAAGGTCTGGTTAGGCGTGGAGTGGGTTCCACTCAATGCCAAGCCGTGTTGAGTAACTTCAACACTGTTTCCCTTACCACGATTTTCGTTCCCGAGTGAATTCCTTGATTATATTTGTAGTTTCCATGTCGGCCATGTTTTCTTTCCTAATGGCCGAATCGTGGGTCGTGGATAGTAATGGTGGTTTGAAGCTCTACATGGGGGAGGTGTTGTGTAATTTAGCCAAGGCCACCCTTATTCTTCTATCTTGCTCTAGGTACGGGCTGGGCAAGGAGGTGGAAGGTCCCTTATGCTTTCACATGTAGACCCTTGAGCTTGTTGGCTTGGAAATGGTGGTTGGGGGACTGAGTCTGCCTCCAACCCGGATTTATGCTGTTGTTTTTTGCTACTACCATCTCCCACAGCTTAGGGTGTTAGAAGTTTCTTCCTTGGTAGATTGCAGCACTTTGGGCTCTTAGTAGCCTAGTAGACCCTGCAGGATGTAGTTTCTGGGCAGGGTTGGTGCTGTTCCTCGCACGTAGTGCATTCCTTGTTGTCTTGCCTTGGGTAGTTGTAACTTTTACTGCTGTGTGTTTTCCTCTTTTATTTATCCCTGGTTGAAACTTCCATGCAGTTTTTCCTTGTTTTGTTTGGTGAGGTATTCTTTCCTCTTTTGAATGCCTCATGTCTTGAGCAGTAGTAGGTTTTGTGGCTAGGTTGCGGTGGTGTTGCTGGTGGTCTCTTGGACTTTGGAGATCATGTTGCTTTGTTAGTGAGGTGGTTATCCTGTACTTTTCTTACAGACATACATATTTGCCTGTGGGTTCGTGTCAGGTTGTTGGCGCCCACTGGTAGTTTTCACCTTTGTACTAGATATATATTACTTTTGCTGCTACCATTTTCTGGAGATAGTCTACTTGCTCTGGGGAGGATTTATGCTAGGTTTCTAGTTATTTTAAAACTACAATTATTATTATTATTATAAGTACATCGCATGATCAGCATGTTTTATAAAAGTAAATCTCTATTTTCCAAACAACGTATGAAGATCGTTTCCTTATATATAACATAAATTAAAGGTAGAGTCTTGCATGACATAAGTTGTCCTCTTAGGGCTCTTATGAACTCCTTAGGAAGTCAAACCTAAAAAAAGTATTTTTTTCGCAGCGCATAAGTATAGTTTTTAACTATGGACTAGGTGATCCACCGAGCCGAGGGATATGGCATCTAAAGTATAACTGATTTTCTAATCATTAAACTCATGAATTTCTTTCATAAAGTGTAGTAGATGGTTTTGCCTGAGCGTTAGTAGTTATCCCCTTCTTGACGTGGAAGCATGACGCGCATTTTCTCATACTCTTATAATTCTTTAATTCGGAGAAAATGCGGGTTGTGACAGTTGGTATCAGTGGGAGGTTGCCTGACGGGTTAGTCGGGCAACCTTCCCTTTTGATTGCATTAGTAGTTCAGCATCATGTCATTCACACACTGATATGTCATCAGCACGTCTTGGTAGAAGCACGAACACTACACTCATCGCATAACATGAAGTATACGGGCATATTATGTAGTATTGGATGCATAATATGTTTCATATATGGATCCACCATAGGGGGCAACATATGAGGGTTATGTAGTATGGGATGCATAACCTCACCACATGGCTGCGACTAACACATTTTCTTTTTCGTTGCATGCGAATATTATGTAGTATGGGATGCATAACATTTTCATGTATACGCCGCTCATAACATGCATTAGGGCCTTTTTAGAATGCATAGCACAAACATGCATAGCATAACATGGCATAAGCACAACGTGCCAAGCTAAAGACTGGCAGGATGACATATGTACACACATAAGTTTTCTAGTCAAAAAAAATATAAAGACATGCATTCCCGATCTAGGCACAAGAATTAGTATGGTGGTGGTTAACCATCCTAGGTTAGGGCATAACATCAATTTTTGTAAAAAGATGAACTCCCAGAGCAAGTTTAGCAGCTTTAAGTTCATATCTATATATGTATTGTCTGTACTTGTAGTTGGGTCTAACCATTGTACTAGGATCTAACTAGTGTTGCTATGACTTTAGGATGGCAAGACGTCCTTCAACTAGATCAACTCCCATGTCTTAGGGTGAGCCATCTGGAGCTCAGAATGATGCGGTAAACGAAAGCTTGCAGCAGAGTAGCGATTCCTTGAGCAGGCAGTTGGTGGAGGTGCGAGCCCAGATTCAGTCTTTGGTAGCAGTTATGGCAGGTCAGATTCAGGGAGTGCAAGGCCCTGCAGGGGGGATTGTTGTTCCTCCCCCTCCTACACCCTTAAGACCTCCGGTGGTGGTGCCAGCGGAGATGGCCTTCATCTCGCAGTTTCAAAGGCTGAGCCCTCCCACTTATGACGGGAAGGAAGATTTCATGGTGATAGACGACTGGCTGATCTCCATGGAGGAGATGTTCTCTTACTCAGGGATTGCAAACGATCAGAGGGTGATGATAGCCTCCTATCAGCTTAAAGGTTTGGCTAAGAGTTTGTGGCTGAGAGAGATGGAGAGCTTGGTAGCTGGATGCTCTTGGGAGGTGTTCAAGGAGATTCTATTGAGGAATTTCTTACCCTCGGTCGAGCGTGACCGCCTCATGAATGAATTTCTCCATCTGAAGCAAAGACAGCTCACGGTTGGTGAGTATGAGATAGAGTTCAGCAAGCTGAGCCGTTTTGCCCCTGGATTGGTCAGCATTGAGGCTGATCGAGTTAAGCGAATTCTCGGTGGTTTAAGGAGTGAGGTGCAGCAGTTGACCAGTACTTATGGGTAAGAGACTTATGCAGGAGTAGTGGAGGCTGTTCTGAAGGTGGAGGCTATTGAGACCGCGAAGAGCAGACGACAGCAAAGTAGGAAGGATTAGAGGAAGTCTGTGGAGGAAAAGAGACCCCAGGTACCGGATACAGTTCTGGGGAAGAAGAGCAAAATTGTGTGCAATTTCTGTGGCCGGTCAGGCCACCCTGTCGAGAGATGTTTTAAGAGAGCAGAAGCTCAGAGGAAGGAGCAGGTTCATGCCATTCAGGGTGCTCCGAGGAGAGATGTCTCCTGTTCTGTTTGCAAGCGACCCGAGAATGATGCTGCCCAGTGCTGGTCCAAGGATAAGGTCTGTTTTCAGTGTGGGCTGAAGGGACACATCAAGTCTAGGTGTCCTCAGGTTCAGCCTGCTCTTCCTGCAGTTCCTCTTCAGGCGTTACCTCCACCTCAACATGTGGACAAAGGAAAGGGAAAGCTGAACGTGATCTCTTCCGAGGAGGCTCAAGCTTCGACTCAGGTCATCTCAGGTTAGTTGTCTTTCCATCCTGATTGTTTTGTTCTTGTCTTGCTAGAATGTTTGTAGTATTGATGTGGTAGTTCCTTAGTTATATATGTTCCTATAGGGAATTTTAAGGTTAAGAACCGTTGGGCGCGTGTTCTGTTTGACTCCGGCACTACACACTCATTCGTGGCTAGAGCCTTTGTAAATCGACATCGGTTGACTTTAGATCGAGTTCGGGATACCTTTCGTGTAAAGTTCACCTCTAGTGAATCTGTGTTATAGGATTTGGGCGTTTTAGATTGCCCTGTTTTGTTGGGGGCTTCCTTGCGAAGGCAGACCTGAAGATGATTGATCTGGAGGACTTCGATGTTATTTTGGGCATGAACTGGCTGTCTAGGTATGATGCAGTCATTCAGTGCAAAAGGAAGCGCTTGGACTTCATCAGGGACGACGGTCAGCCCGGAAGCGTGTATGCAAATCTGAGCCAGGATTCTCCTGTCATCTATGCGGTAGTGCTCAGAAGCTTTTTCTTTCGGATTGTTTTGCTTGTTTGGTCTCGGTGGTTGGGACCGCTTTTTGTGCACCGCGCTTAGAGGAGATTCCAGTTATTCGTGATTTCGCCGATGTTTTTCCTGATGACCTTCCTGGTCTTCCTCCCGAGAGGGATGTTGAGTTCGTCACTTTGGGGTGCTCCTGTTCTATTTGTGAAGAAAAAAGATGGGTCAATGCGGCTTTGCATCGACTATAGGGAGCTGAACAAAGTCACAATTAAGAATAGGTACCCTCTGCCGAGGATCGATGATTTATTTGACCAGTTGCGCGGTAGCACAATCTTCTCCAAGATTGACCTTCGTTACGGCTATCATCAGCTTAGGATCCGTGATGCAGATATTCTACAGACTGCATTTAGATCGAGGCTTGGACATTTTGAGTTCTTAGTGATGTCGTTTGGATTGACCAACGCTCCATCAGCGTTTATGGATATGATGAACTGGGTGTTCAAGGATTTCCTAGATAAGTTCGTGGTGGTCTTCATCGATGATTTGTTGGTTTACTCTCGCAGTGCTGAGGAGCATGAGCAGCATCTGCGCTTAGTTCTATCAGAGTTGAGGAACCATAAGTTATTCGCCAAGTTGAGTAAGTGCGAATTTTGGTTGCCTCAGGTCTCGTTTCTGGGACACGTGGTGAATGAGGATGGGATCTCGGTTGACCCGGAAAAGATTGCAGCAGTGATGGATTGGAGTAGGCCAGGCACGCCCAAGGAGATTAGGAGCTTTGTAGGGTTGGCTGGTTACTACAGGAGGTTTGTGGAGGGTTTCTCTACCCGAGCTGCACCTTTGACTAAGCTGACTCAGAAGAATGTGTCTTTTGTTTGGAGCGAGATGTGCGAAGAAGCCTTCCTGGAGTTAAAGAAGAGATTGTGCATTGCGCCCGTTCTGACCCTGCCTTCCGAGGGCGTGGATTATGATGTATACGTAGATGCTTCGCATGTAGGTCTGGGATGCGTATTAATGCAAGTTGGTAAGGTAATTGAATATGGGTCAAGGCAACTGAAGACTCATGAAAAGAATTATCCTACACACGACCTCGAATTCGCAGCGGTTATCTATGCATTGAAGCTGTGGAGACATCTACTTTATGGGGCTCAGTGCAAGATCTTCACCGACCATAAGAGCCTGAAGTACGTGTTCACGCAGAAGGAGTTAAATCTGCGCTAGCATCGGTGGCTAGAGTATGTGGCTGATTATGATGTAGAGATCCAGTATCATCCAAGCAAGGCCAATGTGGTGGCCGACGCCTTGAGCCGAAAGACGGGAAAGATCTTTAATCTCACTGCCGATCGTTTAGTGGAGTAGTTCCTCCTTATTGATATATCAGTGAGATGCTGTGGCTTGTAGAGTAGTTTGTCAGTGGCAGAGCCATCTTGGATTTCTTTGACAAGACTTCACAAGAAGGACGACCCGGATCTTCTACACTTATACTCCAAGACTGAGAGAGGAGAGTTGCCGGATTATTCCATCGATGATGCGGGAACTTTGAAGTACCGCGATAGATTTTGCATCCCCGCGGTGGGGACATTCAGGGTATGGCTTGCAGAGAGGCTCAAGGATCCAGCGTTGCCTACCATCCAGGATCTACGAAGATATATCGTGACTTAAAGCAAATTGCCTAGTTGTATGGCATGAAAGGAGATATAGCCCGATTTGTTGCGAAGTGCCACACTTGCAAGCGGGTGAAGGTCGATCATGGAAGGCCTGGTGGCAAGTTGAATCCGTTAGAGATCCCGACTTGGAAGTGGGAAATATATCTATGGATTTCATCACGGGTTTACCGGGATCCCCGAGGGGATTTGATTCCGTTTGGGTCATAGTGGATAGACAGAAGAAGTGTGCTCACTTCGTGCCATATAAGATTGATTACCCGATGAAGAAGATAGTGGAGTTGTACTTGAATGAAGTCATACGACTGCACGGTGTGCCGTTTAGCATCATTTCTGATCGAGAATCCCGGTTTTACTTCTCGTTTTTGGCAGAGTCTGCAGGAGGGTTTGGGTACGGATCTGAGGTATTCTACTACGTACCACCCACAGACTAATTGGCAGATGGAGTGGGTGAATCAGATAGTTGAGGATATGATCTGATTCTACATTTTAGACTATGGGGAGCATAGGATGAGCGGCTGCGACTTATGGAATTTGCTTACAATAATAGTTATTAGGAGAGCTTGAAGATGGCTCCGTTCGAAGCCTTGTATGGGAGGCGCTGCAGAACTCCGTTGTTTTGGGCTGAGGCAGGTGAGAGGCCATTGTTGGTTCCGGATGCGCTCGAAGAAATGGAAGTCGCAGTGAAGCTTGTTCGAGAGAAGCTCCGTATATCTCAGGAGAGGTACGAGAAGTACGCCAATCGGCGTAGGTCTGCCTTGGAGTTGTCTGTGGGGACCTTGTATTTCTTAAGGTTTCCCCGATGGTGGGTGTAAAGAGGTTTGGTAAGAATCGAAATTTGACCCGAGGTATGTGGGCCCATTTAATGTTTTGGAGCGGATTGGCGTGTCAGCTTACAGGTTGGATTTGCCAGCAAACTTTGCAGGTGTTCATAATGTTTTCAATGTTAGCCAATTGCAGAAGTGCGTGCGTAGTAGTGGGCAAGTCTTGGACGTTGTGCCCCAGTTCGAGCCCAACCTCTCTTTTGTTGAAGTGTCGGTCGTATTTTGGATACTCAGGAGCGGGTGCTGCGAAAGAAGTCTATTCCGATGGTGAAAGTTATTTGGAGGAATCAGGATTTGGAGAGCGCGACTTGCGAGTTAGAGTCGGCTATGAGGGAGGCTTACCCTCAGCTGTTTCCCTGATTAGTTTAGTTTGTTTTTCTTCTTGTAATGTTTGGATTATTACTTTCCTTCTATAGTAGAAGTGTTGTTCGTAAAGTTTCGGGACGAAACTTTCTTTTAGGGGGAGTGATTGTAACGCCCCCGATTTTTCTGCGATTATTTAATTCTCGTTCGGCGTTATGTCGACTCGTTTTCTTGGCTTGTGACATTTCTGGAGTGTGGCCTTAACTCCTTGGAACTGGGTGGCCTGTTTTTTAGCCTGTTGGCAAGACCTCCCTAGCAAGCCGAGTCGTTTTGGGTGACCCATTGTGGCCTCTCGGGGGATGCATGTGTTTTGGCTTCGGAATGGTATAACTCGAGTTCTGTTCGTCGAAAGTTAATTTCGACTTCGTCATTGTGTTCGTAGCATGGATATTTAGCAACGGTGCGAATTTCGTCGAATTCCGAGGTAGTTCGGTTTTGTGTCGTTTTGGGTGTGCCATTAGTAAAATCTAATTAGAAACCCTATTAAATTAAGTGAACTGGTGGCTTGGGAGGCAGTTAGGCTGAACCGTCATGGATAAGCTTATATAAAAACCTAAATTAGAATCAGCGGCCCATTTCTTCCTCCCGAGACCAGAAGAAACCGCTGCTCCTGTTCGCGGAAAGAAGAGGAAAACCGCCGGACCTGCTTCTCCTTCAGACGGCGATTCCGGGAGTGTTAGTGGACGGATTTCGATTCCGAAAGCGGCATTGTCTTGCTCTTGCTCAGATCTTCATTTCGACGGTAAGATATTTGATTTTCGTGGAGTTTTAGGAGACTTGGATTTCCGGTTCTTGTGCTCTTCCGCCATCAAAGTGCGGGTTTGCTTATTAGGTGCTGCTCCTTCTAGTGCAGAACGAAGAGGAGGGAAGGCCGACCAAGCTTCGCCGGAAATCGAGGCAAGTTTTATTCTTGCCCTTGCCTTTGTTGTTCTTTGATATTCTATAATATTTCCCGGTTAGCCCTAGGGTAAAAACCAAGCATATTCTCTTTTACCTTGCTAAATTTAGGGCTTAGATTCGCCTATGAGCCCCCTCCTTGTGCTGTTTTGCTCAACCGATGGTTGTTATTACCATTTAGACTCCAGATTTGTAGTTCTAGTTGGGTGCTTATGCGAGTGGAGCCGAGAGAGAGAGTGACGGAGTTTGTTGTGGTAGGGCTCTGGTTAGAACCAGTCTTGGTAAACTCTCGGGTTTTGGTGTTGAGTGTGGTGCACACACTCAAAGCCAAAAGCCGCCCGGACTTGGCGTTGAGTGTGGTTGACACACTTAAAGCCATAGATCGGTTTGTTCTTTGTGGCTGAGTGGTGGGGTGATTGAGTGAGAATTTTCGTCTAAGTAAAAATTGACGGGAATAACCAAGTAATTCCCACCGATTTTGACGTGATTCCCACCGGTCGGCGAGAATCATCCTTGATTCCCGCCGATCGTCGAGAATCATTCTGGATTCTCGCCGATTCGGCGAGAATCATCCTTGATTCCCGCCGATCATCGAGAATCATTCTGAATTCTCGCCGATTCGGCAAGAATCCGTCGGCATTCCCGCCGACCTCCTCTTATTGGCGTTGGCTTAGGGTTTTCCTGCGGGAATGAACTTTGGCGTAGATTGAGTTGAACTCACTCAACGCCAAAGCTGCTTTGGAATTGAGGGAGGTGGACTCACTCAACGCCACTGTTTGGTTTTGTGGTTTCGGCTGAAGGCGTTGAGGGAGTGGACCTCACTCAACACCATGGCTGTTTGTGCGTTGAGTGAGGATAGCTCACTCAACGCCAGAGCTATTCTTGCGGTGGGAGTTGAGTGGGTGATTCTCACTCAACGCCATGTCTGTTCTGGCACTGAGTGAGGCTAACTCACTCAACGCTAAGGTCTAGTTAGGCGTTGAGTGGGTCCCACTAAATGCCAAGCCGTGTTGAGTAACTTCAACACTGTTTCCCTTACCTAGATTTTCGTTCCCGAGTGAATTCCTTGATTATATTTGTAGTTTCCTTGTCGGCCATGTTTTCTTTCCTAATGGCTGAATCGTGGGTCGTGGATAGTAATGGTGTTTGAAGCTCTTCATGGGGGAGGTGTTGTGTAATTTAGCCAAGGCCACCCTTATTCTTCTATCATGCTCCAGGTACGGGCTGGGCAAGGTGGTGGAAGGTCCCTTGTGCTTTCACATGTAGACCCTTGAGCTTGTTGGCTTGGAAATGGTTGTTGGGGGACTGAGTCTTCCTCCAACTCGGATCCATGTTGTTGTTTTTGCTACTACCATCTCCCACAACTTAGGGTGTTATAAGTTTCTTCCTTGGAAGATTGCATCACTTTGGGCTCTTGGTAGCCAATAGACCCTGCGGGATGTAGTTTCTGGGCAGGGTTGGTGCTGTTTCCTCGCACGTAGTGCATTCCTTGTTGTCTTGCCTTGGGCAGTTGTGAATTTTACTGCTATGTGTTTTCCTCTTTTATTTATTCCCTGGTTGACACTTCCATGCAGTTTTTCCTTATTTTGTTTGCTGAGGTATTCTTTCCTCTTTTGAATGCCTCAGGTTCTGAGCAGTAACAGGTTTGGTGGCTAGGTTGCGATGGTGTTGCTGGTGGTCTCTTGAACTATGGAGATCCTGTTGCTTTGTTAGTGAGGTGGTTATCCTGTACTTTTCTTACAGACATACATATTTGCCTGTGGGTTCATGTCAGGTTGTTGGCGCCCACTGATAGTTTTCACCTTTGTACTAGATATATATTACTTTTGCTGCTACCATTTTCTGGAGATAGTCTACTTGCTCTGGGGAGGATTTATGCTAGGTTGCTAGTTATTTTTAAACTATAATTATTATTATTATAAGTACATCGCATGATCAACATGTTTTATAAAAAGTAAATCACTATTTCCCAAACAACGTATAAAGATCGTTTCCTTATATATAACATAAATTAAAGGTAGAGTCTTGCATGGCATACGTGGTTCTCTTAGGGCTCTTATGCACTCCTTAAAAAGTCAAACCTAAATAAAGTATTTTTTCGCAGCGCAAAAGTATCGTTTTTAACTGTGGACTAGGTGATCCACCGAGCCGAGGGATACGGCCTCTAAAGTATAACTGATTTTCTAATCATTAAACTCATGAATTTCTTTTATAAAGTGTAGTAGATGGCTTTGCCTGAGCGTCAGTAGTTATCCCCTGCTTGACGTGGCATCATGACGCGGATTTTCTCATACTCTTATAATTCTTTAATTCGGAGAAAATGCGGGTTGTGACACCGACATTGGTGGATTCCTTTGAGGTGATCCGGAGCCCCGATCTTTGGCAAAGCTCATCTTAGTGTCCTGCCAACTTTCTTCATATGCGTGACTAGATGATTCACCGCGATTCTACTTTTGAGTAGTAATAAAATTTTGATACGCATTGTGAAAAATATAAACTATTCTGCATACTTAGAAATTTTCTCTATTATATTTTTACTCACGCGAGCATGTAACTTCGCATGGTACTCTTTTTTTCAATTTATTTGTTAGTTAGTAACGTTCCCTATTTTCTTAAATTTTGTTTTTCTAGGACGCGCAAACAGTTAAGTCTGGGGGTGTGATGAGTCCATTTTTTATACCTATTTTCGGACTCATCTGGGCTTGTTTTCCTTTGCTTGCACTTCACTTTCAGTTCATAATCGTATATTTTTCATCTTATCTTTATTTCCATTGGAAGTGCACATTTAGGCCCGTGGTTATGTATTTTTTTGCTTTTGTTATTTGTACTGCTTTTTTGTGATTGTCTGGAATGTCTGCACATATCAGTGTCGGTGCAGGGGTCGTGTGTGTGTTCCGGGACTTTTTGGAAATTGTTATACTGCGCACGATCATCAGATCTAATCACGACCACTGGCCGTGCACCCCTGATCGTGCACACTATTCTCTACTTTTCCAAGTTTTGCCTGGGATAATCACATGACCACTGGACAAAGTGCGCACGACCACCGGTCTTCTGCCACTAATCGTGTGCATTGATTCCTCTTTTTCTGGAGTTCTGTATGGGTTAATCGCACGACCTTTGGACATAATGTGCACGACAATTGGTCGTGCGCCATCGCTCGTGCACGTTACCCCAGTTCTTCTCTTTATTCTGCCATGGCAATACGCACGATCACTGGCCATAATACGGACGACCAGTGGTCGTGCGCCTGTGATTGTGCGCATTGTTCAATTCTGCTTTCTATAAATATCGCAGGTCCGGCCGTAATTCAAGATAATTCGATTTCTTCTGCCGTTTTTCATCTCCGACGAAGTGTTCCGCCTTTTCCCTTCATCCTCCACCGTAGGGAGTGGCTCCGGGAAAGATTTCACCGCCAAATCAAAGCCAGAGCATCCTCTCGGCCTCCTCCATCATCTCTTGGGCTTATTACAAGCTTAACCGCCATAGCCATCAAGCAAAGGGAAGCTTGCAACTTTCGTCTTCTATCGTGACACGAAGAAGACGGGCCATTGGAAGGTGATGACAACCCTTCTCTATCCCGGACGCAGTTGAGGACCGAGTTTGGACGTGGATTGACAACCTGATGATTCAAACCGTGAATCCTCAGCAAGGCTTCAGATACTACGCGATCTCTTGCCTTGTTCTTCCTTTATTGTTGTTTATGTGTTTTTGTAAACTTTATTTATAGATGATGTGCGCTTAGTTTTTAAAAAACTTGTATTAAATAATGTCTATGTGATTTTGTATTTCAATATATTTGCTCGAGGTGTGTCATATTCCATTTACCACCATCCACCCTTGTCGCACTAGCAATTGATTGTGGCATGCGTTGCGAAGAGGTGCTCTCGACCCTCATTCCGCAAGCCTACTCGCCCATCCGCCTAGTGATTCGGTGTATAGCGGCCAGACTACTCTTCCATCCCGCCTGACGAACCATCGCATAGCGGCGTTGCATAGGAGTAGTTGTTAGAGTTTTACTTTATTTTATCGCAACCATCAACCCCCCCCCCCCCTTAGTTAACGCCGACTTAAGGACATCAATCTCAAGTCCTCCTCGAAATTAACTCCACCTTACTGTGTTCCTTGAGAGATCGATACTTGGAAAACTCGCCCATTTTGTAATACTTGTGTGACCGGTTCACTGTCGTGATCTTACGCATCAATTACACTTCTTGAATCTTCAATTCAATTTTGTTTTTCTTCAGATTGCCGAGGAGGCTCTCTACCTCCAGGGTGCTGATCTCATGAGACTCAATAATAGCTATCACCTTCGGGTTGAAGCGAGGTTGCAAAGATTGCAGGATCTTCCTCACTAGGTCACCATTTGGAAAGTTCTTTCCAAGAGATCTTGAGGCATTGGCGATCTTAGTACATTGCGTGTATATGCTGTCCACATCCTCGTCAATCTCCATCTGAAACTGTTCATATTAGGATTTGAGTCGGAATAGCTTCGATTCCTTCACCTGCGAAGTACCTCCATGAGTTAGCTCAAGAAGACGCTATATATCATAAGCAGTCTCGAAGTTACATATTCTATTGAATTTAGTTTTCACCAAGGCACATAATAACGAGTTCATGGTTTTGGAATTATTTGTACATCTAAGCTTATCTGCGTCATCCCACTTGTCATGTTGTTTTTCTAAGACTTTATCCCCAACTGTGATAGTGGGTGCAGTGTACTTTGTCTTTATCATGGCCCATACGTCCATGCTTTGATACCACTTGTTGGATCTAGTGACCTACCATAGAGGGGGGGGGGGGGGTTGAATAAGGTTTGGAGCATTATTTAGAAATAAAAAATATTTTGGTCCAGAGAGACAAGTACTGGAGGCTACCGCAGGGCGCTAACTAGTTAGTGCGCGGCGAGAGTACACAGATCATGTTTTCCAGGGCAAAATTCCCTTTGGAGACCACGCACACTGGAGAGATTTACGATCTAACACAGCATAGAAGCATAAAATAGTAAATATTATTTATTACAAGAATTAAAACTACAAATGTTTTCAACAGTTACAAACTTGTGATCCCCGTGATACCGGAGATCGAAGGCAAGGAGTAGAAATGATCTTTTGTTTTCTATACTGATCCGCATCAAGGACCGGTTGGCTCTCTCCTTTCCCTCCAAGAAATGTATTCGAGCGTGCTCTTAGCCTCCTCACAAGGAAGGGTGTCACAACCCGCATTTTTCTCACTATTTATTAAATCAGAGTAAGAGAAAATCTACGCGCTGTGATGCCACGTCGAGCAGGGGATAACTGCCGACGTTCAGGCGACACTCCAAATCCTTTCAAATCATGACTTATTTGATTATAAAAACTTGATTTATTTATTGGCCGTATCCCTCGGCTCAGTGGACCAAAGAGTCCACGGTTTCAAAACTGATTTTTATACGTAGCGGAAAATACTTCAGTTATGTCCACATCCTAAATGAGCGCATAAGTGATCCCGAAGGACCCTTACGCTGAACCAAAACTCTAGTTTTAATTTATACATATATAGGAAAATTCATTGTTATACGTAATTAAGAAAGTACGCTAAGTGAGTTCTTTTAGAAAATCATGCTGATCATGCTGTATATATGTAATATAGTTGAGGTTTTATAGTTTAAAAATAGCTAGCAACCTAGCACAAAACTTCCCAGAGCAAGTAACTAAGTCCCAAAAAACAGGGTAGCAGTAAAAGTAAACATATCTAGTGCAAAAGGTAAAACTACCAGGGGCGCCAACAGCTGACACGAACCCACTGGCAAGTATGTATGTCTGTAGAAAGTGCAGTAAAAAACCTCACAATGACTCAAGAGAGTCTCAACAGTCAACAGAAGGACCTCCAACAGCACCACAGCAACAGGCACCTACTGGCTACCGCCCAGAACCTGAGGCGTTCAGAAGAAAATAGAACACCTCAGAGCAAGGAAAAAGGAATGCAAGTGCTAAAAAAGGAGTAAGGTAAAAGCAGGTAAAGTAAAGTAAAGAGAGTACAACTAGAGTAAAAACAACAATGCCCAAGGAAGGGCGAAAAGCAAACCTGCACCAAGTGCGGGTAAACAGCAACTATTCTGCCAAAAAAAAAACCTGCAGAGTCAACATGGCCATGATGCCAAAAAAAAATGCTGCAACACCTACGGAAGAAACGCCTAACATCCTAAATTGTGAGAGGCGGCAGTAGTAGCAAAAACAAGAAACTTGGAATCAGGTTGAAAGCGTTCCAAATCGCCCAACCACTAATTCCGAGTCAACAAATTGCTCAAGGGTTGACACGTGAAGGCACAAAAGACCCATCACTCACTTGCCCAGAAAACTACTGGGTCAAGGTAAAGAGTGTGGTCAAGGACATCACGCCACACAACCCCTAAAAGAGCATCCACCACCAACTGACCACAACCACGATTCGGCCTCGAAAAGTAACAGCGACAAGGGACTCCACGAGCAAAACACGAAAACAACGCTAAAAGTCGTTGCGATTACGCAACGCCCTGCGAGAGTAACTCATCGATCCTAAGCCAGCTACGAGCACCGACAGTCGCACGATTACGCACGGCCGTGCGGACACTCGATGGACTAGATAACGACTACTGCAAATAACAGCTGGTTAGACGATTCAACTACGGATGCGTGAGAACTCACACGATTAAGTACACTAGCGATCGAAATAGACGACAGGTGCACAAATTAAACGAACGAGCGTACGTGCGTAAATAACCTAAAGCAAAACTACCAACGAACCTAGCCTACAACTAAAAAATACTAACGACGCTAACCCATATCTACGCGACACACCTACCGCGACGCGTCCTAAATCGGAAGCTACTAGGGAGGGTAGAAATCCTAATTTTTCTAGCGCGTTCCAATGGGGATAAGGGTTAGGAGGAAGTTAAATCAACAAATTTTAATTGCAATAATACATGAAATTACAAGGAATTGAACAAACGAGAGGCCAAACGGCGAAAAAGAGGGGAAGCACTTGCCTCGCTCGTGTCACCGAAAATTTCGCGGCACAACGGCGCTATGGCGGGTTTCCAAAAATTCCGGAAGCTCCCAAAATCACCAAATCCACAACCTACACAACATCTAATCAAAAAAGAAGAAGAAAATACCCAAGAGAACTCCAAAACCCAAATGGAAATCCAAAGAAAATCATAGGGGAAAGGTTCAATAGCATACCTAGGATCGAAGCTCTCGGCGAGGGGAACACGGATCCGGGCTCGGATCGGAAGGAGGGGGTCGGGGCTGCCGGCGGCGGGCGGCGGAAGGGGGTCGGCTAGGGCGTTTCGCCTGCTCGGGCTCGCACAGGAGGGGAAGAAAGCTGCGTTTTTTTTTATAAAGGGGGCCGGTTTTGATGTTTATTAAGGGGGAGGGGGGCGGTTTAGATTAAAGATAATTATAAGTATAGTTTTTTTTTATATATAAGGCTAAATCTAATAACCTAAATGACTATACAACCTAATTAAAATTCATGTAATAATTCATACACCCTAATAAATCCGAATAACTAACTCTTAACAACGAACTTAACCAAATAATAATATATACGTATTAACGTACGCGCAAATACGTATATACGCACTAACACAATTGCCGACACGCACGCGCAAATATTAAAACCTCACACGAACAACACGCACACTGAACAAAAAACCACACCGGCTCGCACGAGTCGACACATGCGCCAAGAGACATGCCGTCATAGAAAAATGACGACTCGCACAAATTAACTACCGCCAAAACGACGCGAAAACGCGACGTCCTCGGATTTCGACAAAATCGCACCGTAGCTAAATACCCGGGCTACGAGAACAACGGCGAAGTCAAAAACGACTTCCGACGAACAAAACTCGAGCTACCCTCGCCCGAAGCCAAACACGAGAATTCCCTGAAAGGCTCAACCGGGTCTCCAAAACAGACACCGGCTAGCTGGGGAAACCCGCAAACAGGCTAAACCTCTAAGAACACCTAACGAGGTACTCTAACAACGGCTCGAGACGGAAAACGTCAACGTAACGCCGAAAAGGATTTAAATAAATTATCGAAAATTCGAGGGCGTTACAAAGGGTCTTAGAGAACCTCTATATCCTCCCGATCTAGACATCCTTATCCCCAGAATGATTTTCCACGGAGCCCTACCCGGATTCCGACGACCCTTACAAGTCGATTTTCCTCTCCACAAGATAAAGAAACAAAGAAAAACTACAAGAGTAGAAAATGTAAATAATCTAAAAATTGAAGATCTCCCTCTTGACGACTTCTGCATTGAGCAATCCACGGTCAGTGCTTGAGATCTCCGTTTGCTAGCCACTGGTCGTTTCTTCGGAGTTGATATAGATCTTTGATCGCCGGAGGCCTTCGTTCACGAACGGGAGGGAGAATACTTTCTTCTTATTCGACAGAGACTCTTGTAACGTACCACAAGAGGGCGGCCGAACCCTAGAATTCACATACTTTCGTCGCTCTTCAGTTCTTCTGTTAATGGGCACAGAAACAAGGAAACCTTTTATACGTCTTCATAAAAAAGGCTACCGCCTGCGCTAAGACTAGAGCCCAGCGGTAGGTTCGCGCCCTTGTTAAGTTAGCTGTCTTCTAAATTTGGAAAAATAATTAAAATGAATATTTTCATTTCAAGAAATATCGCGTCGATATTTGCCGAGCAGCTAGCGCATCACGGTAAGAAGTATTGCCTGGCGGTAGATCACTCGCTCGACAAACCCGACTCGACGCTTGTCTAATGGATAGCGCGGCGCGGAAAGTGGTAGAGCCTGGCGGTAGCATTCACTCAATGCCACTATCTCGACAGACTCAATGCTTTTCTTCTCAACGCTCTCAATGCGGCGTTGAGTGAGCTAGATCGGCGCGGTAACATCTAACGTTGTCTGATAGCTTCTCGAGCGCTATGTCGATTTATTTCATTGGGCTAGCGCGTACTAGCGCATTCCGATAGCTTCCAGAGCGTCGTGTCGATTTAATTCACTGGGCTAGCACTGGTGGTAGTACTAGCACTTTCCTATAGCTTTTCGAGCACCATGTCCATTTAATTCCAGTTACCACCCAGCTGTAACCCCTATCGTCTGGCGGTATCTCCAGAAGAGATTTTCTTTGCTTGCACCTATCAACCTGCAAAATCTATCAACACAAGTCGTGATCAAATTCAACCTAGGAGTTGATATTTTCCAACATATGGAATGTGAAATATCGTTTCCAACACTAATTACAAAAAATACATAATTTTGCTAAGTGTACACCATTTTCCATAACTATATTTCAAAGAAAGTGGAATACACCCACATGCATAGCTCCAAATGATCTTAAACATTTAACCAGAGCCTTATGATACCCTAATATACAAACCACCATATATTTAGGTCAATTTGACTTGGTCTTGCCACTTAAATTTCATGAATATGATAAATCATTTTTTTGTCAAAACTATAAAAAAATATTGCCCAAAAAATTTAGATTTTGGCAGGGGTGTGTATAGGGTACATAAATGTATGGAAAAAATTTTAGGCCTATACAATCTTCCATTTGAAATAAATTCACATTTTAGTGACTGACCCAACCTTAGGACACAATACAAAAAAATGCCATTTCTCGGGGCTGTTGGGCTTAAAATGATGTATAATACCCTACCCATCATGAAAAATAAAACAAAAGCTCCGGCTAGGGCCCCATGCCATATACCATAAACAGACGAAAGCGATAAAAAAGAAATACCAAACATCTATGCATCCATACTCAAAGTTACTTTCAAGAAAAAGCAAAGGAGTTAACATAACCTACTATATGGAATGTCCACTATATATAGGTACTTTAGGAATTCATGATAAAATCTATCCAGACAATATGGCATAAGTATAGTTCAGCCACATATTGTTACTCAAAATGTACTATCTATGAGAAAACGACGCAGGTCAGCCTCCCCTTTCCTTTTCATATCATTACAAATAATATGTTCCACGATCGACATTCATGACCACTAAAGATGGGCACAATGGGCTCAACAGCTTATAAAGCTACCCATATAGTACTTAAGACATAGGATTAGCAACCACAAAAGCTCTCTGGGAGCTATCACCAATGATATCACTATTGCGGTGCAATATCACCAAGCTACCAATCTGTCACAGTCTCAGGTTTACACCCAGCACAACAACTTCTCACTAGCTTATATTAACAGAGCTATCGTCGTGATATCGGGCTATTAGGAGTTGTATGTAACATCTCTGTTTTCCCCAATTTGAAAACAATAAATTTTCATGTTACTAGAAGTTTTCATTTGACGATAGTAAGTTATCACTGACTATAGATGGCATCGAGTTGATGGCACCAGAAAAACTTGGGGCGCCGAGAAAAAATAGGGGCGTCAAGTTGATGGCATTGTGAACAACCATTGGCATTGTATTTCTACCTCCAGGCTGTAGCGATAATGGTTGCGATAGCATGCCTCAAGTCGAGAAATAGTGAGGTGGTCATTAAGAGGCAAAGCAGTGCTGGAAAAGACCACCACCACAGCTTAAGATACTGCCAGGCGATAGTGTGCTACCATGCGAAGGTAGCAAATTTAATAAGAATGGACGATTAAATCGTGCCATACATGAGTTTTGGCTTGGTGATCCCATGGCTAAGTTTAGAACTATGATTGTTAAGAGGGATGAGATGAAAACTCTTCTCATCTTTTAACATTCACTTTCTCTCTTAAAAATTTAAGAAAGAAGGAGAAGAAGGAAAGGAGAAGAAGGAGAAGTCTGAAACCAGTCCTCTAGAAGAGCCTTTTAATGAGTTCTTGTGATCGGAATTGCCAATGAAGGCTATATCTGTGGAGAGGAAGGTGCTGCGAATGCTTCCATCAAGATCTCTTGCAATTCCATGGCTCCTAAACGATCTACAAGGGTAACGATCTTCCTTCTTGGATAGGTGAAGTCCTTATTTGGCATGATATCATGGAAACCCCCACCGATTAGTTGAGAATGGGAAGTTTCCAACAGGTTGATCGGTTGTATCCCCATTAGTAAACTTTCATATAGAATTCAGAATCAAAATACGAAATCGGTATGTTGTGTGAAGCCCGTCTGAATAGGTTAGACTGGACTGAAGATGTTAAATTTGCATATCAGAGAAGACTCCGAAGATTAAACCTGTAGTTTATGAAGTCATCTGATGATTTATCTAGTGCTGCTGAGACAGTTGTTCTGCTGATTGAGGAAGATAAGGTTAAGAAAGTGGCTGAACTACTGATGTTAGCTGAAAGAGAGACGAAGATGGAGTTTCTTGAAGTGAAATAAGATTCAGATAAGAAGGAACGTGAGCTGAGCTCAGCTGTAGAAATCGTGTAGAAGATAGAATTAAAAACTTGTATTGATCCCAAAAAATTTTGTAAGACTTTAAAACAGGTCACTTGGGCTGATCTATCACCCGCCGTTGGTGAGGAATGGATGCCCGTGGATGGAATGCCTAGACCTGCTGCATATTCAGATGGAGTGGTTATATACCCTTGGCGACCCCCATCCGTGGATTTAAAAAGAAAAGAACTGCTCATGCGCAAGGCGGAGAATTTTGCCCGCCAGCGCGAGAAGGAAGAGGTTAAGGGCAGGGGAGATTCGTCTTCCCTGGTCCCTAAAGCTTTCTCCTCTCCCTCATTTTACGTGACTGGGGAGATCTATCACAAGTAAGCATTCAGCTGAGAAGTGAAGGATCTCGGGGCCCCTTTTCTGCTTTTTCTAGTTTTATTTTTTGCTTAATGATGTGTGAAACTTTAGACTTTTTTGTTGCATATTAAACTTATGCTCTGAACATTATATAACTATTATACAGGTTTTTTTCCACCTTAAGGACGGTAATGAAAAGCGGCTTATGGGAGACAACCCAATTTCTGTGCTTTTAATTACGTTTTTTGTGATTATATGTTTGTAGTTTTTGTGCTTGGAGATGTTCTCTTTTATAGGTGGTGCTTGCTTGGGCCGTGGACTTTCTGCTAAATTTAACGCCAATCTTCTTGTATTCTCATTTGCTGAGCATGGGTAACCTCTCCCCCAACTCTTATTTATTTGATTTTATTACAAATCTTGGTTAGGTTGCTTACTGTATCTGGTGGGGGAGTGTTATACGAGTTACCTGTGCTCATGCACAGCTATCACTTTCATACTATAAGTATTTTTATTTTTTATTTTCATGATTTTTTGTTCGCATTGTGCACATACACCAACATGAGCGTGATCTTATCCACGTGCGTGACTCGAGTCAAATGGATTGCTTGCGTGTAAACTTTAAAATAATAGTGCTGGCTTAGGATTATAAGATAGAGTAGTGTGAAACTCGTGCAGTGCTCCTAATTGAGTACTCATGGTCTGTGTAGAAATAGTATAGATTTAGGGATGTATGTAGTATTTCATCTCTAAATCGAGTACAGGCTGGCGAATATCCCCAGAGAAGTTATAGAATTATCCTGAGAAGTACTATGGGTGCAATTGATGTTTACTTGGTCAGGTATTGAATACCTAATTAATCAGCTAAAAATAGACTTTCTTATCTCTATGGATTGTTCGTGGCAACTTTTTATTTCATCTCTTGGTTCGCCATTGCATATTCCTCTCATTTATTTTTCAGTAAATTTTAGGAGAATTTTGAGGAGAAGAATGCTATTATCCTAATACCTCAGCTCCCAGGTTCATCAAATCTTGACTATCTTGAGAATTCTACATTGCAAATGGTCCCAGAGCATAGCCAACATAATGATATGGAGCTTCAACTCTATGACTCCACTAAGATGAATACTGATTTAAGTGTTCAATAGGATTGCATTTGTGGGATGATGAAGATTATTCCATCTCATGTTGATGTAAGTTCAGTAATTCTTCTTCCTCCAGCCTTTCCCTCTAAATTTTATTTGTCAATAAGACATGTTGTTGTTAGTCTATATAAAAAACTTCTCCTTTGATCCACGAGAGCTTATTAGGTAACTGTCAATATTACAACCCAATCAAAAAGTTTATAGATACATGATAAAATATGTATAATGGCAACTCTTCTAGAAAGATTTTGTGACATGAACTAATTCATCACAACTATTATAAACAAATCAATGTCTTTATTGGCTTTTAGCAAATCATCTAGGAAAACATTCAATGGATGCTAAGAAAAGTTTTTTAATAAAATTAGTAGGTTTGTGATGAAGGACTAATGCATGAAATCATAGGGTTTAAGTTTCCTAATTTAAAACTATGATGATATATACCAAAGTTACACAAATATATGCAATTTACATTTCACAAACCATTAATTTGGGCAATTATTTGTACATGAGGTGAAGTTCACAAGTGAAGAAATCCGTTCTAGGAGATTATTTAATATATGTCTACCCGAGAAATAAGGTGTTAAAATTTAGAAGTATATAATCTCACGTTAATTTATTGTCATGTCACATTATTAATTATATCAAATTTTACGGATCCAAACAAACCCATAACTAGTAATTTAGATAATAAAGTAAAGAATATTGATCATATTGTATTAGCCCACATTTTCCTGACTCCTCCTTTCACCTCGAGTTTTTTTGGATGGAAGCCACATGTTTTTAGATGATATCTGTTACGGATTCGTCGTTAGTTATTATTATTGTTTAATTATATGCTGAGTCAAGTTTATCGAGTCGTATTGTACTGAGTCGTGTCGTAGCGTTTAAGTGTTTTAATATTTGGTTGTATGTTGGTGTTATTTATGATTATGTCATCGGCACTTATATATAGGGCTCTTGGGGTCATGTCATAGGCATGAAAGAATTAATCTAAGATTCCCTTTATCTCTCTAACTTCCCCTTCTCTAGTCTTCCATCCTCCCTACTAGGGTTTTGTCTCTCCTTCACCTCCGCCTGCCCTTCCCCTCACTGGATTCCTCATGGAATTTATTTGTGATCCTATTAATTGGTCCAGCCTGCCTCACCGCCCGCGCGTCACCGCCGATAGCCGATCCAATCGGGATTTGTGCGGGTTTCGATTTTCCACTATGTCGTGGCTTCGTTTGTGCCAGACTCACAAAGCCTCCCGCTCCAATCGCCAAATCCTAGTCCGCAAGCCTCTCGCACGCCAGATTTTCGCACGCATGACTTCTGCATGCCAGAAGTTCTCTTCTGCCAAACTTCTGCCACCGTTCTGCAAGCCGATCGCGCGCGCCGATGCAGAAATCATCGTCATCAGTCATTTCCCTCCAAATTCTCGACATCGTCTGCACGCCCACCATTTCTCGCTCATGTACATCAGCAGCGCCCTAATCTATAGTAAAAAGTTCATCGTCCCTAAATTTCCACAGCCCTTTGCCAGATTTCGGCGCTCGTACCCCCGATATGACAAGTTCAGCGCAGTTCCGCCTCTTTCCACCCTATACCTAGGACAATCTTAGCAAGCTCCTCCTTTTCCATCCAGCCGCCGTACGATGACTTCGGTCCCATGGTCGCCGCCCAACCGCCTCTCCTGGTCCGCTATTCTTGTCGTCGCTAGACACCGGCCCTTGGAGGGATTTTTCTATCCTTACTGCACAAATCCTTGACATATGCGCCTCTCTCCACGCCAAAGTCGATCGTTTCCTCACTCACGACGGACGGGACTACGTAACCTCCCTCAAGGCTCCCTGCCCTAGGTCGCCTACACCTCGGCTTCCTCCTGCACCATGCGAGAGTTATCCTACCATGCCGCCCCCAATATTCCTCAACGATACCAGCCCGCCCCTCCGCCCCGCAGTTGATCCTTCTTTAAACTACTGTCATGAAAGATCAAACAAAGATGAGGTCATTGCAATATTTGCAATGCATACCTTCTTTAATTTGGATTATTGGAGATGAGCGTTAAACGAATCTTCTCTGTGAAACTCGTGCAGTGCTCCTAATCGAGTACTCATGATAAGTATAGATATAGAGATGAAATACTACTAAAAAATGTGAATCTGGTGAAATCGAATGGTAGTGTAGGGATGTGTGTAGCCGTCACTAGACTCGTTTTGCTCGAGTCGGGAGAAAGGATCATCTTTCTCGGTGGCTAAGAACATGCCCCATGCTTCACTCAAAACATTATTGCATGGTTAGTCAAGCGTGAGCGTGACGTAGGCCATCAATTTGGCTTGTTTCAGCCTTTTTTACCTTGTCCTAACTGCTAACTGTTGTAAGCCAATTTTGGGCCTACCCCTCCTTTGATTCAGCTCCACCTTTATTCACCAAATTCTAAAGTCAATCCCCCTTTCGAAACCAAATCCATGAGCTCCAGTGAGTTTAATATTTTGACGAGGTGTGATGTGTGTAATTTAAGTGATATGGTGGATGAATTCAAGAATTTTTACGTGATAATGTTGGGGATTTCAATAGAAAAAAAAGAAGACAAAAAAAGAGAAAAAGTAGATTATAGAACAAAAAACATTTTAAAAGAATTACAATGAGAAATGGAATCCCTATCAGGGTTATCATTATATTGGTCGGGTTTGGCCGTGTACACACCCGGTTTTCACGCTAAGTCTGGGGGTGTGTCACACGTGAAATTCTGAGGGGCTGTTTTTGTTTAGCTCATTATTTGCTCGCTTGGGTTGCTTGTAGACTCCATGTTTATCTTTGACAACCAAACCTTAGCCTAATCCCCATGATTATCCTAAAGCCATACAGATTCACGCTTGAGTTGAACTAGTACCGTGGAGAGAGTGTGAACGGGTAAGCGTATGGTCCCCGACATTGGTGGATTCCTTTGGAGGTGATCCTGAGCCCCGGTCTTGGGCAAAGCTCACCTTAGTTGCCTGCCTACTTTCTTCGTACATATGACCGAACGATTCTCCAGAATTCCAATTTTGAGAAGATACAATATCTATTTTCTCCTGTCGAAAAGTAGAAATTCTGTAGTATAATTAAAAAGTTTGTCTATTATATATTCTATGCCCATGATATATTTGATTTCTCTCATTACTTCATTTGGAAATTACTACGCCAGCTAAATATTTCTAGTCCACGGAGTGATGATTTGCTCGGGACGAACAAATGTTTAAGTCTGGCGGTGTGATGAGTCCAAGTTATATACATATTTTGGGCTCATCTGGACTAGTTTTCTAGTTGATGCACTACACTTTAGAGCCATATTTGTTCATATTTGTTATTATGTCCATTCTATATTAAGTGCACTTTTGGCCCGCTTTTAGTGTGATTTCGTAGTTTTTGTACTTTTGCCCAACTTGGTGTTTTTCTGTGTATGGAGAATGTGGTATGCCCGTTTCAGTGGCTCTTTTGTATTCACTATAGGTACAAAGGTCGTGTGCATATCCCGGGATTGTTTGGGAATGTTTTCTGCCTAAGGGCCACTGATCGTGCGTTTTTACACACGCACGGTCAGTGGACTACTTAGAGCACAACCGATGGTTGTGCGCGGTCTGTTAATCGAATTCCAAAACAATACAGGTACATTGTGCATGATCATTGGACCTATAGTGAACGACCACTGCTCGTGAGCCACTGATCGTGCGCATAATTCTCCACTTTTCCAAGTTCTGTCTGGAGCAATCGCATGACCATTGGACATAGTGCAAACAAATACCGGTCGTGCACCACTGCTCATGCGCGTATCCTAGTTTTTCTTGAGTTTTGTCTTTGCTAATCACATGATCATGGGATATAGTGCGCAAAACAACCTATCGTGCGCCACTGATCGCGCACATATATATTATTTTTTCTGTCAACATCAGCTTTCTCTAAAGCAAAGCACACGATCATCAACCGTCAGTGCGTACGACCACTGGTCGTGCTCCACTGATCGTGCGCTCTGATTTTCTGGTCTTGTATTTAAGCACGTGCTCCACAATTTATGTAAACACCTTTCATTTTCCGGCCCCACTACTACGCGCGAAGCGCCGTTTTTCACCCCCACAGGTCCTCCACTCACCTCCATCCTCTAGGAAGCTTTCTCCGACTATCTGAAGCCATCTTCAACACTTCAGAGAGTTTTCGGCCACCAGCAACTTGCAACATGACTCTTTAGGTACAACTCATTTGGGAAATTGGATAAAAGATTGAAGGAAAGGAGAGTAGATGGAGGGAGATAAGTGGATTAACAACCCATTTACCTCCGGAAGCAACCAACGGTCTGAGTCGAGAAGTGGATTGATAACCCACCGCTCCAACCAAGAACCTCAGCTAGGATTTCCTCCTATCGGTTTATTCTACCTTTTTCTCATAGTGAAGTGTATTCCTAAGCATGTAATGAACCTAAACTTACTTTATTTGTCTATGAATGAAGTTTGTTTTGGCTAGTAGCATTCTTTGTTGTTAGCTATGTTGCACTAACCTCCATCCACATCCACTCCAATCGCGAACTAGAACAACACTAGCAAAGACTTGTGTTGGTAGTTAAAGAGGTGATTGCGACCCTCACTTTTCACACTTGTGATCATTCTATCCGCTTACTCACTATCTATCTGCCCAACAAAGCACGGCATGGTGGCATGCAGTAATTCATTCCACCAAGCGAAGCAGTGCTTACGACGGTCACATTAATTTTTTTTGTTAGAATTAGGAATAAAAAACCCAACCCCCTTGTGTTTTGTTTAACTCTTAGTAACGAACTTTCTATGATGCTATCATGATACCCAACCTGCTTTCCCTCGAGATCGACATTCGGGGAAGCTATTCCCAAAATTATTACTTGACAGCGACCGGCAAACTTGCTGACGCATCACAACCCTATCTAAAATCCACTAGGGATCCTACCTCATAACAAGCTTGCTCCTACCACTTAGATCCAAGAGGATCCTACAAGATGGATGTGGGTTTGTGAGTCTTGATTGGATTCAAGAGAAATTTCTCTGTGCCAATCTACCTTGACTGAGATAGACTCAACCCAACTTTGACTCTCGGAATATACTTCCTGACTCTACCTTTACTTGAACTGAGATATACTCATTTCTAACTTCTTCTTCATTGCACCATGCAATTTTCCTGCTAGAACTGTGAAGTGATTGCAGCAAAACTTGCTACTACCTAAGCTGAAGGATTCTCAGCTCAACTACTACACAACAATAAGGATATAAATCTTGTTTTTAATTATACTGGAAGTAACTTGCATAATAACTATTTTACTTCTTCTCTCTTTACTGGGCTGAAGATGTTCAGCCCTAACTTCTTCTCCACTGCCTCCAGTAGATGATCTTTGGAGTTGTATAGCTGGATCTATGAAGAACTTGCGGGTGCAGATAGAAAATTGCACCAACTAACTTTCTTTTTCCTCTTCAGAGATCTGCTATGATTTTGCTGTAGTCAATGATGAAGACAAACAACTAACTTGTTTTGCTCTTAATCTTGCTGACTTGAGCTTCCCGTACTTCAGTCACAGTAATAATGGCAATGAAGAAGAAGCACACTCACGGCTCCTTTTTCTGTAAAAATGTTCTCCTTTTCTTGATTGCAAACCAAAAGCTCTTTTAATTGGAGTTCCACACCATTGATGGGTCACTACAACCTTGCTTTAACGCCAATTATTGTACAGTAGCTCTGTGGCGCCATTTATCATGTACTGTAGCATTGCCGCTAATAATTTGAATTAGGTTGAGTTGTTAACTTGCTAATGTCACCATCTATGGACTTAGCCAAAAATCAAGCATCAGCAGCATAAGAGTTTAGTGAAAAAGCCTCACTTAGCTCCAATACACTTAGATAGAATTATGTCTATCTAGGCATTGACAACGTTGAGTATGCACGCCTCACTCGATGCTAAAATAATTTGCTTATCTTTCTATCATAAGGCGTTGACATCGTTGAGTGAGCAAGCCTCACTCAACGAATTTTGCCTTAGCACATTCTTTTGCCTTTTCTGCATGCTTGGTGTTTAGACCGTTGAGTGACCATGCCACACTCAATGCCTTATGCCTTAGCCATGCTTTCTATATTTTAGCCGTTGAGAGAGTTGAGTGATAACACCTCACTCAATGCCTTATGCCTTAGTCATTTTCCTATTTCTTCAACATCTTAAGCTTTGAGAGCATAGAGCGAGCATGCCTCACTCAACCACTTTTGCTTTTAGCCAGATTTTCTAAATCTTGGTGTTGAGAGCATTGAGTGAGCATGCCTCACTCAATGCTTTCTGCCTTAGCCAGATATTTCTCCACCTTAGCATTAAGAAATTAGGCTCTACTAAACCCATTTGGACTTAGCTAAATTTCTTTGTCTGAAAACATAGGTTATAACTGAATGAGATACAGTCAACGCTTGAACACAAGGCATTGAGTTAGCTTGCATCAATCAACGCCTGTGGACTAAGTCGAAATTCATCACAGATTTTTTACGACTTCAACTGACTCAGCTTGTCTCATAGCCTTTTGTTGTATGGCATTGAGTGAGTTGACATCACTCAGTGTCTGTGGACTTGGCCACTTTCTCAGCTTGTCACTCCTTTGGCTTTGATAGTAAAGGCTCCACTCAGCACTATAAGTCATCTTGCATTGAGTGAGTAACCTTCACTCAATGCATGTGGACTTAAACATATTTCTGTCTATCCACAACTAAGGTAAGTGTTTACCTGACTTAGCCACTTAGGCTACCTGTCCCATCACTATTACTATGACATCCCTTCAATCACTAAACTTGAGCACAAGTTAGAGCACCACATGTGTATAAATTTTTAGATAGGCATTCTTCAAATCCAGGACATTGGGATCAATGGACTCAACATATTTCTTAAGAAAATATACATGATTCATTTAGGTTGAATGTACAAAACCTGAGGGTTGCTCCACATATACCTGTTCTTTGAGATTACCAATCAGTAAAGCTTATTTGACATCCGTCTTGTAGACTTTGAATCCTTTGAATGCAACATAGTACAGGAACGTCCTTATAACCTCTAGTCTTATAATTGGAGCAAATGTGTGGTCAAAATCTATGCCTTCCTCATGCATGTATCCTTTGGACACCAATCTTGCTTATTCTTCACAATTACACAATTCTCATCCAATTTTCTCTTGAAGATGGACTTGGTGAAAATAATATTTTGTCTTTATAGTTTTGGCACTGACTTCCAGACCATAAATCTCTTGAATTGGAATAGATCCTCCTCTGTAGCATTGATCCAAAAGGGAACTTTGTTATCTTCTTCAAACTTCTTGGGCTCCACCGAAGAAAGGAAGCTCAGAAATAGAGATTCATTGTGGATCCTTCTCCTACTGGTGACTCCTGGGCTCACATCCCAAATAATGAGATTACTGGGCTGATTACTCAGGTGTCTGGTTGTTGTAGCCAACATGTTAGCAGCTGGCTGTATTCCAGTAATAGCCACAATATCTTCAGCTACTTGATCTTCTTTAGTTTTCTGTATATCTCCATAGAAATCTTTAGTAGGAGGAGAGATTTTGCTTGAGCTGGGCTTGTATTTGATAGACAGCTCTTACAATCTTTGTATTGTACCTACAGTGTTAGGATAACTAGACCATCCACTATATATAAGGATAGTTTAATCAAAAACAACATTTATAGCTTCTTCCATAAATCGATCTTCTTATTGAATACTCTATAAGCTCTTCAATGTGAGTTGTATCCAATAAGAATACCCTCACTACACTTCACAGCAAACTTTGTCAGCTGAGATCTTCAATTTTTTAAAATGAAATATTTACAACCAAAGATTCTGAAATATGAAATTTATAGATTTCTGCCATTCAGAAGTTTAGAAGGAGTTTTCCCGTATGACTTATTGATAGAGGCCATGTTCAAAACATAATAGTATATATAGATTGCCTCAGCCCAAAAAGACTCTAGCAATGAGAAATCACTACCAATGTTCTGTCTACTTCTATTAAGGTCATATTCTTTCTCTTAGTCACACCATTTTATTATGGAGTTCTTGAAGAAGAGAACTCCTAGGATATACCATGCTCTAGATAGAATTTTGTCATTGCCTCAGATTGAAATTATATACCATGGTAAACTTTTTAATTTGATCATAGTACAATCCTGTTCATTATGAATTGACTTGATAAATTCATGAAGACATGCAGGGTATCTATCTTCTTCCTATGGAAGAAGGCCCAAGTAAACCTTGAGTGATCACTTACAATCACAAAGGAGTACAACTTCCCTCCTAAGCTCTGAATGGGTGATGAGTCCGATATTTATAATGTTTTTTAGACTCATCTGGGCTTCTTTTCTCGCTTCTGCAATACATTTCAACCGGTATTTGGTTATATTTGCATTGTCCGGTCTTTGACCTCATTGTGCACTATTTTGGGCCCGAGGGTGTGCAATTGTGCATTCTTTTGTTGGGGGTAAGCACATGGTGCTCCCCATGTTTCTTTTTGTAGTTGTTGCTTCCATTTTGGTGCTGGGATCCTGTGATCCAGTTTGTTTTAATCGTTATGCGGGTAGTCGGGACATTCCGGATTCAATTTCCAGTTTGATGTAAAGAGCACGGTCGTGCGAATTTGTAGATCACGGTTTCTGTGCAATCGTGCATTTTACACAGCTATTCTTGGGCCTTCTGTTTCTACGCGTGCATTTAGTTCCCGCACGGTTTTGGCCAAACCGTGCAAGAAGGAATCGCACTCCCTGCACCTTTTGCCAAGCTTTCCAATGATCTGTGGTTAATCGTGCATTTTGTTCACGCACGGGCGGCAGCGCCCGTGGGCGAGTAAAACGCACGGTTCCCCTGCTTGCCTTTAGTTCCAACTCTGTTGCTACCCATGCAATTTACTTCACGCACGGACGGAATTGCTCGTGCGCGAGTAAAATGCACGGGTCAACGCCTCTCTTCTGCAAGCCATTTTTTGGGCGCGAATATCACACGGTTCACGCACGGTCGTGCGCCAGACCGTGCGTGACCATTTTTTCTTACTTTTCTATTTAAGTGCAGATTTCTCCCCATTTCGAGGTGCTCGCTTCCAACCATTTCCTTCCTCGTTTTAGGGCCAAACTCCACCGTTCCACCAAGGGGAGGAGATCCGAGAAAGCATTCAATGCCAAACTTAATCCAGAGCTTCCTCATGGCCTCTCCTTCATCCTTGAGCTTCAAGAAGAGTTTTTACCTAGCTTTCTCCTTGAAGCTAGGATAAGTTGTGCCATCCTCCACCGGCTCGTGACACGAAGAAAACGGGTCCATTGGGAGTGAGTGACAGCCTCCTCTACCCCGGACGTAGTTGAGGACCGATCTAAGACGTGGATTGACAACCCGGTGAATCCTACAGTGAATCATCGTCAAGACTTCGGATCCGGTCGATTTCGCACACTTTTCTTCTCTTGTTGTTGATATTTTTGTTGAACTCTTTGTATTAGATGAAGTAATCTTAAACTGGGTAAACGTTCGTATGTAATCATGTCTATGTGATTGTATGTGTTCGTTATTTTGTTGAGGTGCGCATGTGTTTTCATCCTCCACCATAGTTGTTCTTGCCGCACTAGCGATTGTTAGTGGCGTGGGTAGCGAAGAGGTGCTTACGACCCTCAAATTCTATTGTCCTTTTGGTTCTAACGCTTGACTATAGGTCCATCCACCTAGCAATTCGGTGCATAGCGGCCCGTGTAGTTTTCCATCCCGCCTTGCGAAGTGATGCATAGCGGCATTTCATAGGAGTAGTTGTTATTATTTTACTTTCTTTTTCTGCAATAATCTAAACACCCCATAGTTAGCTCTGACCTAAGGACTTCTTTCTCAAGTCCTCCTCGATATTAACTCCCCCCTTACTTTGTTCCTTTAGAGATTGATACTTGGGAAATTCGCCCAATTAATATTACTTGTGCGACCGGTACACTTGCCGTTAAAACGCACCAAGTTTTTGGCGCCATTGTCGGGGAGCACAGTCGTGTGAGTTTTTGGAGAGGGAGTTAGTAGATCAAAGCCCTTTTCCATTTGTAGATTTCATGTTTCTTTTTTATTTAGTTGTTAGAATTTTTATTTTTATTTTGCTTATTTCTTTTTGCCTTTTTCTATTTTTTTGCTTGGATAGAACATCCATTCTATTTTTATTATAGTTGTGTAGCACTTTTGGGTAGTTATTTTTATTCGTGATGTGTTCTGTTACCGAGTAAAATCTACTTGACGCTTTGAGCCGAGGAATTAATGCTATGGATGATATTAATGTCGCGCATTGTATTCGATGTGTGCTATGTCAAGGTGTAGGCCACATGGTGAAGGACTTCCCTCGTCGGTGCGAGCCTTCTCCCTCGGTGGGGGTGCGCGCAACAACCTCCCGTTCGCAGAAGACTGTTGTGGACAGGCCTACCAAGGTAGTGCCTTGCCCATACACTGACCTGGAGCACATTGCTCATTCATTGCCCATTGAGATTACCGAAGAAACTCTCACTACATACAGATCCTTCATGGGTCCCTCGGTTCCTTTTTACGAGCTTCCCTTGAGTGATGATGATCACTCTACTGTTAGCCTGCAAGATGTGGATCTGTAACTCATGGATGATCCTGAATGGGATGATGAGACAGTTCCGGTTGTTGACGGGGTGGCGTATGCTAATGATTTTGCAATGGGGCATGCTCATTCAGTGCTTGATGAGAGCATCTTTGCCCCTCTGTAATTTTTGCCTGAGTTTGCTACCTCTTTTTATTGTGAGTCGGGTGATGATGCCGTATTTTTGGATGAATCGGTGCCTGAGGTTACACCAAGGTGGGATGAGGAATATTCTCTTTCCGATGCGGAGGTTTTCACCTCTTTATTGGACGAGATCGTTCCCCTTACCCCCATGGAGCTCGAGTTCTTGGATTCTCAACGATATGACTCATATGACACTAATGATGATCTCCATTTGGATCTTGCTGGGAGTGAGAACGGGACCACTCCCCCTATTTCTGATTATTTTAGTTCTTCATCTCCTTTATTTCTCGATCCCCTTTCTCTATCTGAGCCTGTATAGGTCAAATCTCAACGGGTAAGCTGGGATGATGATGAGCCTTGTGCTCATGCAGTTACTATCGCTTCCTACACACCTTAGGTGGATGATACCTTGCCAGGCAAGGATTTTTTTTGTGATAAGATGAGCGAGGACCTGTTCTCCTCCTCTTCTTATTTCCTGCTTCCTCTACTTGCAATTTTCAGGTATTATTATGTAGGTAGAGGGGTAACTATTCTATCACCGTATCGATACTCGCTACCGCAACGAATATTAGGCCAGTTACCTGTGCACTTTTCATTTCATAGGCCCATTAGTTAGGACTTTTCAGATCTCGAATAATTCATGCTGGGATGACTGTAACCCAAGAAAATATCTAGGAGTAGTTTTAGTATTTATTTTATCTATTTTTTCTGCTTTGTGTATTATTTAGCTTGTTGTTGTTTTGACTCATGCTTGTGAAATTTTGGTGTTTGCACCTAGTTTTGGCAGATTGTGTAGTCACTTGGGAGGTTCAAATTGTTCATTAATTTGTGTTTTTTTCTCTGTCATGCTGGATGTGTTTTACTAGAGAAATTTAGGCGACTTGTGCTGTTTTTGCAAAGTGCACGTTCTGGGAAACCGTGTGTGACAAAAACATACAGTCATGCGTTTTATTTGTTATTAAAAAGCTTGCCTGCTCGATTTTTTTCGCACGCTGGCCCTAATCCGTGCGATTTCCGAACTCCCCTGCTTCCCTCTTCTTCTCTTACCAAATCCGCTCCATCTCCTTTGTATTCCTCCCCTCTTCTCCTCAAAACCTTCCATACCTTCTCCTCTCTCAGTTCTATCTCTCTTCTTGCCATGGGTTTCATGAAAGTAGTTTGCTTATTACACGGCAGGGGTGGTGCTTCCTCCTCCTCTACCCGGAATATGGTTCTGGATGAGCTGGAAGGTGTTGTAGATGCTCAGGTGGATACTGAAGAGGTAGAAAGGATGCTCCATTTTGGGTGTCCTGAGATGATAACGAGGTTTGATCGTCTTGTTCAAAAGCCATTTTTGGATTTTTGCTTTGTATCAGACGGAGAGGTCGTGATTGTTGGCCTAAAGCTAGAGGTGGATCGCTTACTCGATGTGGGGTCATGGCGTTATCATTTCTCCATTGTGGAGACGAGATTTTGTGAACTCAATCTTGAGTTCCTTTCCACCTTCCACATCTTAGAACGACGTGATGAAATTGCTGGGGAGTGCACTTTTGTGTCATTTAGGATGAACTCCCATCCCTATATCTTTTCTGTGGTTATGCTCGCCGAACATGCGGGAATGTACACCACTAATTAGCTCATGGATTCTTATGTTCTGTATCGAACCCATGAGTTCCCCACTGGTGTTTCTCCACATGCATTCTAGTAGGAGATCATCGGGCTAACACAGCAGTATGAGGCGCGTTCGGCCAAATCCTCGAGTATCATCTCTCCTGCCCTCTGCTACGTTCAACATTTGATCGGGCATAGTATCAATGCCCGCGAGATGAGCAAGAATGTAGATGGATGTTCGAATCTTCTCTATCTCTATAGTATGCAGCACAGTGTTCCTCTCCACCAAGGTCGTGTTCTGGAGGACTATTTCCTTCACCATGACACGTACGTTCCGCTGAAGGCCATCAGTGGATCAAATTTTATCACGCGAATTGCCAAGGGTTTGGGCGTGTTTGATGGCTTTCTGGCCATGACTCCTGTCTCTCGCGGAGAATTTATTTCTGCAACCATGATGACCTTCTTTCGGTTGGTTCTTCGCATTTCTTTCGGTGGTACTTGGCGCTACTCTGTTCATATGGTGGAGCATGAGAAGCCAGCTCGGGCCTCTTCTGCGGTTACTGGTCCCTCTTCTGGGCCCAGCAGGTTCGACATCGCCGCCCCTAGTCATACTATACAGTTTGCACTAGCTTCTTCCTTTTCCCATGCCCCACATCGTAGGTGTTTCACGGAGGACTATTCCTAATCTTATGTGCGGCAGATGTAGCTAAAGCATCTAATTCGCGAGAATCACAGTATGACGACGCACATTATGGATTTTCTTTAGGTGCCCGTACTGTCCCCGCTCGTACTTCTTCTTCGCGTGCCCGTAGTCCGCCTCCGCCTCCTTTTTCCAATCTGCCGGAGTGACTGTGCTTATCTCCAGGGATGGGGTTATTTGCTATATTTGTATTTTGTTATTTGTTTAACTTGTTTTGTACTTTACAGTATTCAGCTGGGGCTTTGTCCCCCGGGTGGTTAGTTTATATAGTTTTTTGTGCGCCCACTTCTTGTGCTTCTGTGTTGAGTTGTTTTCTTTGTTATATAGATTAATAATTCCCAAGCATTGTGCAGTTTAGTCTTATTTTGTTATGCATATATGATTTTATGCTTGAGCTATCATTATAGGTTGATATTGCCAGCGGTCGGCAGACTTAGCGGATGTATTGTAGGGGTGGCTGTATGCTTTAAATGCCAATCTTCTAGTATGCTTATTTGCTGAGGATTTGGTAACCTCTCCCCCAACTTTTACTTTATTTTATTTTATTGCAAATCTTTGATAAGTTTCTTAGATCGAGTCTGGTGGGGGAGAGTTATGCGGTTCTTAGTGAACATGCACCACTATCACGTGCATACCGAAAGTATATTTGCATTTTCTATTTTAATATAATCATGTCCGCATTGTGCACCTACACCCACATGAGCGCAATCTTAAACAAGCGCTCGGGTCCAGTCAAATGGGTTTCTTTTGAGTCAACTTTAAAATAGGGTGCTAGCTTAAGATTTTAAGATTGAGTAGCTCATAATTCGGGCAGTGATCCTAATCGAGTACTCACGGTGTGTAGAAATAGTATAGATTAAATTTTTCTTTATGCTCATAAATTATATTTTTCTGCATTCGTAAATATTGTTTGTGCTTCTCAAATTACTGAATCTAGAGTAGTCGAACGGTAGTAGTGTAGGAATGTGTGTAGCTGGCACTAGCCTCGTATTGCTCGAGTCGGGAGGAAGGATCATCTTTTTTAGTGGCTAAGAACTTGCCCCAAGCTACTCTTGAAGCATTGGTGTATGGTTTGTCAAGCGTGAGTGTGATGCAGGCCGTCAATTTGTCTAGTTTGAGCTTTGTACCATTCCCGACGTCTATCCGTTGCAATTCCCGTTGAGCCTGTCCCTTCCTTTGACATCCCTACGCCTCGTTACCAAAGCCATATAGACTTTCCTACTCGCACATCCGGATGTGGTTGCTCGGTTAGCTTGCTTTTCTTGCATTTGTATCTGTTATGTGTGACAGTTCTGTGGGTGTTTGTGCAGCTTGTGTATCGTGTTTGTGTATTTGGCTATTTGGATAATAAGAAAAAAAAAAGAAAAGAAACAAAAATAAATGAAGTGAAATTTCCCAATTGGGAATAAAAGAAAAAAAAATTATAATGTTGTTTAGTTATGAAATTGTTTTGGTATTGTGTTCGTGGTGGGCGTGCATGCTCAGTAAAAAAATCCCAAGTCTATTGGTGCGCCGCACGTGTTTGCCTTTGTTTATAGCTGAGTGTTTTCTTGCAGTCTCATTTTGGATGTGCTTGTCGATTTTGTTTACCTTTGTCTATCCCGCCTTCGCCTAAGCCTATATTAAACTCCAAGTCCTACGTATTCTTGCTTGAGTTGAACTAGCGTTGTGGAGAGAGTGTGAACGAGCAAGCGTAAGGTCCCTGACATTGGTGGATTCCTTTGGAGGTGATCCTTAGCCCCGGTCTTTGGCAATGCTCACCTTAGTGGCCTATCTACTTTCTTCATATGCATTACCGGATGATTCTCAAACATTCCTAATTTTAGTAGCAACAATATCTATTTACATCTGTCAAAATTTTTAAACTCCGTAGCATAATTAAATAGTGTATCTATTATATTTTCTATGTCCATGAGTATTTGATTTCTCACTTTACTTTATTTTAAAATTTCTAAGCCAGCTAGCTATTTTCGAGACCACGGAGAGATGATTTACTAGGGACAAGCAAATGTTAAAGTCTGGTGGTGTGATGAGTCCAATATTTATAGTGCTTTTCAGACTCATATGGGCTTGTTTTCTCGCTCGTGAACTGCATTTCATCCGCTATTCGGTTATATTTGCATTGTCCGGTCTTTGACCCCATTGTGCACAATTTTGGGCCAGAGGGTGTGCAATTGCGCATTATTTTGTTAAGGGTAAGAACATGGTTCTCCCCATGTTTCTTTTTGTAGTTGTTTTTTCCATTTTTGTGATGGGAGCCTGTGATCCAGTTTAGTTTTTTTGCTATTCGGGTAGTCGGGACGTCCCGGATTCATTTTCCAGTTCTGTGTAAAACGCAAGGTCATGCGAATTTATAGAGCACGGTTTCTGTGCAATCGTGTGTTTTAGATAGTTATTCTGGGGCCTTCTATTTCTACCTGTGTGTTTTGTTCCCGCACGGTTTCGGCCAAACCGTGCGAGAAGGAATCGCACGGCCTGCACCTTTTGCCAAGCTTTCCAGTGATCTTTGGTTAATCGTGTGTTTTGTTTACCCACGGGTGGTAGCGCCCGTGCGTGAGTAAAACACACGGTTCCCATACTTGCCTTCATTTCTAACTCTGTTACTACCCATATGATTTCCTTCTCGCATGGGCGAAATAGCCCGTGCGTGAGTAAAACGGACAAGTCAACGCCTCTCTTGTGCAAGCCATTTTCTACATGCGAATATCACACAGTTCACGCATGGTCGTACGCCAGACCGTGCGTGACCATTTTTTCTGACTTTTTTTATTTAAGTGCAGATTTCTCTCCATTTCGAGGAGCTCGCTTCCAGCCACTTCCTTCTGTATTTTCAGGGCGAAACTTCGCCGTTCCACCAAGGTTAGGAGATCCGGTCAATCATTCAACACCAAACACAAGACGGAGCATCCTCTCGGCCTCCTTCTTCATCCTTGAGCTTAAGATGAGTTTTTACCTAGCTTTCTCCATCAAGCTAAGAGAAGTTGTGCCATCCTCTAATGGCTCGTGACACGAATAAGATGGGTCCATTGGGAGTGAGTGACAACGTCCTCTACCCTGGACGCAGTTGAGGACCGAGCTAGGATGCGGATTGATAACCCGGCGAATCCTATCGTGAATCCTTGGCAAGACTTCGAATCTATTCGATTTCACACAATTTTCTTCTCATGTTTTTGATAGTTTAGTTTAACACTTTATATTAGATGAATTAATCTTACACTCGTTAAACGTTCGTATGTAATCATGTCTATGTGATTGAATGTGTTCGTTATTTTGTTGAGGTGCGCCTGTATTTTCATCTTCCACCATAGTTGTTCTTGCTGCACTAGCAATTTTTAGTGGCATGCGTAGCAAAGAGGTGCTTACAAACCTCAAATTCCACTGTCCTTTTGGTTCTTAGGCTTGCTAACTCGTCCATTCGCTTAGCGATTCGGTGCATAGCGGCTTGTGTAGTCTTCCATCCCACGTGGTGAAGCGATGTATAGCGGCATTGCATAGGATAAGTTGTTATTATTTAAATTTTTTTTCCGCAACAATCTAAATCCCCCATAGTTAGCTCTGACCTAAGGAATTCAGTCTTATGTCCTCCTCGATATTAACTCCCCCCTTACTGTGTTCCTTGAGAGATCGATACTTGGGAAATTCGCCCAATTTATATTACTTCTGCGACTGGTACACTTGAAGATCAAACACATCAATGGGCATGGGACCAAATTGATCTATATGCAACCGATAAAGACATCTTACAAATTCTTTAGATCCAATTCTTTTAAAGATGGCCCTAGTTTCGTTGCCCATTTGGCATGCATGAACGGGATCGTCTTTAATACATTTTAGATTAGGACTGTCTCTAACTAAGTTTTTAGAAAATAGTTTGCTATGTGTTTTGTACTCAATGTGAGTAAGTATCTGGTGCTACTGTACATAGAGAGATTCTTTCTTATTTGCTTCCAAAAACACTCGAGTGGAAGAATAATTACAAATAAAATCTGAACAAAAGTCATTTCCACTCATAGTGCCTGAGAGAATAGTTTTTAAGTCAAATGAATTTTTGATCAAACACTTATCCTTGTGAAATTCAATCACATAACCCAAGTCACAAAGTTAGCTTATGCTTACAAGGTTTTCTTGCAACACTTGCACAGAAGCTACCCTTATGATTGAGACTATACCCTTGGAAATCATACCATAGCTTTTGGTGACTCCCGTATCAGAGCCTCCAAATATTATTTTTGGTCCATACTTCAAAGGAATATAATCCTTGGGAAGACTTCTTGTCCTAGTCATATGCCTGGAATAACGACTGTCCAAGTACAAGATTTACTTCAGGTTGGTACTTGAACTAACCTACAAGATAAACTTCATTTTACCGTAGGAGCCCAATATCCTTTGGTTACTTGGTTCTTCTTATCACTAAAAACACCATCTCTTATGGGAGCTTCTCCAGCAAGAAGGCTCTTCCTTGCATGTGGCATAAAGGGATTGTGCCTACAATCTATGGCCAAGTGTCCATCTTTATTACAACAACACTCAAAAATATTATATCTTCTCTTCTAAACATTCCTAGAAGTTGATGGTAAATGAGACTGTCCATGTTCTGTAGAGATGGCACACTGATTCTTCCTATTTCTTTCAGCAATCACATAGCTGTATGCACAACGATAACTTTTTGAATTCTACGATATTTGCTTAATTACAACAGATGCCAGCTTGTCAGCAAACAATATGTTTATGGAGTTTGATATTGTCTTCTAAGAGTGAGTTATTTTCTAGCAAACTTCCTTTTTTTCACTGGAATAGGTTCGGAAGATGCCACTTCATTACCCTTGAGTGTATGGGCTGGTGTACAAAAAACAAATTGTTTATAATGAGCCATCTGAATTTCCGTATGGGAGCCTTCAAGGCACTAAATCCCATAACCTTTCTACATCAACAATTAAGTGCATTATTTCCCTTTTTATAGGTTCTTCCATTCTTCCAATGGCCATATATATTTTCATGGTCATACTAGTTAGAAGGAAGTAGAACCTTTTGAAAGGTGGTTTAAGTTATTTGTGTCTTCCCTTTTTCTCATGTTATTTGATGTTGTTGCTTTCCTATAGAATCCCACTCCCCTTTTATTATTTTGTGAAGAGAAGGAATCAATAAGTTCCAGCACATACTGTGGTTTGGAAAACTAAGCAACAAGCTTCCTCTTCTTGAGGATCTTCTCTTTCACGTCCATAATGACCTTCTTCTTCTAACTGATTGTTCTGATTTAGGTGATTGATATAACTTTTAGCTTGCTAATATCCCTATAAAATTGAGTTAGTTGTGTAGCAGACTCATGGTGTTTACATTTTTCTTACTGAACTAAAACAATCTCCTTTGCTTACAGAATGTCATTAGTTTCAAGGATATAAAAATTACATAGAGGGGGGGGTGGTGAATAGGGTTCATAGTCTCTTGTGATTATCTTTTACTTAGTGTGTGTTAGGTTAGCTTTGTTTGCTTGCTTTCAAGAACACAACACAAGCACACCAGTGTTTTTAGTGGTTCCCCAGATTATGGGTACGTCCAATTTCGCTCCCACCTCTCTAATAACTTGTTAGACAAGGCACTTCTCTAATCTCGGCTCCTAAGAGCTTACAAAACAGATCCCGCAGGATCTCTTAGTCTCCTCCAAGATCTACTGATGATGCATATTTTAGCTTAATTTATTAGGGTAAAAATATAATATTTTTGTTTTTACTCTCTTCCTTTATGTAATCTTATGTTTCTTTTTATGAAAATATTATAACTAATGTTTATTTTCTATTTTTGCAGGTTTCAACAAGTTTGCGGACAAAAATGACCTGTCATGCCCCCCTGTCACACCCTCCCCAGGCGTGACCCAGGGCATGTCACCTGATCCTATTTTTGAGAGCTACCAGAAGGAATTTACCGCCAAAATCCCATGTCACGCCGCCCTGACACACCCTCCCTGGGCATGTCCTAGGGATTGACACGGGGCGTGTTACCCTCATCCCGAACACTGCCGCTGTATTTAATGCTTTCTCCGCTACTACAAGAAAACAGTACTAACACGCCCCATGACACACCCACCATGGGCGTGTCACAGGGCATGACCCGCCTTTTTCCGACGTCTGATGGATTTCTGACTGCTGATTTTGACATGACGCGCCTGTCACACCCCCTATCACGGGCATGACCAAGGTCGTATCTGACATCGTACCGAGGAAATCATCATTCCCGCGAGAATTCGGCTTCCGAGGTCAACACCGTACCTGTCACGCCCCCTATCACGCCCTACCTAGGCGTGACCTAGGGCATGACCAACCCGTGGGAAAACTCTATAAATAGAAGGACATTCCCAGCATTTAGAACCAACTTTTGGGGAGAGGGGTGGTGCTGCTAGTTCATTTCTTAGGTTTTTAGTGTTTTTATTTTCATGTTTTGCTCTCACTCTCCCTCCATCTCTAGCTTTTATTTTCATGCAATGCAGATTCATTTCCTATAATCTTTTCTTATTAGTATCGTAGTAGTAGTTAGCTTCTTTTCATGCACTTGTAATCTCCGTTCGTAGTTGTAATCCTCTTCTTTTTAATGAATTGTAGTTAGCATTTCCTTTCTCTATATTCTCTCTCTTTAATTTCAGTGCACCTTTACCCTCTCTTTCCCTTTTACCATGATTAAATAATCCTCCTTGTACTAGATCTTGATGATCCGAGGATCGAGTGATTAAGTTATGATACTTTAATTAACCTTTTCTTTTTAGGTTTTAGACCTTGAATTACTCTTGATTTTTCGTGGGCTGGAGGTATATTACTGATATATACTCTCGACCTTTGCTTTCATTCTGGGCTAGCTGAGAGGCCGATATAATGAAGTGAGCATTCAAGAGTAAATGGAGTTGTACGCACCCCTCGAGAGAGGCGGACATCCAAATCTCCCGGATTGGAGTAAAATCCAATAGAGGGGTTCATCGCGTAAAGCGAGCTTTAGGCATCCGATTTATACGCGAGTCGGTCAGACCTTCTTAAACTCAGTTGGGCACGAATTTGAGAGAAGCGTGTTCAAGCTTTAGGAACCTCCACAGTCAAGGACCTTTACCATATTAAGCTTAGGTTTATTTATCGCCTTTTAAATCTACTCTTGCTGAGGTGATTCTTGATCGAGTGTGCCCCTTTATCTCTAGCTTTTACACTATTTATTTTACAAGTAATTAGTTTTATTTTTTTAGCTAGTTATTTAATTCCATTTTTTAGTTTAGTAATTAATAGAATTTTCAGTTGATAAAATAATAGAAATCTCCTCTAATTAAAAGTAATCATTACGCCCCAGGGAAATACGACCTTGATACTAATCTTTAGAATCCTATACTATAACTGATAAGTTACGCTTGCCATTATCGGATATAGAATCGAAGAATATTCTAAACCACCACATCCACCTTCTCTTCTCTCTAATCCTCTCCACACCGTTGCGATTCTCTATATCATGTTTTTGGCGCCGTTGCCGGGGACTGTTTGGATATTTTAAAAAAAGGATAGCTATTAATTTTATCGTTTTGTTTTGTTTTTAACTCTCTCTCGCCCCACCCCCCCTTTGCGGTTGATTTATTTTTTTTGTAATGGTTAATCTTTGTTTTATTTGTGGAGAGTTCGGTCACTCTCGCGAGGAGTGTTGGGTAAGATATCCTTCATCCACCCATGATTTTATCCCTTCTGGATCGAATCAATTTGGCCAAATTGATCCGTCAGTGAATTATTTTTCATGGGGTTACGATGTTTTTCAAACATCTTCCTACCCTTCTCCTCCGAATTTTTCTAATTTTAATTTTTCCGGAAATTTCTTGAATGGACTTTTTGATCCTAGCCCTACTTTGAACTACTCAGGGTGGCAACACCCTGATAATTCTTGGGGCCAAGGTGATCATCAACCCATTCCATCTCAAGATTTCTCCGATTTTTCTTGTGCGCCTCCCATTTCTGATTCTAGCAAAAATGAAGTCATTTTTGATGGTGTGGCATTTGATGCACGCATCAATGCTCACTTCAAAGTGATTTTTGACGCTTTGGCTGCTGAGTCCGCATATTTTTCTTCCCCTCCTCCTCCTATTTATCTTTCGAATGATGATCTACGGATATTCCACAGTGCCTTAGATCACTTGTGGAAGACGATTATTAAGAAATTCCATTGTGCCTTCAACCTCTCGAGGAGGAAACTTCCCCCGATATCCCGATTTTTTTCAAGTTTCCGAGGAAGACGAACTTTCTTGTGTTCGATCTTCCGAGGAGATTGATTTTTCGGATATCCCGGTTTGCTCCAAATCTACCGAAATGATTGATATTTAAGTGGAGCAACAAGATCTTTCTATCCAACCTTTTTCTTGTGATCAACCGCCGCCGCCTTCTTCTATTTCTTCTTTTCCCCGTTCTTGCAAAAATTCCATTTTCACTTCTTTTATTTTTCCTTCTAGTTTAGTTTCTAGTTCTTCCTCTTCTCCCTCTTCCAATAGTTTAGTTTCTTTTTCTAGTATTTTTTCTTTTTCTAAATCTTTTTCTTGGTTTTATTTAAAAAATATAAAAATATAAAAAAAATATTTTTATTTTCTTAAAAAATGTTTTTTCACTCGCGTTGAAATGCATATTACGCGAGCTGCCATTATATTTCTCTTTTTATTTTCCTTTTAGCTAACCAAGAACGTTGAGCTCAATGACGTTTTAAAGAAAGAGCGCTCTTGGGAGGCACCCCTTGCTTATCTTTTTCTTTTTTCTTTTTCTTTTTTTTTTGTTTTGTGCAGGAATAAGCTCCCGCGTGTTTGTGTCGCTTCTCGCGACTAAACTTGGACTCAAGCCAACTTTAGCTCAAGTTCGGGGGATGCATTTTCCAACGTCTGGCCATCAAGCACTAGGGAAGCATCTTTTCCCTCTCTTTGCATTTCTTTTTCTTTTTTTCTCTCTCTTCTAACTCTCTTTATACTTAACTTTAAACATTGGGGACAATGTTAAACTTTAAGTATGTGGGATTGTTCCCTTAATAGTTTACTTTAGAAAAATCAAAAAATATATATATAAATTTTACCAAAAAAAATTATATATTTTTGAAAAATCCAAAAATAAAAATATTTTTTTAAAAAAAATCCCAATTTAAATTGAGTTTATTTTTGCCAAATCAATTAGTACCTCGTTACTTTGCATTTTATTGTTTTTTTAAGCTCATGTCTACTTGCTTAGTTAGAATAAATTAGATAAATTTTCTATTTAAACATTTTAAGCGTGTAGTATGTTGACTCATGCAGTGTTCCTATTTAGGGTAGTATGCTATTTTTGAAAAATTTCTTGGATTTTCTTCACTTTTCCTTAGCCTTTCTTTTACTTCTTTTATTTTTATAAAACCTATCATCCTTTATTTTTCCTTATTAAAATCTTTTTAAACGTTAATTAGTATTAAGTGTAGTAGACACAAACCGGCCTAGACGCTTATTATTATTATTTTCATGAAAGCAAATTCTCTATTTTTTATTTTTTGTGCTTATCCTCTTTTGAAATTTCAAAGCTTTACTTTGAGTAGATTTAGGAAGCATGAAAATGATTTAGGCATTTCTTTTGAAACGGTTGAGCCTTTACACCCCGCCTAACAATAATCGTTGCTAGCCATTTTTGTGTCTTTTCCTTTCCTTTTTATAGCTCCACTTCTTATTTTCACCACGACCAAATAGCTTACCTATATGCACACATTAAAAATATTTTTGAGTTTTAATTGCTAAGGTGCATCTTTAGGAAAAAAAATTAGTGGAAAATCTTGGTATTATCTCACTACTAAAAAACAGACTTTTAGACACGATAGATTTCCGTGGCTAAAAGTTCAAAATCGTGGCTAATAACTATTAGCCACGACCTACCCAAGGTAAATGGGCGTGGGAAATGCGAGCGTGGCTAATTGTATTAGCCACGCCGAATCCGTGGCTAATAAGTTATTAGCCATGGTTAAATTACCGTGGCTAAAAGTTCCTCATTTGCCATAGTTAAATTATCGTGGCTAAAGAACATGTAATAAACCTCGGCCTCCCTCCGCCGCCCGGCCGCCGCCTCCCGGCCGCCGCCTCCCGGCCACCGCCGCCCGGCCGCCGCCGCCGCCATGCCGATTTCATTTCAAACAATAATTTTGAATGGCCTATATAAACCCCACATCGAGCTTTTTATTGGCGGTGTGGGACTAAAAAAACCAGACTTTTTGCTACGAATTAGGCTTCCGTGGCTAATACTAGATTATTAACCACGAAACAGGCAAACCGTGGAAAAATGTCAGGTTATTTTCCACGGATTAGTCATTCGTGGCTAATACTAGCTTATTAGCCACGGAATAGGAACCGTCGCTAATACTTCAGTATTAGCCACGGTTTTCCCCGTGGCAAAAAAAACCGTGCTAAAAACCATTTTCTAGTAGTGTGTTTTGCTACAAAAGTGGAAATTTTTAAGTATGAAAAAAAAGAAAAAAATGAAAAATGAGCAAAATATTTGATGAAAAAAGTAAAAAAAGAGAAAAAGAAAAGTGTATTTATTTTGGCGAGCTTTATTTTGGCAAAGCTCATTTTCTTTTTGTTTTAAGTGTGAAAATACCTCTCGTGTTTATCTTTTTGAATATCGCACCCTTAAAAACCTAAGTCTAACTGTATGCCTAATTAAAGCCCTGGTGATTCATGCTTCCTACGTTTACTTTTTAGTATAGTAGCGAGAAACTGATTGACTAAGTGTTTTTGATAGAAATATTGAACTTTGCCTTGATTGACTATGGTTTTAATTTGTCTCTTAAACTTTATTAGTGACTCAATGCACTCTTTACTCATTGCTTTATTAAGTTTTAATTCTGTAAAAATATGAGATGATTTGTTTTTATATTTAGTAAAATTTAAAAATTTTTGTACTAAGTTAAAGTAGGAATTTTCAGTTTTTTTTCAAAAATTTCTCTACCTCTAAATTCTCGTCTTACTCGTTTATAGCATTTTTAAACTTTTCAATTAATCCTCTTTATTTTCTCTAACACGTACTCTTTGCTTGAGTACAAGCAAAATAATAAGCATGGGGAAATTGAATGATGCATATTTTAGCTTAATTTATTAGGGTAAAAATATATTTTTTTTCGTTTTAAATCTCTTCCTTTATGTAAATATTATAACTAATGTTTATTTTCTATTTTTGCAGGTTTCAATAAGTTTGCGGCCAAAAATGACCTGTCACGCCCCCCTGTCACGCCCTCCCCGAGCGGGACCGAGGGTGTGTCACCTGATCCCGATGTTGAGAACCGCCAGAAGGAATTTCCCGCCAAAATCATGTGTCACACCGCCCGGACACGCCCTCCCTAGGCGTGTCCCAAGGCGTGACACGGAGCGTGTCACTATCATCCCGAAGCTTGCCACTGCATTCAATACTTTCTCTACTATTGCAAGCAAACAGTACTATCACGCCCCCATGACACACACACCATGGGCGTGTCACAGGGCGTGACCTGCCTTATTCCGACGTCTGATGGATTTCCGACTGCTGATTTTGACATGACGCGCCTGTCACACCACCCTATCATGGGCGTGACCAAGGGCGTGTCTGACATCGTACCAAGGCAATCATCATTCCCGCCAGAATTCAGCTCCCGAGGTCAGCTCCGTACCTGTCACACCCCTATCACACCCTCCCCGGGCATGACCTTGGGCGTGACCAACCCGTGGGAAAACTCTATAAATACCAGGCCATTCCTAGCATTTAGAACCAACTTTTGGGGAGAGGGGAGGTGCTGCTAGTTCACTTATTAGGGTTTTAGTGTTTTTATTTTCATGTTTTTCTCTCTCTCTCCCTCCAACTCTAGCATTTATTTTCATGCAATCTAGTGTCATTTCCTGTAATCTTTTCTTATTAGTATCGTAGCAATAGCTAGCTTCTTTTCATGCACTTGTAATCTCCGTTCCTAGTTGTAATCGCTCTTCTTTTTAATGAATTGTAGTTATCATTTCCTTTCTATATATTCTCTCTCTTTAATTTTCGTGCACCTTTACCCCTCTCTTTCCCTTTTACCACGATTAACTAATCCTCCTTGTACTCGATCTTGATGATCCGAGGTTCGAGCGATTAACTTATGATTCTTTAATTTACCTTTTCTTTTTTAGGTTTTAGGCCTTGAATTACACTTGATTTTTCATGGGATGGAGGTATATTATCGACATATACTCTCCACCTTTGCTTTCATTTTGGGCTAGCCGAGTGGTTAATAGAATGAAGTGAGCATTCAAGAGTATAGGGAGTTGTACGCCCCCTCGAGAGAGGCAAACGTCCAAATCTCTCGGATTGGAGTAAAATCCAATAGAGGGGTTCACCGCATAAAGCGAGCTTTAGGCCTCCTATTTAGACAAGAGTCGGTCGGACCTTCCCAAAGTCAATTGGGCATGACTTCAAGAGAAGCGTGTTCAAGCTTTAGGAACCTCCACGGTCAATGACCTTTACCCTATTAAGTTTAGGTTTATTTATCGCCTTTTAAATTGACTCTTGCTGAGGTGATTCTTGATCAAGTGTGCCCCTATATCTCTAGCTTTAACTCTTTTTATTTCTGCAAGTAATTAGTTTTCTTTTTTTTTAGCTTAGTAATTTTATTTCAGTTTTTAGTTTAGTAATTAATAGAAATTTCAGTTGATAAAATAATAGAAATCTCCTATGAGTAGAAGTAATCATTACGCCCCAAGGAAATACGAGCTTGATACTAATCTTTAGTATCCAATACTATAACCGATAAGGTACGCTTGCCTATATCGGATATAGAATCGGAGAATATTCTCAACCACCACCTTCTGCTCAGGCACAATGCCCTACAACTCAGTGATCTTAAGATCACCTACCTCAGGCCCAAAGGCCCTATAACTAAGGCTGGGAGGACAACCCTACCTCATTGAGAATGACTCTCCTACAAATCAGGAACAAAGGCCCTACCTCAGATCCAAATGATCCTACAAATCAGGAACAAGTTACTTACAATACATAGAGAATGACTCTGCTACCTCAGACTCAAAAGCCCAACCTCAGATCCACAAAGGATCCTACTCTCAGTAATCTACTGATCACTAACCTAAGATTATAAATAGAATCCTACTCTTAGATCCGTACCCAGATACTATACTCGGACCCAAATCCCTACCTCAGCCTTTATAAAAATAGGCCTACAGCTCAGATCCAATGGATCCTATGGGATTAATGTTGGTTCAATGAATTATGACAACAAAGATATTATCTCAGTGTCTACCTCTCTGGACTGAGTGAACTCAACCCAACTTTGACTCCAAGGAAATAGTCCCCGAGCCTTCTGATTCAAGAATTGAGAACGTTTCAACAAAATCTTCTTCACAACAATAAGTGTACAACTTCAATAAGTAGCTGCTAGTGCTGAAAGTGACCTGCAGAACCCTGCTCTTCTTTTTCATTCCTTCCTGGATTGAGTAGATTCAACCCTACCTTTGACTCCAGAGAAATAGTTCTCTGAGCCTACTTTCAAATCACTGCTTTCTCAAGCTTTCTTCTTCACAACCACCAAAAAATGTTCTTCAAAATAGTTCAACTTAAACTATGATCGAAGACTGCAGCTAGGGTTAGCCCTTGCTGTGTTTGATGTCTTAAAGAATCAATCTAATCTTGCTGTTTTAGGTGATAATGTCAAAAATTTCCTTGCTTGAAGCTTCTAGATGCTGCAGCAAGGGTGAGCCCTTGTTACTACCTCTTTCCTTAGAGAAATACACTGAATTTGCTGGTGAAGAGAAATGAAATAACAGTTCTAAGTATTCTTCACATAGCTAACCGTGAATGCAGATATAATTTATCTTTACTTATCCTTCTTCCTCAGAATGTAAACTTTCTGAGCTCGCTGGTGCAGGTGAGAATGACACCAGCTAGCTTGTTTGAGTTTCCAGAAGCTACAGCTAGGTAAAGACCTTGCTACTTCTTCTTCTTCAGAGATTTCCTCAAACCTTGTTGGTGCAGGTATAAATGGCAAAGCTAACTTTTAGAACTTTCAGATAAGTTGATTGGAACTTCCTTCTTCAAGATCTAGAATAATGGCGAGGATTAAAATGAAGTCCAGCTGGCTTTCCCAAAAGTTAATTTCTCCTTCGTTGAACTCGCCTTTTTTATTTCGCTGATCAATGGCTCTTTCAGTAGTGGGCCCCGCCAGGAATTGGTTGGCTACAACCTTGCTTTTGCATTAATTGTAGTACTGGAGGTAAGCGGCGACATTTCTCGCATACTGTAGCTTTACCGTAACTAATTATATTTTTGTTGACTTGTTGACTTTGCTGACATGAGCTCATGTAGACTTCGCCAAAATCAAACATCTTTTGTATAGGCGTTGAGTGAACAAGCTTCACTCAACTCCAAAATACTTAGAGATATTTCTGTCTTACTAAGGCGTTGAGAGCGTTGAGTCAACAAGCTTCCCTCAATGCTTTTGGCCTTAGACAATCTTTCTACATCCCAGGCATCAAGAGCTTTGATTGTGCCTTCATCACTCAATGATTTTTGCCTTGGCCATTCTTTCTATCACTAGGCGTTGAGTGAGCCTTGATTACTCAACGACAATGTACTTAGACAGTTTTTCTGTCACTAGGCATTGAGTAAATCATCATCACCCAATGCCAAAATAATTAGTCGCATTTCTGAATGAAAGCGTTGAGTGTAGCTTCCTCACTCAACGATTTCAGCTCTAACCTGTTATATTGATGAGGCGTTAAGTGAACAGACTTCACTCAATGCTTCTGTACTTAGACATATTTTCTATCAGCTTAAGCATTGAGTGAATAGCCTTAACTCAAAACTTTTGGACTTAACCAGATTTCTTTATTGTTAAAGCAAAAGCTTTGAATATCTGAGCTTTCCTCCATGCCTTATATAGTATGATGTTGAGTGAACTTCCTTCACTCAATGCCTGTGGACTTAGCCACTTTCCTGCTTTGCCAATGCTAAATGGCATTGATTGTCCCCTTCTCTCAGAACCTTTTGGCATCTAGCATTGAGTGAGCTTTCCTCACACAATGCCTTTTGACTTAGCCACATTTCTTCGTGTTTCTTTCTAGGATTTGAATACCTTAGCCTGTCTCAAAGCTTTTAGCTATATGTCATTGAGTGAGTTGACTTCACTCAACTCATGTGGACTTAGCTGCATTTCTTGCTTGCTAACATCCTTCCATGATGTCTAGCATTGAGTGAGCTATCCTCAATCAACGCCTGTGGAATTAGACAGATTTTTGTCTCTCCACATCTCTACCTTGTGACAACCTATCACCATCACTTAAACAACCTGTCTAAACCCTTTCCAAGGAATATACTGCACTTACTAAACATGAATGATATCAAATAAATTTATGCTCTTAGTAATGATTGTGTCTGCCTCTTAAAATCTAGGGTACATTGAGGGAAATATTCCCAACAATATCCCCTTATTTGAAGAAGGAAGAACACATAGTAATACTAAGAAGCATTCACATAATATGTATATTAATTTCATGCAGCTATAGGTTATATCTGCTACATCTGCTAGCTTATGCTACTTAAATTACCAGCATATCAATTAAATGTACTCCATTTAACTCTATTGACTCGACATGACAAGTCAATGCATCCTCATACCACTTGAATAATTGCTCAAGTAATATGCACTATCCTTATATCACTTAGAGCATAACTTAAAGCTTAAATGGAGTACCACTAGAAGCACTGACTCAACCTGATCAGGTCATGTCAAGTATTGCTTCCACATATCCCCATTTTCCATTTTTTGCCACACATCTCCCCCTTTCTGGCCTCCTTAATAGGTATATCTATTTAGGGAGGTTATGCGATCAATGGATAATTTATCTCTTGATCATAACTTAATTTCACTATACTAGTGAATAAACTAGTTGACAGGAAAAAATACCTTGTAAGCCCCCCCCCTCACCGAAATAGAAGACATGGTCGAGGGGAGTCTTATGCCAGAACAGCTGCCTTGCGCTAGTGTTAGCACATGGGCTAAACTGTACTACAAGATGCCTATCATGCCGGCTAAACATATCATCCATGCAAACCCAACATAAAGAATATAAAAACAGAAGTCAAAATGCACACTAGTATAATAGTCCAAGGTACATAGAAATAAGATGAAACCAAGGCTTCAATAAAATCAGAGTATATGCCCAAAAAGGACTACAAAATGAGTCTCTTTAACTCACATAAGTAAATAATGGTAGCGATGGTATCGTCACTTCATGCCCTGTCATCATGGCCTTGCTGCCCTCCAGCGTAACCTGCTACTGCTCTATCTGTGGGATTTCCTCCTAAAAAGGAAGATGTAGCAACCGTTAGTCATAAAGAATAAGTGGCTATCACATCCGCTCCCCCGACGACTCCTTTCTATTGGGCGGAGAAAGGAACAAGGGTACAATATATATATATATATATATATATATATATATATATATATATATATATATATATATATATATAATCAGTAGTACTAACAGTTGTAAAGGATTAATCAACAACAGTGCATATCAAGTAACTACAATAATTAAGTATATAAACTTACTTGGCAGTTCTACCATCAACAGAAGTATATAAGTATAAATCTATGACAATAAGTAACTTAACATATATGAATGTCCATACAAACATATAAGTTAAGGATCGGCTCAACAGTCAAGTAACTCATCATATAGGAGTTCCCATACAAACTTATACGATGAGGATCTTGTGTATGTAATGTATGCAATGATATGAATGCAATGGAATGGCTCACTCATAAGGATGCACAAGCAATTTCTATGTCGACACAGACTCTTAGTTCCCACTTTTCGAGCAGGTAGCTAACCTCTCAAACATCATCCTTCGTGGCCAGACAGTGACACTAAAGCGAGATTTTCCACTACTAGGTTGGCGTCCACAGTACCTAGCCTAGGACTCCGTACAACTCAACTCTAAGAACACAACAACGAAGCTAATATGCATACTATGGCTCAGAGGGGTCTTGGGTAGATGTGCACCTAGAACACAATATAAACTAGCCTATCATCATGACACGTAAAGGGACTCGAGATTGAGCACCAAGGACATAGCCAATCCGTCAACTTGGCATGGAGAGGGACTCGAAAATGAGCACCGAGGACACAGCCAAACCATCCAACGTCTATCTGTCAACTCCCATCTGTGTGACGACTAATGAGCCCGTAGACCTGCCACGCTATCCTTAACCCAAGATTGTGACACCGCATTTCAACTCACACCACATGCAATTTCTCATATAAGGGCTCCACTTTGAGTCCTAATTATTTAATCATAACTCGTGCTCAACAGCACGCATGGGCTCCACACCAAGTCCCTTATCAATAGGTCATTTTAGTGCGACAACACCCTTGCACTTCCAACACTTCTACATGACCATCACAACAATATAATGGTACTTCACATATTCATAAACCAATTGATTATCATAATTACACATAGACTATGGTTGCCTAACTTTAACATCAGCTAGATACAATCTCTTTACCAAGTTCAAACTATTCATGCACATATGGATATATCAACTAAATGCCAACAACCATTTTTTCATCGCAATTACTACCAATTATGTACATCAAACTTCATGCCAACCTCATCATTATTTATCATATTACCATTACAAGTACATCCTTATCAGTTCATATATTTAAATCATTCCTACCATCCCAACTCGATAATCCATTCGTTCACTAACCTCCCCCAAATCATCTTGTTCAAATACACTTTACTACACCATTTGTCTTTAAGGATCTATCCAACAAAATCAATTAACATATTTTATCACAATTACTTATAGACTAAATTCACCAAAACATTAATGTTATTGTACTACAATCTCTGTATGAAATCCAAAGCCGATTCAAAACAAACCCGAGAACCATATGTGTAGGAAAGATTACTGTACAGAAAATTCTATCAGGGATTCCCGAGGCTACATTAATTCGGTGAAGGCGTGTAACCACTTGTTTAAAAAAAATTTACATGGGCTACATCTTTCATGTTCAGCCCACAACCCAGATTCGACCGCATCATGTCCGAAAACAGCCTCCAAGATTGCTGCGCGCAGAAAATAGATTTTTGCACGAATCTTGAAGCGGGAAGAACGACATCGACTCATCTTCTTCCTCTAATTATTTATTTCAACACTTCGCACGAATTTTCCTCCACCCTTATTCACCCTCATGAGTCCATTTATCTTCACGATCTCAGTCAACAAACTTCATTTGAATTGAGGAAATATTAAAGACTCTACCATAGGACACAAGTCCTAGCCGGTCTCCTCCTAGGAGATATTTGCCTCGCAAGCCCGACTTCATTTAGTCGATATCTCTCCTTGAAATAACTATAGATCTAGCACCAATGGAGAGGGTAGGAATCTCACATAATTCCCGGCATTTCAGGCCATGGATAACGTCACTCTCCTTTGCTGCATGGCTCTCTCATCTCCTCCTAAAATTCCTTGTCTCTTAGAAAGGCTCTGTCGTACTCGTTCTCCCAGAAAATTCCAGAGAAATTAACAGGCGGTTAAGACTTGGATTATTATATATAGGGGGCGGTCAAATAGAATTAGTGTTTTTTGATCAGGGAGCTACCTCCGCGTGGTAGCTTGCTATCGTCGGGAGGTATCCCTAAGAACAACTTCTTTCACAAGCCACCTTCCAAACTGCCCACTCAGGTGTTGCCACCTGTACTGCAATCGTTGGGCGGTACCCTTCTACCGCCTCGCGATAATTTCCCGATCGTCCTGTCAAAATAATTCAGCGGCCTATTGCCCGCTGTAACACTAACGTCAGGCGCTAGTTTCTAGAGTCGTATGACACTTGAATCACTTGGCTACCGCCACGCGGTATTCTTCTACCGCAGTGCGGTATTCTTCCTCTTCTACGCAGTTGCACCATTCGATGATCGTTGAATCTACTTGACATCACTCAATGCCTCGGCTATTCTGCTACTACCGTGCGGTATCTCGCTACCGCAGCACGGTGGCACTCAACACCGCTGAGTCCACTCAAGGATCTCAACACCTCGGCTATCCCGCTACCATTGGGCGATAGCTACTATCGCCGAGCGATTGTATCTAGACACTTAGTATCAAATCAGCACCTCCTCTCCTGCTCATGTGAAAGCCTATGTTCCAGCACACCCTCAGCCCAAGTCAGCTCTCCAGACTTAAAAGTGTGCACAAGGGGCCTAGCGTGAATCGGGTCATTACAAATCCTATAAACAAAATAAAATATTTCATCCCGAAAATCAGGCTAAGACTATGGGGAGAGAAAAGCATGAAAATTAAATAAAATATGCGTTTAAATACTATCTTGGGGAAACAATTTTGGGTAGCACTTTTGTATCAACTCCACCAGCTCCCAAGTATACTCCTCCTTCCCATTGTTAGACCACAATACTTTTACTAAAGAGACAATTTTCCGCAGCAATCTCCTTGTTTCAGTATCCACTATCTGCACCGGCTCCAGTCGGACAGACTTATCCGTTGGTATTATACCATCTATGGTGAGGACATGTTGATCGGGCTGCAGTAGTGCCTTCTGAAGCGACGACACATGTAATACATTGTAAGACCCCATTTTTTTCTTTTTAAACACTGAGGTCTTAGGCCCAGGATCGCCGCTTTGCGGTGACACCTCACGTCATGTAGGGTCATCACCACAAGGCGCCGATTCTGCCGGCCAATTCGATCACAGAAAGATAGAACAACAAATTAAAAGTAAGTCCATAGAAATCACATGTATAGAAATAAAAGTCTCCACGAAGGGAGACTCCACAAAAATAGTATAAAAGGTACTGAAAGTAAGGGCTTATGCCTGGTACATCATAATACTGAATACAGGTCACTCAAGCATAGGCAAACTATAACATCTACTATAAGTCGGGACTCACAGTCCAAGCTGGCTGAACTCCTAAACTAGACTGCCCTATCCCCAATCGGGCCGACCTCCGGGGCTGCTCCTCCATACTGGGATCCACGATCTCCTAAATGCTGTGGTCTGAAAACTTTTAGTCATATAGACTAAGCCCTATCATCCCTACCCCTTCCCCCATGGCTCCTAAGTACCGAGCAAAAAGAAAGAAAGGGGAGGACATGAAGGTGGAGAATAAATCAAAAGCAGGTGATATCGGACCTATGCTAGCAACTCTATAATACATGTGGCAGTAAAGTAAAGTATGGAAAAATAACCTTAACTTATGTGCGGAAATGCATAAGCTAAGGGATCTTCTACAAGGCTCTAATCGTATAAAGTGTCCCATACCACTTATACGTTGGGGTGTCAGTTATCATCAGCAATATATATATATATATATATAAAGAATTTGACCTTAATTTATAAACTTGCCAACACAAGCTTATAGACCAAGGGGTCATTTTGCAAGGACTATTGTATAAGCGTCCCATTCCACTTATACATTAGGTGTTAGGGGTTAAATGAATCGATTATGCCATGACATGCTAGTGGGTATGATGAATCATGCAAGTGCAACACACACACCCGACTCTGTGTACACAGACCTTTAGTTCCCCCTTTTAGAGTCGTTACCTCCCAGGATACCTCCATAGTTGCATACGGAAGTGGTGGGTTGGGCCTCGCCCACCTCTAAACTAGTAAAGAACTATTGGTTAGACCTATCTTACGCCCCAACGCTTGGTGCATGAAGCGGACTCCTGCGTACCCTTGCCGGCTGGCGCACCGGACTTCTGTTGGCGAAGTGCTAACCACACTTGCCGAGTCAGCGTATTGGTGTCGGTGCATCGAACCTCCAATACCGAAGACCCACCACCTTATTCTTTCCTGACTATGCACATGTAATATTTATCGTATCAAACACATCGAGCCGAAGCTCCCCGGACCATTCCGTCCGTCTCTTAACCAACCGAGCCGAAGCTCCCCGGACCATTCTGTCCGTCTCTTAACCAACCGAGCTAAAGCTCCCAATAATCTTCCGGTGCTAATAGTGTTTGTGAAACGTGCAAACCTAATTACTAAGTTACTCTTATCAGTTTGTTAATACAGTTTACGTTAATCCAGGACTACCCCCAGTATTCCCTGTGAAGAGCTCTCAAAGGGCACTTGGAACTATGATGGTAGCTGAAGCCCATCGTTCCCTTAACCCATTCCCTTCTCATATTATAGTGGGCTAATCCTAGGGTGATTTTGACTCTTCCTCTCCTCGAGGAAGACGATATCTCGTCGAACCCGAACATCTCTAGACTCTAGCCAAAACACTTCTCACTACTCTTCCTATCCCTCTATAGTGAAATCATCCACATCAGTCCACCGAGCTAAAATTACTAACTCTAACAACTATCCCAGATCATGTCCTATTACAATTTAATAATTTGCTATATGCAGACCAGCCTAGGCTATATGTCAAACCGGATAGGTGACAATCAAAATAATAATCCAAATTCCCTAAATTATTTTCTGGGAACTTATCATGACACAAATAGACTAAATCCAGAAAATTGTAATTTTCCTAATTTATCTGGCATTTAATTAATTTTCCTTAAAGTTTCTAAGGGCTACCAATTGAACACAAAGTGCACTTTTCAGGTATGTATAAAGCTTCATAAAATCAGGATAAATTCTACAAAACAATTTAATATTAAAGCCAAGATATAACAATTATTCCAGTATTTTAGAGACTCTAATTTAATTTTGATAATAAATCCTATCTCCTTCCATTAATGAAGTAGGTGCAGTAGATAATCATCCAAAAATTCTTAATTAATCTTTTAGAGCAGATACTGTCCTAAACACATCAGTGGCCAAATTTCATAATTCTTCAATGGTGATTAAGTTCTAGAATAAATAATTTCCAAAATCTCAAAAGGCTATATTTTTGAAGCAAGTATTGTAAATATACTCCTAAAAATCATGAATAAAATTATACAGCTAGATATTGATCTGAAAACATCATTGGCAAGGTTTCATAATTTTACAATAGGTAATGTGCTCTAAATGATTTATTTACCATAATTGCCCCTTTTGGAACTTGTGATGGAAGTACTAGATATAATCAACTAAAATTTCTAAAAAAAATTTAGGGATATTCATTTAGACATAAAGCATTTGTTGACCAAGTTTCATCATATTCAAATGAACAAAGTAATCAAAATAATTAAAACACCAGTTTGAGCAAATTGATACCTAACAAATGAAGTACTTGAAATATAATCCATAAAATCCTAATAAAATTACTAAGGGTTCTACCTAGTCTAAAACTTACTCCACCCAAGTTTCAGAACTTTTAACTAAGGTTTAGTGACTGTGTTTTCATAATTAAACGTCTACCCTAAAACTAGGGTTAGGGTTTTGAGGTGTCTACCTACCTCCAAATCCTCTAAAATTTCTACCAGAGAACTTAGGATTCACTACCTTCAACTCTATTGAGTTACAAAGTCACACAAGGGCATTTTCCCCTATTCCCTTCACAACACTCAAAAACCCTTCCTTAGGGTTTGAGTTTGAAACCAAGGTAAATCAACCCTAAATCACACCATTATCGTTAAGAGGGTGACATTAGCCATGCCAAGTCAATGTCCAAAATTTCAGCATCTGTTTAGGTGATTTGACCACTCAAAACCCCAAGGGGGTGTTTGGACCTAAATAACCCTATAAGGGTCAACATATGGTTGGATAAAAACCTATTCAAAACATCTCCAAATGGGATGAAATTTTTACCAGATCCTTAAAATGACCTCTAAGACTATCCACCCAAATTTTGGGGGATTTTGAGGTGTTTATGAAACCTAATTAATTTATACATGGTTTATTAAATATTTCCAAAACCTATAGAAAATTACTCTCCAAAAATTTCAATTTTTGGACAGGCCTTAATTATAGCTAAGGTAGACCCCTTGACCAAATTTCAGCTCATTTGGACAAGGGATGAAAGGTGGGCATCCATTTGAATCTCAAGATAGCCCCAGATATAGATCCCACCAAAATGGGTGTTGTGGTCAATCCACTTACCCAATCGAGTTGAAATAAATTTTAGAATAATCAAGACTCGAAGGGCTACAACTTCTGTGACTTGACATTTTCCTAAAATGTCCTTTAAGTGCCTCATTTAATAGCATCAAAATGAGCTTGATAAAAGTGATTAATCACTATATATTACCTATTGATATATATCAGATTTAATATATGTCACTGTTCATCTTCTCCAAAACCCGAAACCAGCAACCTAAAAAAATGCTTAAAACCTGTAGCTTTTCTTGAGCCACCGCCAGCCATTTGGCCACCTCCCTAGCCAGCCACCGCCACCACAACATCCGTCGAGGTGGTGGCTATCGGTCGACGGTGGTTTGGCCGCCGGAGGTGGTGGTTTCCGGCGAACCTGACCACCATGAATTTCAGAAAAACCCATGAAAATGCTCACCCGATCCAGCTCTATTGAGCCTGATGTCTCTCCTAATAATTCCTAAGATCTATCCATAGAAGAAGAGGTAGAGGAGGACCTTATTCGCAGTTTGGAGTCGAGCCGATCGTCAGGATGCCATTTGCGCGGTGGTGGCATCGCCAGAATTCCTCAACAGCAAGGTAATAAGCTCTAGCTTTGTCGGGAAAGGGTGAAAACTTCCTCTCTAAGTTAGGGAGTCTTTTAAAGGGAAGAAATGGGGATGCAGATGGGTATTAGCTATCCAGCCATTAATGCTTCCTTAAAAGCATGCTTCGGCCATGGTGGAGGGGAGATGAAACGGCTAAAAATAGCTTAGAGAAGGCTGGAAACTCTTCCTCTCTCGAGAAGAGTTGAATCTAGTCATTTCAAGGGGAGAGGATGGAGCCGAGGTTTAAAAGCCATTAATGGCCATTCAAACCGATGCTCAGCCATAACTGGAAGGAAGAGGCGATGGCTGCCACGTTGCACAGCCAGTCCATATAACAAAATAAGGCTTAATTTAAGTCTTAATAAAAGAAACGGCCGAATACACATTCTGGCCCACTTCCTAGACCGGCCCGGTTCAACTGAACCATCATCCAAGCAAAAAAAAGTTTCTATGTAAAATGGCGTTGAGTGAGCTCTGCTCACTCAACGCCATCCAGCCTACTTAAGATGGCGTTGAGTGCAGTCTGTGCACTCAACACCGTCTAGCTTATGGCATTGAGTGTGCTCTGCTCACTCAACACCATCAAGCCTACTTAAGATGGCGTTGAGTGCAGTATGTGCACTCAATGCTGTCTAGCTTATGGCGTTGAGTGAGCTCTACTCACTCAACGCCATCCAACCTACTTAAGATGGCGTTGACTATAACGCCCTCGATTTTTCTATGACTATTTTATTCTCGTTTAGTATTGCGGTGTCATATTTTCGTTGCTTGTGTCATTTATGGAGTGTGGTTTAGCTCCTTAGAACTGAGTGGCCTATTTTGTAGCCTATGGGCAAGGTCTCCCTAGCAAGCCGAGTCATTTTGGGTGACCCGGTGTGGCCTCTTGGGGGATGCTTGTGTTTTGGCTTTAGGCGGTATAACTCGGGTTCTATTCGTCGAAAGTTAATTTCAACTTCGTCGCTGTGTTCGTAGCGTGGGTATTTAGCTACGGTGCGAATTTCGTCGAATTCCGAGAATGTTTGGTTTTCACGTCATTTTGGGTGTGCCATTAGTAAAGTCTATTAGAATTCTCCTAATTTTTAAAGGGAGCCGGCAGTTGGGATTCAGTTTTGCTGAACCGATGCGTTTAAAGATTATATAAAAGCTTTATTAAGAATTGGCGGGCCCACTTCTCCTTCCTCCTTCTTCCCGAGACCAAGAGTAGAAAACCGCTGCTCCTGTTCACGGAAAAGAGAGGCGGAAACAACGGGCTGCCCTAGCTTTCGGACGGTGATTCCGGGAGTGTTCGCGGACGGATTTCGATTCCGAAAGAGGCGTTGTCTTGCTCTCACTCAGATCTATGTTTAGACGGTAAGATATTCGATTTTCGTGGAGTTTTTAGGAGATCTGGGATTTCGGTCTTGAGGTTTTTCCGCCATTAATGTATGGGAGTATGTTTTAGGTGCTGCTGTTGCTAGTGCCAAGTAAGAGGAGGGAAAGCCATCCAAGCTTCACCAGAAATCGAGGCAAGTGGTGTGCTTGCCCTTGCCATTATTGTTTTCTTGAATGTTGAAATTTCCCGGTTAGCCCTAGGGTAGAAGCCAAGCATGCTCTCTTTTTCTTGCTGAATTTAGGGCTTAGATTCTCCCATGAGCCCCCCTTCTTTGTGCTATTGGTGCTCAACCTGCTGGTGTAATGCCATCAGTTTATTCCAGATTGCTGTCTGGTTGGTGGCTTGCAGGTGAAGCCGAGAGATAAAGAGAGAAGTGGGTGCCTGCTGTGTTGTTAATAAGAACATTTTTGAGTTTTGTCTGGCCGGCGTTGAGTGTGGTGCACACACTAAAAGCCTTTGTGTATTTGGCATTGAGTGTGGTGCATACACTCAACGCCGCAGCTGTAGCCAGTCAGAATATTTCTAAGTACTGGGGCATTGAGTGAGGTGGACTCACTAAACGCCACATCCCCTGTTAGCAGCTAAGTACTTTGGCGTTGAGTGAGTCGACCTCACTCAACACCATTTCTATTTTGGCGTTGAATGAGGCAAGCTCACTCAACGCTGCGATTTTCCTGAGAAGCTAACAGTTTTGGCATTGAGTCAGTCGACCTCACTCAACGCCATTTCATTTTTGGCGTTGAGTGAGGTGGACTCACTCAACGCCGTCACTTCTGTGCATCCTACTACTTTGGCATTTAGTGAGGTGTGCTCACTCAACGCCACAGCCTTTTCTGAGGCTAAGTACTTTGGCATTCAGTGAGTTAAACTCACTCAATGCCATTCCTGGTTTGCCGTTGAGTGAGTTGGCCTCACTCAACGCCGAAGGCAAGTTTGCGGCTAAGTTCCAAGGCGTTGAGTGAGTTAACCTCACTTAACTCCATTGCTGGTTTGGCGTTGAGTGAGTTGGACTCACTCAATGCTGTAGTTCTCTTTTGCGGCTAAGTGCCAGGGCGTTGAGTGAGTTAACCTCAATCAACGCCATTGCTGGTTTGGCATTGAGTGAGGTTGACTCACTCAACGCCGTAGTTATCTTTTGCGGCTAAGTGTAAGGGCGTTAAGTGAGTGAGCTTCACTCAACGCCATTGCTATTTTGGCATATAGTAAGGCCAGCTCACTCAACGCCACTTTCTCTGATTGTGGTTAAGTACCAGGTCGTTGAGTGAGTTTACCTCACTCAACGCCATGCTTGTTTTGGCATTGAGTGAGGTTAGCTCACTCAACGCCAGAGTTGGTCTTGCTAGAGGAGTTGAGTGAGTGAACTTCACTCAACGCCATGCTTGTTTTGGCGCTGAGTGAGGCTAGCTCACTCAATGCCAAGGTCTAAGTAGGCGTTGAGTGGGTCCCACTCAACTTCAAGCCATATTGAGTCATTTCAACACTTTTCCTCTACCTCGATTTTCGTTCCCGAGTGAATTCCTTGATTACATTTTGAGTTTCCTTGCCGGCCATGTTTTTCTTTCCTTAAGGCCGAATAGTGGGTTGTGGTTAGGAGTGGTGGTTTGAAGCTCTTCATGGGGGAGGTTATGTTTAATTTAGCCAAGGCCACCCTTATTCTTCTATCTTGCTCCAAGTACAGGCTGGGCAAGGGGGTGGAAGGTCCCTTGTGTTTTCACATATAGACCCTTGAGGTTGTTGGCTTGAAAATGGTGGTTGGGGGACTGAGTTTGCCTCCAACCCGGATCCATTTTGTTTGTATTTTCTACTACCATCTCCCACAGCTTAGGGTGTTAGAAGTTTCTTCTTTGGTAGTTTGCAACACTTTGGGCTCTTGGTAGCTTAGTAGACTCTGCAGGATGTAGTTTCTGGGCAGGGTTGATGTTGTTGTGACTTTTACTGCTGTGTGATTTCCTCTTTCATTTATTCCCTGGTTGACACTTTCATGCAGTTTTTCCTTGTTTTGCTTGCTGAGGTATTCTTTCTCCTTTTGAATGCCTCAGGTTCTGAGCAGTAGCCAGTTTGATGGCTAGGTTGCGGTGGTGTTGCTGGTGGTCTCTTGGACTTTGGAGATCCTGTTGCTTTGTTAGTGAGGTAGTTTTTCTATACTTTTCTTACAGACATACATATTTGCCAAGTGGTTCGTGTCAGGTTGTTGGTGCCCACTGGTAGTTTTTACCCTCGTACTAGATATATTACTTTTTGCTGCTACCATTTTCTAGAGATAGTCTACTTGCTCTGTGGAGGATTTATACTAGGTTGCTAGTTATTTTAAAACTAAAACTATTATTATGAGTATATCGCATGATCAGCATGTTTTATAAAACTAAAATCACTATTTTCCAAACAACGTATAAAGTTCGTTTTCTTTTATATAATATAAAATAAATGTAGAGTCTTGCATAGCATAAGCTGTCCTTTTGGGGCACTTATGCACTCCTTAGGAAGTCAAACCTGAATAAAGTATTTTCCGCAGCGTAAAGTATAGTTTTTAACTGTGGACTAGGAGATCAACCGAGCCGAGGGATACGGCCTCTAAAATATAACTTATTTTCTAATCATTAAACTCATGAAATTCTTTCTTAAAGTTAGTAGATGGTTTTGCCTGAGCGTCAGCAGTTATCCCCTGCTCGACGTGGCATCATGACGCGTGTTTTTTCATACTCTGATAATTCCTAAATTCAGATAAAATGCGGGTTGTGATAGTTGGAATCAGAGGGAGGTTGCTTGACAAGTTAGTCGGGCAACCTTCCTATGATTGCTTTTTAGTTCAGCATTATGTCATTCACACACTGATATGTCATCAGCACGTCTTGGAAAAAGTACGAACACTACACTCATAGCATAACATGAAGTATACGGGGCATATTATGTAGTATCAGATGAATAATATGTGTTCGTATATGGATCCACCATAGGGGCAACATGTGAGGGTTATGTAGTATGGGATGCATAACCTCACCACATGGATGCGGCTAGCTCGTTTTCTTTTTTGTTGCATGAGTATGTTATGTAGTATGGGATGCATAACATTTTCATGTGTACGTCGCTCATAACATACCTTAGGGCCTTTTAGAATGCATAGCACAAACATGCATAGCATAACATTGTATAAGCACAACGTGCCAAGCAAAAGACTGGCAGGATGACATATGTGCACACATAATCTTTCAAGTCAAAAGTAATATAAAGTCATGCATTCCCAATCTAGGCACATGAATTACTACGGTGGTGGTTAACCATCCTAGGTTAGGGCATAACATCAATTTTTGTAAAAAGATAAACTCCCAGAGCAAGTTTAGCAGCTCTAAGTTATATCTATATATGTATTGTCTGTACTTGTAGTTGGTTCTAGCCGTTGTAATAGGATCTAAATGTTGTTGCTATGATTTTAGGATGGCGAGACGTCCTTCGACTCGATCGACTCCCCTGTCTGAGGGTGAGTCATCTGGAGCTCAGAATGATGAGGTGATCGAGAGCCTGCGGCAGAGTAGCGATGCCTTAAGCAGGCAGATGGTGGAGGTGCATGCCCAGATTCAGTCCCTGGTTGCGGTTGTGACAGGTCAGACTTAGGGAGTGCAAGGCCCTGCGGGGGGGTTAGCCGTTCCTCCTCCTCCTGCACCCCTAAGACCTCCAGTGGTGGTGCCAGCATAGATGGCATTCATCTCGCAGTTTCAGAGGCTGAGCCCCCCCCCCCCCCACTTATGATAGGAAGGCAGATTTCATGGTGATAGACGATTGGCTGATCTCCATGGAGGAGATGTTCTCATACTCAAGGATTGCAGATGATTATAGGGTGATGATAGCCGCCTATCAGCTTAAAGGTTTGGCTAAGAGTTGGTGGCTGAGAGAGAAGGAGAGCTTGGTAGCTGGATGCTCTTAGGAAGTGTTCATGGAGATGCTGTTGAGGAAGTTCTTACCCTCGGTCGAGCGTGACGGCCTCATGAATGACTTCCTCCATCATAAGCAAAGGCAACTGACGGTGGGTGAGTATGAGATAGAGTTCAGCAAATTGAGTCAGTTTGCCCCTGGATTAGTCAGCATTGAGGCTGAACGGGCTAAGCGATTTCTCGGTGGTTTGAGGAGCGAGGTGCAGCAGTTGACCAGTGCTTATGGGTAAAAGACTTATGCAGGAGTAGTGGAGGCGACTCTGAAGGTGGAAGATTTTGAGACCGCAAAGAGCAGAGGCCAACAAATGAGGAAGGACAAGAGGAAGTCGGTGTAGGAGAAGAAACCCTACGTACCCGGTATTGCTCTAGGAAAGAAGAGAAAAATGGTGTGCAGCTTAGGTGGCCGGTCAGGCCACCCTATCGAGAGATGTTTCAAGAAGGCAGTAGCTCAGAAGAAGGAGCAGGTTCATGCGATTCAGGGTACTCCTAGGAGGGATGTCTCCTGTTCTATTTCCAAGCCACCCGGGCATGATGTTGCCCAGTGCTGGTCCAAGGATAATGTCTGCTATCAGTGTGGGCAGAAGGGACACATCAAGGCTAGGTGTCCTCAGGCCCAGCCTGTTCTTCATGCAGTTCCACTTCAGGCGCTACCTACAGCTTAGTGGGTGGATAAGGGCAAGGGAAAGCTGAACGTGATCTCTTCCGAGGAGGCTCAAGCTTCGACTCAGGTCATCTCAGGTTAGTTGTCTTTCCATCTGGAAGGTTTTATTCTTGTTTACTAGAATGTTTGCAGTATTATTGTGGTAGTTCCTTAGTTTTATATGCACCTATAAGGAAATTTAAGGTGAAGAACCGCTGGGCCCGTATTCTATTTGACTCCGGCGCTACCCACTTGTTCGTGGCTAGAGCCTTTGTGGAGCAACATCGGTTGAGTTTAGATCGAGTTCGGGATACCTTCCGTGTCAAGTTCCCCTCTGGTGAATCTGTATTGTCAGATTTGGGCATGTTAGATTCCCCTGTTTTGTTGGGGGACTTCCTTGTGAAGGCAGACCTGAAGATGATTGATCTGGAGGACTTCGATGTTATTTTGGGCATGGACTGGCTGTCTAGGTATGATGCAGTCATTCAGTGCAAAGGGAAGTGCTTGGACTTCACTAGGGACGACGGTTAGCCCGGAAGCGTGTATGCTGATCTGTGCCAGGATTATCCTGTTATCTCTGTGGTATGTGCTCAGAAGCTATTTCTTTAGGATTGTTTTGCTTGTTTAGGCTCGGTGGTTGGGACCGCTGTTAGTGTACCGTGCTTGGAGGAGATTCCAATTGTTCGTGGTTTCGCCGATGTTTTTCCGGATGATCTTCCTGGTCTTCCTCCCGAGCGGGATGTGGAGTTTGTGATTGATTTAGAGCCGAGTACGCGTCCTATTACTAAGGAGCCGTACCGGATGGCCCCTCGTGAGATAGAGGAGTTGTGAGTTCAGTTGGATGAGCTGTTGGCAAAGGGATTTATCAGGCAGAGTTCGTCGCCTTGGGGTGCTCCTGTGCTGTTTGTGAAGAAGAAAGATGGGTCAATGCGGCTTTGCATCGACTATAGGGAGTTGGACAAAGTCACTATTAAGAACAGGTACCCTCTGCCGAGGATCGATGATTTGTTTGACCAGTTGCATGGTAGCACGGTGTTCTCCAAGATCGATCTTCGTTCTGGCTATCATCAGCTCAGGATGTGTGAGGCAAATATTCCACGGACTGCGTTTAGATCGAGGCATGGACACTTTGAGTTCTTGGTGATGTCCTTTGGTTTGACCAACGCACCATCAGCCTTCATGGATATGTTGAACCGGGTGTTCAAGGATTTCTTAGACAATTTCGTGGTGGTCTTCATCGATGACGTGTTGGTTTATTCTCGCAGTGCTGAGGAGCATGAGTTGCATCTGCGCTTGGTTCTATCAGAGTTGAGGAACCACAAGTAATTTGCCAAGCTGAGCAAGTGCAAATTTTGGTTGCCTCGGGTTTCATTTCTAGGCCACGTGGTGAACAAGGATGGGATCTCGGTCGACCCTGAAAAGGTCGCAGCGGTGATGGATTGGAGTAGGCTGAATACGCCTAAGGAGATCAGGAGTTTCCTATGGTTGGATTGCTACTACAGGAGGTTCGTGGAGGGTTTCTCTTCCCTAGCTGCACCTTTGACCAAGCTGACTCAGAAGAACTTGGCTTTTGTTTGGAGCGAAAGGTACGAAGAAGCCTTCCTGGAGTTAAAGAGGAGATTGTGCACTGCTCCCGTTCTGACCCTGCCTACTGAAGGGGTGGATTATGGTGTTTATGTGGATGCTTTGCATGTAGGTCTGGGTTGTGTGTTAATACAGAGGGAAAAAGTGATTGCCTATGGGTCAAGGCAGCTAAAGACTCATGAGAAGAATTATCCTACGCATGACCTTGAGTTCGCAGCGGTTATTTATGCATTGAAGCTGTGGAGACACCTACTTTATGGGGCTCAGTGCAAGATCTTCACCGACCATAAGAGCCTGAAGTACGTGTTCACGCAAGAAGGAGTTGAATCTGCGCCAGCGGTGGTGGCTAGAGTATGTGGCCGATTATGAGGTAGAAAAATAGTATCATCCAGGCAAAGCCAATGTGGTGGCCGACGCCTTGAGCCGAAATACATGAAAGATCTTTAATCTCACCGGGGATCGTTTAGTGGAGGAGTTTCTCCTTATGGATATATCAGTGGGATGATATGGCTTACAGAGTAGTTTATCAATGGCAGAGCCGTCCTGGATTTATTTGACCAGACTACACCAGAAGGACGATCCGGATCTTCTGCACTTATTCACCAGGACCGAGAAGGGGGAGTTGCCAGACTTTGCTATCGATGATGCGGGTACTTTGAAGTACTGCGCCAAGTTTTGTATCCCCGCTATTGGGGACATTAGAGGTATGATATGCAGAGAGGCTCATGGATCCAGCGTTGCCAACCATCCAAGATCTACGAAGATGTATCGTGACTTAAATAAAATTGCCTGGTGGTATGGCATGAAAGGTGATGTAGCCCGGTTTATTGCTGAGTGCCACACTTGCAAGCGTGTGAAGGCCGGTCATGGAAGGCCTGGTGGCAAGTTTACTTTGTTAGATATCCCGACTTGGAAGTGGGAAAGTATATCAATGGATTTCATCACGGGCTTACCGAAATCCCCGAGGGGATTTGATTCTGTCTGGGTCATAGTGGATAGACTGATGAAGTGTGCGCACTTCGTGCCATATATTATTGATTAACAGATGAAGAAGATAGCGGAGTTGTACTTGGATGAAGTCATCCGACTGCATGGTGTGCCTGTGAGTATCATTTTTGATCGAGACTCCCGGTTTACTTCTCGTTTTTGGCAGAGTCTGTAGGAGGGTTTGGGAACGGATCTGAGGTATTCTACTGCTTATCACCCACAGACAAATGGGCAGAAGGAGCGGGTGAATCAGATAGTTGAGGATATGATTTGATGCTATATTTTAGACCACGGTGGAGCGTGGGATGAGCGGCTGTGACTTATTGATTTTGCATACAACAACAATTATCAGGAAAGCTTGCAGATGGCTCCTTTTGAAGCCTTGTATGAGAGGCGCTGCAGAACTCCGTAGTTTTGGGCTGAGGCTGGTGAGAGCCCTTTGTTGGGTCCTAAAGCCCTTGAGGAAATGGAAGTCGCATTGAAGCTTATTCTAGAGAAGCTTCGAATAGCTCAGGAGAGGTACAAGAAGAACGCCAATCGGCGTAGGTCTGACTTGGAGTTTTCTGTAGGGGGCCTTGTATTTCTTAAGGTTTCCCCGATGGTGGGTGTAAAGAGGTTTGGTAAGAATCAGAAATCTGACCCGAGGTATGTGGTCCCGTTTAAGAATTTGGAGCGGATTGGCGTGTCAGCTTACAGGTTGGATTTGCCAGCAAACTTCCTAGGTGTTCATAATGTTTTCCATGTTAGTCAATTGCGGAAGTGTGTGCGCTGTAGTGGGAAAGTATTGGACGTTGTGCCCCAGTTGGAGCCCAACCTCCCTTTTGTTGAAGTGTCAGTCTATATTTTGGATACTCAGGAACGGGTACTGGGAAGGAAGTTTATTCCGATGGTGAAAGTTCTTTGGAGAAATCAGGATTTGGAGAGCACGACTTGGGAGCTAGAGTCGGCCATGAGGAAAGCTTACCCTCACCTGTTTCCCTTATTTTGATCGGTATGTTTTCCTTCTTGTAACTCCTATTTGTTACTTTTTCTTCTTTAGTAGGAGTGTTGTGCGTAAAGTTTCGGGACGAAACTTTCTCTTAGGGGGAGTGAATGTAACGCCCCCAATTTTTCTGGGACTATTTTATTCTCGTTTAGCGTTGCGGTGTCACGTTTTTGTGGCTTGTGTCATTTATGGAGTGTGGTTTACCTCCTTAGAACTGAGTGGCCTATTTTGTAGCCTATAGGCAAGGTCTCCCAAGCAAGCCGAGTCGTTTTGGGTTACCCGGTGTGGCCTCTTGGGGGATGCTTGTGTTTTGGCTTTAAGTGGGTATAACTCGGGTTCTGTTCGTCGAAAGTTAATTTCGACTTCGTCGTTGAGTTCGTAGCGTGGGTATTTAGCTACGGTGCGAATTTCGTCGAATTCCGAGATAGTTTGGTTTTCGCGTCGTTTTGGGTGTGCCATTAGTAAAGTCTATTAGAATTCTCCTAATTTTGTAAGGGAGCCGGCGGTTGGGATTCGGTTTTGCTGAACTGATGCGTTTAAAGCTTATATAAAAGCATTATTAAGAAGTGGCGGGCACACTTCTCCTTCCTCCTTCTTCCTGAGACCAAAAGCAGAAAACCACTGCTCTAGTTCGCGGAAAAGAGAGGCGGAAACGACGGGCTGCCCTAGCTTTAAAATGGTGATTCCGGGAGTGTTCGTGGATGGATTTTGATTCCGAAAGCGGCATTGTCTTGATCTCCCTCAAATCGACGTTTCGACGGTAAGTTATTCGATTTTCATTGAGTTTTTAGGAGATCTGGGATTTCGGTCTTGAGGTTTTTCCGCCATTAATGTACGGGAGTATGCTTTAGGTGCTGCTGCTGCTAGTGCCAAGTAAGAGGAGGGAAAGCCGTCAGAGCTCGCCAGAAATCGAGGCAAGTGGTGTTCTTGCCCTTGCCATTGTTGTTTTCTTGAATGTTTAAATTTCCCGGATAGCCCTAGGGTAGAAGCCAAGCATGTTCTCTTTTTCTTGCTGAATTTAGGGCTTAGATTCTCCCATGAGCCCCCCTTCTTTGTCTTACTGGTGCTCAACCTGCCGGTGTAATGCCATCAGTTTATTCTAGATTGCTGTCTGGTTGGTGGCTTGCGGGTGAAGCCGAGAGAGAGAGAAAAGGGGGTGTCTGCTGTGTTGTTAGTAAGAGCCTTTTTGAGTTCTGTCTGGACGTCGTTGATTGTAGTGCACACACTCAAAGCCTTTGCGGATTTTGCGTTGAGTGTGGTGCATACACTCAACGCCGCAGCTGTTGCCAGTCAGCATATTTCTAAGTACCTGGGCGTTGAGTGAGGTGGACTCACTCAACTCCACAGCCCCTTCTATCGGCTAAGTACTTTGGCTTTGAGTGAGTCGACCTCACTCAACGACATTTCTGTTTTGGCGTTGAGTGAGGCATGCTCACTCAACGCCATGGTTTTCCTGAGAAGCAAACCTTTTTGGCATTGAGTGAGTCGACCTCACTCAACGCCAGTTCAGTTTTGTTGTTGAGTGAGGTGGACTCCCTTAACGCCGTTGCTTCTGTGCAGCCTTGTACTTTTGCGTTGTGTGAGGTTTGCTCACTCAACGCCATAGCCTTTTCTGAGGCTAAGTACTTTGGCGTTGAGTGAGTTGACCTCACTCAACGCTATTCCTCGTTTGGCATTGAGTGAGGTGGCCTCACTCAACGCCGAAGGCATGTTTGCGGCTAAGTGCCAGGGTGTTGAGTGAGTAAACCTCACTCAATGCCATTGCTTGTTTGGCGTTGAGTGAGGTGAACTCACTCAACGCCGTAGTTCTCTTTTGCGGCTAAGTGCCAGGGCATTGAGTGAGTTAACCTCACTCAATGCCATTGTTGGTTTGGCATTGAGTGAGGTGGACTCACTCAATGCCGTAGATCTCTTTTGCGGCTAAGTGTAAGGGCGTTGAGTGAGTGAGCTTCACTCAACGCCATTGCTATTTTGGCGTTGAGTGAGGCCAGCTAACTCAACGCCACATTCTCTACTTGTGGTTAAGTACAAAGGCGTTGAGTGAGTGTACCTCACTCAACGCCATACCTGTTTTGGCGTTGAGTGAGGCTAGCTCACTCAACACCAGAGTTTTTCTTGCTGGAGGCGTTGAATAAGTGAACTTCACTCAACTCCATGCTTGTTCTGGCGCTGAGTGAGGCTAGCTCACTCAACGCCAAGGTCTAGGTAAGCGTTGAGATGGTCCAACTAAACGCCAAGCCGTGTTGAGTCATTTCAACACTTTCTTCTACCTCGATTTTCGTCCCCGAGTGAATTCCTTGATATACCTGACTGAACAGCTCCGGATACTTTTGTCGCATTAGGTCCTGCGGTTTCCAGGTATGCTCCTCCTGACCGTTGTTCCTCCATAGAACATTGACTAACGGAACCTTCTTGCGACGCAAGGTCCGTACTCCTTTGTCATCGATCCGAACCGGCTCCAAGTGAACTGACCGGTCTAAAGCTACCGGCCTATCTGTGGTCAAAATCTGCTGCTCCGGACACAGTAGAGCCCTCCTAAGTGAAGAAATATGGAACACGTCATGTAAACCTTCCAGTTCTGGGGGTAACTCCTGCCTGTAAGCTAGAGGACCGATCCGCTCCAGGATCATGTAAGGGCCCATATACCTAGGGCCGAGCTTCTTCTTCCGACCACGCACCCGTGAAACTCCATGCTTGGGCCGGATCTTCAAAAACACTCGGTCCCCCATCTTAAACTCTACCTATCGGTGTCGGGCGTCATAGTACTTAGCCCGTCTCCTTTGCGCCTCTAACATCCTGTCTCTGATCAGCCTCACCTAAGCCTCGGTGTTTTCAACAAAATCCGATCCCAACGCCTTCAGATCCTCATCCTGAATCCATGAAAGCGGAGTCCTACATCTCCTTCTATATAAGGCTTCATAAGGAGCCATCCTTATGCTGGACTGGTAACTGTTGTTATAGGAGAACTCGTCCAGTGGTAAGAGCTTCTCCCAAGGTTCCCCACGGTCCAATATGCATAGCCTCAGGAGGTCCTCCAATGTCTGATTGGTGCGTTCCGTCTGCCCATCCGTCTGGGGATGGAATGCAGTGTTGAAGGTCAATCGCGTGCCTATGTAAGCTTGCACGGATCTCCACTCCCTAGAAGTGAACCGACCATCCCGATCTGACACGATCGTCCTTGGCACCCCGTGGTATCTAACAAACTGATCCACAAATCTCTACACTAGTACTCCCACAGAGTCATCCTTCCTGATCAGAATGAATCTAGACACCTTCGTCAACGATCGCCGATGACCCAAATCGAGTCGTTTCCCGTCCGTGATCGGGGAAGCCCATGAATAAAGTCCATCGCGATGTCTTCAAATTTCCAATCCGGCACCGGAAGTGGCTGTAGAAATCCCGCGGGGTTCCTGCATTCCGCCTTCACCAGTTTGCATGCCTTGCAATGAGTCACGAAGTATGTAATGTCCTTCCTCATCCCTAGCCAAAACATCGTCTTCTTCAAGTATTCCGTCATCTTGGTGATCCTCGGGTGTATAAATATCTGCTATAATATGCCTCCGCCATGATGTCCTCCCGAATCTGGCCTCCTGCGGGTATATAGACCCTGTCTCTAAAATATAACAATCCGTCTCTCAGGGAATAATCCCCTATCAAACCCTCCTCCAAGGCTCACAATATCGGCTCTGCCCATACATCTGCCTTCTGTCCATCCCGGATGCGGTCCCGAATGTCATCAATTGCAACCATCAATCCCAAGTACTCCATGTATAGCTCTGGATCATCCTCGGACACTAGGGATATCTGCATATGTTGGTACCCTGGATGTGATTTGGCTTATGTAATCCCTTTCCGGCCCCTCTTGATCCATATAACTATATATGATCATGATTAGGCCTTGTTCAGTTTCCCTAGGACAGTTTATAACTGACCTAGAGCTTAGGCTAGATGTTCTAGATATTGTTTTTTGGTTAAGGCTTTTTCCGTTCGACCATCGTCGAACGAGGCCTCGCGATCGTCGATCATTGGTCGACGATAGCAGGGCTATTGAATCGTTGAAGTCAAGACAATTATCGTCGACCGATGGTTGACGATCTCAGAGCAAGTTTATTATGCTCTGAAGGTTGGTCGACGATCTGCCATTAGCAGTTCCACGATCGTATTTTTGCTTCACGATTTCTGTCTCGACAGATCTTTTGCCTTAGTCGTCGACGATATCTTGAGCTGGTCGACGATGTCTGGTCGACGATTTCTGTGTCGACAGATTTCTGCTTTCTGTCGACGATCTGTTAGCTTGGTCGACGATCATCGAACTCCTGGTCGACGATTTCTGTCTGCCTTTTTCATTTGCACTCATTTTATTCCTTGGTTTATTTCCAAGTGTTTTAGCGTGTGGTTAGAAAGATTTTCTGAAGACTGTTTTTTTTGCTAAATTATGGCTTAAATTCAAATGAATTAATTACCAAATATGTTAAGCATAAATTACGGGATTTCGTATTTTGATAAAGCATTTTTGTCTTATTATACAAAATATATTGTCAGGCTGTATTCTAGCCGTTGGCGGTGTATGCTATTTCCAAGAATGATAAGTCTTTATGCTGAGATATTTTCCTATTCATTTATTTCCTTATTGGGACTGACAGTAAGCTAATAGGTCATTCTATTCCTATTGCTATATTCTATTTTGAGATAATCTGTTGCAGGGCTCGAGAATTCAAATCAATAGAGCCGTTCCAAAAGAAAAAATGAGAAGACATATTTAAGAGAGATTCTTTTCTCAGAAAAAGAAGAAGACGTTACAGATACAGAGAGACTTTTCTTCCAAGTGCTGCTTTCTCTCAAGCATCTCTAGAGCAACTCTTCACCATCTCACAAAACGAAGAAAAAAGCTTTCCTGAAGCAAAAGTTCAAAGCAATTTCTTTCACTCTCAAGTCCCCTGAGCATCTGCTTAGAGCTTTCAAGACTTCAGAAAGAGCTCCAGATCTGCTTCACGTGCTCCAGAATCTGAAGACCTGATAAAAATCAGTCTACAGATCTCTGAGGATTTAGTTTCAGTATATCTGAAACTCCTTCATCCTGAAGCAAAGGCTTTCCCTGGATTTTCACTGAGCCAGGGGGAGACTTTGATTCTTTAGAGAATCCACAAGTCTTCTCTAATCTGTATTAACAACAGAGAAGACAATCTAACCCTCTCAACCCCTTTGTAAAAGAGTTTTCACACCTCTTCAAAAGTGAACATTGGTGACAGGGCACCTTATCAACAACCTGTGGTTGAGCATCCTTATCAAAAGCTCAAAGGGTCTGTTTGATCTACCTGAATCAGATCATTGGTGGCAGGGCACCTTAGCAAAAACCTGTAGTGGATTCCTACCAGGGTGGTAGAAGAGTGGAGTACCTATTAAGAGGGAACCACTATATATCCTGTGTCTCTCTGGCTGTTTTTGTTTAATTGTTTATGCTGTGGCTGTGATAGAACTACCTAGGATTGCTAGTTGTTGTGATAGGTTTAGAGTTAAACTGAAATTTCAGTTAACACTCTCACTTGTGCACGTCACTGTGTTAGGCTCTTAGGGTTCAAGTATCAGATTATTTATTCCGCAAATAAACTCGAAGGGAGCTGACTAGTTGTTCATAAAATTTGAATACTCTATTCACCCCCCCTCTAGAGTAGTTTACAACTTATCCCCTCACTTTCAATTGGTATCAGAGGGAGGTTAGCTGTTCATACAGGCTAACACCTGAGTTAAAAGATCCTGTGATAAGTTGTTTCCTGATACCATTCACAAACACTTTCACACATGGCCCAGTCTAAGGATTATTCAAGCACCAGACCTCCTGTATGCAACTTGTCCAAGTTTGGCATATGGAAGGCCAGGATAAGACTATACATGAATTCTATTGATGAAGATATATTTTCCTCTATTTTGACAGGACCACCTGCTAGGCCTGCTGCTGCTTCCACTTCTACTGATCTCAGTGTTGTGCCACCACCTGACTACAATGAAACTTACAAGAAGGCAAAAGCAGCTGATGCAAAAGCAATGAACATCCTAGCTCAGACGATGTCTGATGAAATATTCCAGAAGCTTGCTGAATGTACCTCAGCCAAAGCTATGTGGGATTCCCTCAACCACATAGTTGCTGGCTCAGCTGATGAGAGGAAGGACAGGAGATCCAACCTCACTTCTCAGTATGAAAATTTCAAGAAGGATGATGCTGAAGACATTGACACAATGTACACAAGACTCAGTTCAATAGTAAGTGAACTGAGGTCTTTGGACAAGGAGATAACTTTGTCGGAAGTCAATGACAAGATCCTGATGTGCCTTCCCATCTCTTGGGACTCAAGGATATGGCCCATCAAGGATGGAAGAAACACTGTGGAACTTTCCACAGAAGCTCTGTTGGGAAAGCTCAAGTCATATGAGCAAACTTTAAAGAGCAGAGCTGCTGCAACTGAAGTAAAAACTCCTACACCTACAAAGAAAGAGCACTCTCTAGCTCTTAAGGATGCTGAGACTTCTGAAGGAAGTCAATCAAATGAGGAGTTACTGGCACTCATTGCCAAGAGGTTCTTCAACATGGGAAGAAGAGACCTCAGAAAGAAGTTCTCCAAGTATGAGGACAAACCAAGGTATGACAAAACTCCATCTAAAGAAATCATCTGTTATGTTTGCAGCAAGCCTGGACACATTGCTCCAGATTGTCCAGAGAAGAAACACAAGGAGAAGAAACATGAGAAAGAGTACAGGAAGCACCACTCCAAGTCCTCCTCACATAAATACAAGAAGAAGGACAAGGGATTTGTGGCTGCTACCTGGAGTGAAACAGAAGAGGATACCTGCTCCTCTAGCTCCAGTGATTCAGAAGAAGAAGAAGAGAAGAAGGCCAAAGAGGTCTGCCTCATGGCTATTGATGCCTGCAGCTCTCTGTCAGCTGCAGAGAATTCTGAAGAAGAAGGAGACAATGAAGAAGATTCCTCTATGGAAGACCAGGTAATCGACTCATTTGATTTCTCATCTCCTGAGTTCAAATTAAAATTTAAAACTCTATGTTTAGATTTACTACTGTCTGAAAAAGAAATTAAGTCGCTTAGATTAAAGATAATGGAACTAGACATGGAAAGTACTGAAATAATTAGATTAGAAAAGGAATTAGAAAGCTCAAAAGAAGAAGTAACATTCCTAAAATTAGAACTAGCTAAATCTAAGAGATTAGAAGAACAATTAAATGGCAGAAGCCTTAAATTATCTGAAATAACTAGTATAGCAAACACTAGGGTTGGTAATGATAAACTAGGCTTAGGTGCTACATCTAGTGAACCCATCCTCCTCACAAAGGAGAGATTTAGCACTCCAGTTAAATTTATTTCTGAATCAGGAATAAAGAATACTGAGGAAATTGAAAAATGTAAGAAAATTCAGAATAAGATTAAGAAAGAGAACAGGAAGAAAAAATTTCTAGCTTTACAAAAATCGTCGAACATTGGTCGACGATCGTCAAACCAATCGTCGAACGTCCATCGACGATCGCTGAACACCTTCACCAAGTATGATATCTTCGGTGCAGGAGATCGACGATCTCATCTTGAGTCGTCGACCGTGGATCGACGATCTGGACTTAAGCTGGAAAATAAATTTCAAACTTCCAGAATTGCAAATCCCAATCACTACCCTAGGTTGTTTAATCCTTCAACTGAATGGATTATCCCACCTAGGAGATCACACCCTTTAGGATATAAATCTAAGCCTGCAAGATCTTTTATATCTAGTTTTTCTTTTGTGAAGAATACTGGACCCAAGGTAACCTGGGTCCACAATGTATAACTGTTCTTTCTGCAGGTGAAGACCTATCCAGTCATACATGACAAATGGTATCTGGATAGTGGATGCTCAAAGCATATGACAGGAAAGAAGAAGAATCTGTCAGGGTTCAAAGCCAAGCTGGGACCAAAAGTTGTATTTGGGGATTCCAGCTGTGGACAGACTGAAGGGTATGGCAGCTTCACCATAGGAGCTGTAACATTCAAGAAGGTTGCTTATGTCTCAGGACTAAAGCACAACCTAATCTCTGTAAGCCAAATGTGTGATGCTAGGTACAAGGTATGGTTTACTGACACTGCTTGTAATATTGCTTTAAATAATACTGTTGTGTTAGTAGGTATTAAAATTGGTAATGTTTATGTTGTAGATTTTAACTCATCCAAATCTGAATTATGCTTATTTAATGAAGTAACCAGTAATAATACCCTTTGGCATAAGAGACTTAGTCATGTAAATTTGAAAAACATTTCTAGGCTGGCTAAATACAACCTTGTAAGAGGCTTACCTTCTTGCCCCTACAAGAAGGAAGGCCTTTGCAAAGCTTGTCAATTAGGTAAGCAAACAAGAAATAGCTTTAAATCAGTTAATAAAAGTGATTCTCCCAGGATTCTGTACTTGCTACATTTGGATCTATTTGGTACTATTTGCTGTACAGAGTCTTGGAGGAAAGTCTTACACTCTAGTAATTGTAAATGACTTCTCTAGGTTCACTTGGGTATTCTTCTTGAGAACTAAGGCTGATAACTTCAAGGTTCTTACAGATTTTCTAAAGTGTATACAGAGTGAGTACTCTACTCAGATTGCCTTGATCAGAAGTGATCATGGTACTGAGTTTGAGTCTCTTCTTATGCAAGAATTCTGTGAGAAGGAAGGTATCAAACATAGCTTCTCTGCTCCTAGAACTCCTCAACAAAATGGGGTAGTTGAAAGGAAAAACAGAACCCTAATTGAAGCTGCAAGTACATTGTTGGCAGATGCTAACATGCCTCTGTCCTTTTGGGCTGAAGCAGTTAGCACAGCTAATTATGTATTGAACAGAAGTCTGATACATAAACTTAAGGGTAAGACTTCCTATGAGTTACTTAAGCAAGTGAAACCTAAAATAGACTATTTTAGAGTATTTGGCTGTGTTGCTTTTGTTCATAATAATAACAAAGAATACCTTAGAAAATTTGAGGCAAAAGCTTCAATGGGAGTCTTTTTGGGATACTCTCAAGTAAGCAAAGCCTATAGGGTCCTCAATAAATCCTCTCTTAAGATAGAAGAGTCTGCACATGTCTCTTTTGATGAGACAGTCATGTATTATAAGGAGAAGGACTCTTCCTCTAATAGTACAGTGCAAGTCCTAGGAGTAAGTAAGGATTTGGAAGGTTTGAGACTCACACAGGAGAATCATCCCCTACAAACTCCTCAGGTTGCTTCTTCAGATTCTGAATCTGATGTAGAACTTCTTGAAGTTAAAGCACCTGCTCCAACAGTTGATCAAATTCCACATGAGGAATTAAATCCTGAAAATGTTGAAGATCAGATCATTGTTGAACCTACTAATCTTGTCACACTTAGAGATCACCCGTATCTCAAGTAATTGGAGACATTTCAGTAGGAGTCCAGACAAGACATCAACTCAACAAAGATGTGATGTTTGCTTGTTTCCTTTCTCAGGTTGAGCCCCTAACCATTAAAGATGCTGAGCTTGATCCACACTGGATTATAGCCATGCAAGAGGAACTTAACCAGTTTGAAAGATGTAGAGTTTGGACTTTGGTTCCAAGACCAAGAGGCCAACTGATCATAGGCACCAAGTGGGTGTTTAGAAACAAGCTTGATGCCCAAGGCATAGTAGTTAGGAATAAGGCTAGGCTAGTAGCTCAAGGCTATAGACAGGAGGAAGGCATAGACTATGATCAGACCTTTGCCCCTGTAGCTAGACTAGAAGCCATTAGGATTTTCCTAGCCTATGCTGCCTATAAGAAATTTAAGGTCTTCCAAATGGATGTGAAGAGTGCCTTCCTCAATGGAGATTTAAAGGAAGAAGTGTTTGTTGAACAACCACCAGGGTTTGTTTCATCAACCTTACCCACTCATGTGTTCAAACTCCAAAAGGCTCTATATGGACTTAAGCAAGCTCCTAGAGCTTGGTATGAGACCTTAGCAAATTTCCTTCTAGAACACAAGTTTGTGAGAGGTGTAGTAGATAGAACCCTATTTATTAGACATCATAAGGACTCACAACTGTTAGTTCAAATCTATGTAGATGACATTATATTTGGCTCTACTGATCCCAAACTGTGCAAGAGGTTCTCTGAACTAATGCACTCCAAGTTTGAGATGAGCAGCATGGGTGAGTTATCCTATTTCCTTGGTCTCCAAGTGAAACAGTGTGATGATGGTATCTTCATTTCTCAATCAAAATATGCCAGAGAGCTGGTTAAAAGATTTGGAATGTCTGATGCCTCATCAATGAGCACACCTATGGCCTCAAATGCAGTTATTGATTCTGATGTCAATGGCAAGTCTGTTGATCAAAAGAACTATAGAGCCATTGTTGGTTCCCTGCTGTACTTGACTGCAAGTAGGCCTGACATAATGTTTGCTACATGCCTATGTGCTAGGTTTCAGGTCAACCCAAAGGAATCTCACTTAACTCTTCTCAAGAGGATTTTGAGATACCTTAAGGGATGCCCTAACTTAGGACTGTGGTACCAAGCTGAGTCAGGATTTGAATTAATTGGATATTCAGATGCTGATTATGCTGGTTGTAGAGTTGACAGGAAAAGCACCTCAGGGACCTGTCAGTTCCTGGGAGAGAGACTTGTCTCTTGGTTTTGTAAGAAACAGGCATCTGTGTCTACTTCAACTGCTGAGGCTGAGTATATAGCAGCGGCTAGTTGTTGTTCACAGATCCTGTGGATTCAAAATCAGCTAGTGGATTATGGGTACACACACTCAAAAACAAAAATTCTGTGTGACAGTACCAGTGCAATATCAATTGCTCAAAATCCTGTGCACCATTCCAGGACCAAGCACATTGAGATTAGACATCATTTTCTGAGAGATAATGTGGAAAAGAATAAGATAGCAATGGAATTTATATCCACAGACCTACAGAGAGGAGATATTTTCACTAAGCCCCTTGATGAACAAAGGCATTTGTTCTTCCTGAACCAGCTTGGTATGATTAATGGTTCAGAGTAGTGAAAATTTGGTTAGTTTTGTTTTCTGTCTAAAATCGTCGAACGACTGCTCGACGATCTTCGACCAGGTCAGAACTATCGTCGACCAACGGTCGACGACAGCTCGTTCGGTAGTAAGGCAGAAATCGTCGATCAACTGGTCAACGATCTCTCCTTAGGTATCTATCGTCGACCAGTGGTCGACGACAGATTTTCTGTGCTGTGTAGAGAATCGTCGACCAACATATATTGATCGACGATCGTGGTGATTGCTTGTAGAAGGTCAATGTTTATCGATTAGTCAAATATTGACTATCGTCGGTCATTGTTCGACGACCGATTTTTTTCCGGATCGACGATCGCAGATTTATATCTGATAGTCGATTTAGGTCTGGAGATCGTCGTCCTTCCGCTCCGTCTTTCATATTCCATCTTCTGGCTTAGAATTCGCTCTCGAACTCTAATCCCGCGCGATTCTCTTCTCCCCTGCCTTGCATCTCGATTCGTCATTCTCTCTTCAATCTAATGGCGATTCCTTCTGCAGTTCTCTTCGGAATGATGTTCGACACTGGCTTCTGTGTCGACTTCGATTCTTTCAGCCGATGTGATCAACCCATTCAAGACATTCTGCAGCTGTGTGAAGATCAAGGGCTAAAGAAATTTATGTCATTCTCACCAAAGATTCATATACCAGAGATTCGAGAATGGGTATATACCTCGTCCTCCAGCGACGAAGCGATGACTGGAAAGATAAATGGAGAGGAGGTCATCCTGACTCCTGAAGTTCTGACTGAGTTGTTTGGTCTACCAACCGGTACTGAGGACTATGAGCAAAATTCAGAGGAATATGGCCGCATGCTAACCGTGATGGGCCATGCTGAGGGTATTCCAGCTAAGCTGCTGAAAATAAACCTGTCTCCAGAGTACAAGTTTCTGGCAGACCTGGTGGGCAAGGTCGTTTTGGGAAAGCACTCTGCTCACGACAACATCAACATGCAACAATTTGCCTTAATGTCAGTGTTGGTGAATAAGACGCAGATTGCCTGGGGAAAAGTTCTGTTTGAACTAATATGGAGAAAGAACAATCAGAAAGAAGTAAACCTTGCCAGGGTGTTGGGTGTGTTTCTATATGTGAAAGCACCCCTGCTGCTTGTTTCTGCACCCTCCGCAGTCAACGCCAGCAAGAGGTTGGACCCCTCTCTGTTCAAGAAATCTCAGAGAGTTATCAAGAAGTCAGCCAGGGTTGATCCTAACCCTCCATCAGACACAAGGGCTGATTCAGCCACTCTCCAGCTTGCTGGGGAAGGCTCAGCAATCCCTTCATCCTCTCTCTTTACCCCTGCATCCTCATCTCCTGCATTACCCTCCACACAATCTGCAGTGCCACCACAACATGCATCTTCCATCTTACATGCATCTCCACCCCAGTCACCCATACCACAACATCTGGCAGCCGCAGCCAGTGTTGACATGGTCACTGCTACCATCCTCACACACTTATCTCAACATAAATCCCACACTCATGCTGATGTTCACCCATCTCCACATGATTCATTTGATCATGTGGTAGATCATACTACTTCCATTCCATCCACCTCTACACCCTCAGCATTTCAGATAACTCCTGAATTGCTTGCACAAATTGTAGAGCTCATCACTCCATCCATACAAAAAATGATTGAGGCTGCCAATGCCCCTCTCATTGCATCCATCAAAGCCCTTACTGAAGCCATCAAATCATTTCCACCCTCTGCTGAGCCCTCTTCAGTAAGATACATGACTCCAGTCCCCACTGAAGTCATGCAGGGGGAGATGTCTGTTGAAGTGGTTTCAGGTGATGTCTTGGCCCTTCAAGACAACTCTTCTCTTCCCCTTACAACAATTGTAGAAGAACATCAAGAGTTTCCAGAGAAAGAGTTTCTAATGAAAGATCTAGAGCAATCAGAAGGTAAAAACACTTCCTCTAAAGGTTATAATCAGGATTTTAAATTGATATCTTTATCTAACAAAGACATTCACTCCCTAGTGAATCTAGCCTCTGATGAAGATCTCCCAGAGAAAAATAATGAGGAAGTCCTCATGGACTTATGTGAAAAAGTTTCAATAAACACTACTGACTCAGAAGTAGTGGTTCAACAACTTGAGAATGCTACTGCTCAACCAGATGGTATAGTTTTATTTAAGTTTTTAATTAATTCACTCCAACTTGGAGTTAATTTCTTATTCCTTCCTATCCCATCTCAGCTGCTGATGATCCTGCATCAGTATTGCAAGATGATGCTGCAAATTCCATTGAAGATTTGGAATCCTATCTTAACCTAGACTGTGAGTCCTCACTCACATCTACTCCTCTTGTTCCTTCTTTTCAAGAGAAAATGGTCTCTTATAGACCTGAGTACCTTGATGACCCCTTGATCAAGGACTCTCTCTTCTTTTCCTGTATAGCACTCCTCGTGTGCCTTGTAGAGGTGTCTATCCCTGATGTCGCTAAACATCTAGAAGGAATTATAACCTCCATCCTAGATGCAAAGTGGTATCCTGTGTAGATCTTCAGGTAACTCTATCAATTACCTGTTGCTGTTCACCTTGGGGGAATATTTTATTCCCACTTGGTTGTTAACCTATCCTTCTTTATATGCAGGCACAATCAACACTGCTGCTGCTGCTGCTGCTGAAGAAGCTGAGGCTGTGCTAGATTTACCAGAAAAAGCCTCCAAGATGACTGAAAAGGAATCAAGCTCAGGTACTCTAAATCTAGAACAATTTATAGCCTTTGTGGCTGAGAATATTGCCTCTGAGTACATTGAAGGGTTGGCTAATTATCATCTGGATTCCCTAGCCATCTCTCTAGAAAAAGCATCTGCCCCTGCAGATATTGTCATCTTTTCTCCTCCTATCCTTACCTATCCTCTATCCATTCCTTCTACTGCAGAACTGGTCCCCAGGATAGTTCCTGACTTGTATCCTAAATCAGAACTCTGGAAGAGCACTCCAAATGTTGATCTGATGCCCTCCTTGAGCAAGATGCCATTGAGGAAGCAAGAGAAAGAGAAGATAGAGAGAAGCAGAAGGCTGAACATGCTATAACTGCCAAGGATATCTCAAACCTAGACTTTGATGATTATGCTGGCAGAACCTCATCTCCCTCCTCTGATGATGATGACTCTGAGGATTCTGATAGCTCCCAGAAAAAGAAAAAGGCTGTATCCAAGAAAAGGAAGGCATCTGCTCCTCCTACTGCCAATCCAGACAAGGATGTTCCCTATTTCATTCTGAAGGGAATTGATCCCAAGAGCAAAGAATTTCGACCCTGGATGAGGCTCTCAAAGAATCAGACAAGAGAGAAGAAGAGATCAAAAAGATATGACACTCCTATTCAAAAATTCCCCCCCAGAGGTCCTCCTCCACCTCCTGGTGCTGGAGCCTCTAGAAGTCTCTCTTCTGCTCCATCTGCAAAATCAGCAAGTTCCAACACCTTCAAGTCTTATCAGAGAAGGAGTAACCAAAGCCAGGGAGGCCAAGATGTATCAGGACAAGGAAGAAAAAGAAATGAAAATGTTCCCATGGAACAAATAAAGGAAACAAAAGGAAAAAGAGTGGTCTATTCAGAGAAATCCCACAAGAAGTTTATTGAACTTGCTCCTCCAAGATCTCTATATACTGAAACTAATCCTAAGAAGGCTGCACAGATTCCTTCTAACTCAAGCAAAATAGCCACAGCTCTTCAAAGGAACATGGAGATTGCAGCTCAAGCTGATACTGACAGACCATCCTCTCCATCAGATATGACTGAATCTGAAAGAATTGCCTCTATGGCAAGATTTAAGGAATCTATTGCACTAAGCATGATGGAGAGAGCCAAAGCTCACGGACTAGACCCTACAGCATATACAACTATGTCTGAATTCAGAGAAAAGGAACTCAGCAAAATTCAAGTAAACTCTGAAATTTTCAATACTGAAGAATACATGAGGTTGCACCCTGCTGCAGTTCTACCAAGCTATGCTGAAAAGAAAATTATTGGTGAACATGATCTAATGCTATCCAAAAGGCAAGCAGCAAATCCAAACAGAGAAATTATTTCAAACCAGCTGTAATCCCTAAGAACTCATCTGATGCCAAAACCTCTGATAAATCTGCTAGATACTTTACAGTTCTGCTGATTTATGCTTTTATGTTTTTTGTGGATTGCCTGTGACTTAAATGTTTGGTTAATTTCTGCTTTTGATAGTGTGTGCTTTAGTTTTAGATCGGATTGGATAACATAACCCAAATAGGGGGAGATTGTTGGTACCCTGGATGTGATTTGGCTTATGTAATCCCTTTCCGGCCCCTCTTGATCCATATAACTATATATGATCATGATTAGGCCTTGTTCAGTTTCCCTAGGACAGTTTATAACTGACCTAGAGCTTAGGCTAGATGTTCTAGATATTGTTTTTTTGGTTAAGGCTTTTTCCGTTCGACCATCGTCGAACGAGGCCTCGCGATCGTCGATCATTGGTCGACGATAGCAGGGCTATTGAATCGTTGAAGTCAAGACAATTATCGTCGACCGATGGTCGACGATCTCAGAGCAAGTTTATTATGCTCTGAAGGTTGGTCGACGATCTGCCATTAGCAGTTCCACGATCGTATTTTTGCTTCACGATTTCTGTCTCGACAGATCTTTTGCCTTAGTCGTCGACGATATCTTGAGCTGGTCGACGATGTCTGGTCGACGATTTCTGTGTCGACAGATTTCTGCTTTCTGTCGACGATCTGTTAGCTTGGTCGACGATCATCGAACTCCTGGTCGACGATTTCTGTCTGCCTTTTTCATTTGCACTCATTTTATTCCTTGGTTTATTTCCAAGTGTTTTAGCGTGTGGTTAGAAAGATTTTCTGAAGACTGTTTTTTTGCTAAATTATGGCTTAAATTCAAATGAATTAATTACCAAATATGTTAAGCATAAATTACGGGATTTCGTATTTTGATAAAGCATTTTTGTCTTATTATACAAAATATATTGCCAGGCTGTATTCTAGCCGTTGGCGGTGTATGCTATTTCGAAGAATGATAAGTCTTTATGCTGAGATATTTTCCTATTCATTTATTTCCTTATTGGAACTGACAGTAAGCTAATAGGTCATTTTATTCCTATTGCTATATTCTATTTTGAGATAATCTGTTGCAGGGCTCGAGAATTCAAATCAATAGAGCCGTTCCAAAAGAAAAATGAGAAGACATATTTAAGAGAGATTCTTTTCTCAGAAAAAGAAGAAGACGTTACAGATACAGAGAGACTTTTCTTCCAAGTGCTGCTTTCTCTCAAGCATCTCTAGAGCAACTCTTCACCATCTCACAAAACGAAGAAGAAAAGCTTTCCTGAAGCAAAAGTTCAAAGCAATTTCTTTCACTCTCAAGTCCCTGAGCATCTGCTTAGAGCTTTCAAGACTTCAGAAAGAGCTCCAGATCTGCTTCACGTGCTCCAGAATCTGAAGACCTGATAAAAATCAGTCTACAGATCTCTGAGGATTTAGTTTCAGTATATCTGAAACTCCTTCATCCTGAAGCAAAGGCTTTCCCTGGATTTTCACTGAGCCAGGGGGAGACTTTGATTCTTTAGAGAATCCACAAGTCTTCTCTAATCTGTATTAACAACAGAGAAGACAATCTAACCCTCTCAACCCCTTTGTAAAAGAGTTTTCACACCTCTTCAAAAGTGAACATTGGTGACAGGGCACCTTATCAACAACCTGTGGTTGAGCATCCTTATCAAAAGCTCAAAGGGTCTGTTTGATCTACCTGAATCAGATCATTGGTGGCAGGGCACCTTAGCAAAAACCTGTAGTGGATTCCTACCAGGGTGGTAGAAGAGTGGAGTACCTATTAAGAGGGAACCACTATATATCCTGTGTCTCTCTGGCTGTTTTTGTTTAATTGTTTATGCTGTGGCTGTGATAGAACTACCTAGGATTGCTAGTTGCTGTGATAGGTTTAGAGTTAAACTGAAATTTCAGTTAACACTCTCACTTGTGCACGTCACTGTGTTAGGCTCTTAGGGTTCAAGTATCGGATTATTTATTCCGCAAATAAACTCGAAGGGAGCTGACTAGTTGTTCATAAAATTTGAATACTCTATTCACCCCCCCTCTTGAGTAGTTTACAACTTATCCCCTCACTTTCAGCATATCTCTGAAGGACCGGACTAGCTCCATGGACATTAGTTGTGGTCCCTTCCCTGAGGTATCTCCTCTCCGGATCAAAGCATCTGCCACCACATTTGCCTTCCCAGGGTGGTAGTGCATGGTGTATTGGTAATCTGACAGGAACTCCACCCAACGTCTCTGTTTGATGTTGAGTTCCTTCTGTGTGTCCACGTATTTCAAGTTCCCATGATCTGAGAAGATGTCATAGAGAATCCCGTAGAGATAGTGTCGCCAAATCTTCAGAGCAAAAATCACTACACCAATCTCTAGATCGTACACTGGATAGTTCTTCTCATGTATCTTCAGCTGCCAGGAGGCGTAGGCTATGACGTTCCCATTCTGCATCAGAATGGCACCCATCCCCTGGTTGTAGGCATCTGTGTACACCTGGAATCGCTCCCTTCCTGACGGAAAAGCAAGAATGGGAGCCGAGGTAAGCCGACCTTTCAACTCCACAAAGGCTGCCTCGCAATGTGGCATCCAAATAAAAGGGGATTCCTTCTTCGTCAAGGAAGTAAGAGGGAGCACAATTCGGGAGAATCCTTCGACGAACATCCTGTAATATCTGGAAAGTCCCAGGAAGCTCCGTACGTCCGTGGCTATCTTCAACGGTGGCAAGTCCCGCACTGCCTGAATCTTGGCCGGATCTACTGCCAACCCCGCTCCGCTTATAATATGACCTATGAAGGCCACCTCCTTTAACCAAAACTGGCATTTGCTGAACTTCGCGTACAGCTAGTGCTCCCATAGCCTCTATGGAGTCAATGTCAGGTGTCGTGTATGCTCCTCCTCCGTCTTTGAGTAAATGAGGATGTCGTCAATAAAAATGATGACGAATACATCCAAATACTCCTTGAATACACTATTCATGAGGCTTGTAAATGCTGAAGGTGTATTTGTGAGCCCGAAGGGCATCACTATGAACTTGTATAGTCCGTACCTATTGCTGAAGGCGGTCTTCCGAATGTCCTCCTCTCGAATCCGTAGTTGGTAGTACCCTTACCTTAAGTCGAGTTTCGAGAAGAAATGTGCTCCTTCCAGTTGATCGAACAACTCATCAATCCGTGGCATCGGCTATGTGTTACAGACTGTCAGTCTGTTCAGCGCTCGATAATGAATACACAAGCGAAGACTTCCTTCCTTTTTCTTGACAAATAACACTGGGGCTCCCAAAGGTGAAGAGCTTGGCCGGACAAACCCTGCCTCTACTAATTCCTGCAACTGACTTCGGAACTCTGTCAACTCTTTCGGGGCCATCCGGTAAGGGGCCGTAGATGCCGGCTTGGCCCCCGACACAAGCTGTATCCTGAAGTCCTGCTCCCGGTGTGGAGGTAGACCTGACAGCTTCTCTGGAAAAACATCGGCAAAATCTCGTAATACTGGAATGCCTGTCATAGATTCCTTGACCTCCGCCATCTCAAATAGAACCTGGTAAACCTCCTCCCCCTATAGATGGGCCTTAACGGCCTGAACTGATGATAAGAGAATACGGGAGGCAAGTCATATACCTTCGATAATAATAAAAGAGTCACCGTGTCTCACTGTGATCCTCTTTGCTTGGCAATATATCTGGGCATGGTTCCAGTGAAACCATACCATGACCAGGATCAAGTCATAGTCCATCAAATTCAAGAGCGTCGTCAGAGCCTCAAATGCCTTTCCACTGATTTCTACCTCCATATTGCAGTGGTTTGAGGTAAGGAGTTTAGATCCATCGGGTAGTCGCACCCTCATCACCGAGCCCGTGAATCGCTCCACACCTTCTAATCCATCTACGAACGTCTCCGACACGAAGGAGTGAGAAGCTCTGGTATCGAAAAGCGTGCGGGCAGGCTTGCCGCTGATGAAGACTATACATAGGGTGATTAAATGTCTTAGGATTCTATAACGAGTTTTTCTTTTCTATTTATTTTATCTAGTGCAGTTTTATAATTAAACAACCAAGAGGGGAATTCTATGAAAATAACAAAACATTGCAGCGTACCTGCTTTGACCTGCTCTGGATTCCGAGGTTGTGCCACGTCCAAAGCATATACCTGCTCTCTTCCTTATCTACGATACCCACCCTGGTATCCTTGTCCTCGGCCACGACCTTGGACTCAAAAATACTGCGCTGGATTGGCAGCCGGTGGTGCTGGTGGGGGTTCCCCCCTCATGGGGCAATTTCTGCGGATGTGACCAACCTGATGGCAGTGGAAGCACTCTGGCGGGGGATATGCGATTCCCCCGGGTCTCTGTCCCTCCCGTGCCTTAAGAGGTGGTAGAGCCACCACCACTTACTCCCTTATCTCCTATCTTGCCTCCTAACGAGGATGGTCTTTGACCCTCCTCCCGTCCGTGATACGGGCTCGTCTCTGATCGTTCCTTGCTCCTCGACCCTGATCCTCCGCTGGCAATTTCCGGCACCGAGTAGCTTGCCAATCAGCCTCTATTCTTTTAACCATCTCCAGTATTCGGGAAATGGGCCCATCAGACACAAACAGCAGTGCATCCCTTAGCTCCTCTTGGAGGCCCTTGTAGAATCTCTTGATATATCCAGCCTCGTCTAACTGATATGAGTCCGGAAACCGGGCTAGGTGGTTGAACTCTTGGTGGTACTCCACCACCGTCCTCGTGCCCTGCTTCAGCTGTAAAAACCTTTCCTCCAGCTCATCCTTAGCCGACTGTGGAACAAAATGCTCCAGTAACGTGTCCCTGAACTCCCCCTAAGTAATCTCTACAATCTCCATATCCGCAAAGGTCGTGTCCAGTGACTTCTTCCACCATCTCTTTGCGTTAGACTCAAAGCAAGAGATCACCAATAGCTCTCTCTCCTCCAAGGGTCACCGTATCCCGGTCAACATTTCGTACATAATTTCCAGCCATTCTTCAGTCCAGACAGCTGACTCTTTCCCTAAGTAGGATGGCGGAGAGAGTCCTCGGAAGATGCTCAGCCAGTTGGCTCCCGGGTTTGGCTATGGAGCCGGAACCTGCTGAGCCCTGAAAGCCTCCAGAATAGTTGCCAGAGTCTGCCCCATCTCCGATTGTAGGAACGGAGTGGAAACTGGGGGAGGTGGTGCATCATTCAGAGTCTGCTGGACTCTGCCCTGTGGTGTAGGCTGTGATGGAGGCTTCACATCAAAAAACATTTATAAGCAATTTACTCAAGCCTAATTAACAGTGGACATTTACATATGACCCCCACATGGGCACACCACGCTTTTGCTGCTTAGTTTGTCCACAAACTAAACTCGAGCGGGGGTGACCCAGGGTTAGTGGACTGCTACTCTTCTGATCAAGGTTTGCCTCTGATACCACTTGTAAGACCCCATTTTTTTTGAACACCAGGGTCTTAGGCCAAGGATCGCCGCTTTGCGGTGACACCTTCACGCCATGAAGGGTCATCACCATAAAGCGCCGATTCTACCGGCCAATTTGATCATAAAAAGGCAGCACCATAAATGAAAAGCAAGTCCACAGAAACCACATGTATAGAAATAAAAGTATCTATGAAGGGAGAGTCCACAGAAATAGTATAAAAGGTACTGAAAGTAAGGGCTTATGCCTGGTACATCATAATCCTCACTACATGTCACTCAAGCGGAAGAAAACTAAAACATCTACTATAAGTCGGGACTCACAGTCCCAGCTGTCTGAACTCCTGAGCTAGAATGCGCTATCTCCAAGCGGGCCGACCTCCAGGGATGCTCCTCCATGCTGGCCTCCATGATCCCCTAAATGATGTCATCTGAAAACCGTTAGTCATAAAGACTAAGACCTATCATCCCCTACCCCTTCTCCCATGGTTCCTAAGTACCGAGCGGAGAGGAAGAAAGGGGAGGACATGAAGGTGGAGAATAAATCAAAAGGAGGTGACAGCGGACCTATGCTAGCAATTCTATAATACATGTGGCAGTAAAGTAAAGTATGGAAAAATAACCTTAACTTATGTGCGGAAACGCATAAGCCAAGGGATCTTCTGCAAGGCTCCAATCGTATTAAGTGTCTCATACTACTTATACGTTGGGGTGTCGGTTATCATCAATATATATATATAAAGAATTTGACCTTAATTTATAAACTTGCCCACACAAGCTTATAGACCAAGGGGTCGTTTTGTAAGGCCTATTGTATAAGCGTTCCATTCCACTTATACATTAGGTGTTAGGGTTATAATGAATCGATTATGCCATGACATGGTAGTGGGTATGATGAATCATGCAAGTGCAACACACACACACCCGACTTTGTGTACACAGACCTTTAGTTCCCCCTTTTGGAGCCGTTACCTCCCAGGATACCTCCGTAGTGGCAGACAGAAGCAGGTGATAGCAGACAACTGCTTGACAAGAAAATCTTTCTAAAATCTTTTATTTATAGACAAAAATTCGGGTGTGACACGCCCTAGGTCACGGGCATGACAGGGGGCGTATTAGTCAAAGAAGTGTTTGACTTGGCTTCTACGGCTGGCTGGCTTCATTCTGGAAGGGTTGGGAAGTGACATGTGTCGGTCACGGGCGTGACAAGCATGATCACAGGAGTGATGGAGGGCTTGTTAAGAAGTGGTCGACGATCATCGAGCACTGATCGACGATCTGGAAGCTTTTGGAAGGAACACGTGGCGGTCACGGGCGTGACAGGCTTGGTCACGGGCATGCATGGGGGCGTGACATAGATAGCTTGAAGTCATGATGTCGACAGCGTTGAGTGTTGAAAAGGCGTTGAGTGTCAACATCGATACGGGCGTGATGATCCTGGACACGGGTGTGACTAGGGCGTGACTGGACGGCGTTGAGTGTTAAATAGTGAAATCGTTGAGTGTTGACTGGCGGAAGGCGTTTAGTGCCTGTCACGGGCGTGTAGGGCATGGTCACGGGCGTGACAAGTCAAAAATTAAGTTTTTCTGAAAAATTTCAGAAAACAAAAATAAATTAAGTTAGTATAATTTTTACAAAAAAAAAGTATTTTTTTAAAGAAAATAAACTAAAAAGACAAAAATTATCAAAAATCACATAAATAAAATACAAAAATATAGGTATATTTACAACTCATCAGTGGGCATCCATTTGAATCTAAGGATAGCCCTTGGTATAGATCCCACCAAAATGGGTGTTTTGGTCAAACCACTTACCCAATCGAGTTGAAATAAATTTTAGAATAATCTAGACTCAAAGGGCAAAAACTTCTATGACTGGCAATTTTTCCTAAAATGGCCTTTAAGTGCCTCATTTAATAGCATCAAAATGAGCTTAATAAAAGTGATTAATCACTATATATTACATATAGATATATATATCAGATTTAATATATGGCACTGTTCATCTTCTCGAAAACCTGAAACCAGCAACCTAAAAAAAACGCTTAAAACCTGTAGCTTTGCTTGAGCCACCGCCGGCCATTTGGCCACCTCCCTAGCCAGCCACCGCCACCACTACCTCCGTCGAGTTGGTGGCTATTGGTCGGCGGTGGTATAGCCGCCGGAGGAGGTGGTTTCCGGCGAACCCGACCACCATGAATTTCGAAAAAACCCATGAAAACGCTCACCTGATCTAGCTCTATTGAGCCCGATGTCTCTCCTAATAATTCCTAAGATCTATCCATAGAAGAAGAGGTAGAGGAGAACCTTATTTGCGGTTTGGAGTCGAGCCGATCGTCGGGATGCCATTTGCGCGGTGGTGGCGTCGCCGGAATTCCTCAACAGCAGGGTAATAAGCTCTAGCTTTGTCGGGCAAGGGTGAAAACTTCCTCTCTAAGTCTAGGGAGTCTTTTAAAGGGAAGAAATGGGGATGCGGATGGGTATAAGCTGTCGAGCCATTAATGCTTCCTTAAAAGCATGCTTCGACCATGATTGAGGGGAGATGAAATGGCTCAAAACAGCTAAGAGAAGGCTGGAAACTCCTCCTCTCCCGAGAGGAGTTAAATCCAGTCATTTCAAGGGGAGAGGATGGAGCCGAGCTTTAAAAGCCATTAATTGCCATACAAACCGACGCTCGACCATGGTTGGAAGGAAGAGGAGATGTCTGCCACGTGGCACAGCCATTCCATATCACAAAATAAGGCTTAATTTAAGTCTTAATAAAAGAAACGGCCCAATACACATTCTGGCCCACTTCCTAGACCGGCCCGGTTAACCTGAACCATCAGCCAAGCTAAAAATAGTTTCTAAGTAAAATTGCGTTAAGTGAGCTCTGCTCACTCAACGCCATCAAGCCTACTTAAGATGGCATTGAGTGTAGTTTATGCACTCAACGCCATCTAGCTTATGGCGTTGAGTGAGCTCTGCTCACTCAATGCCATCCAGACTACTTAAGATGGCGTTGAGTGCAGTCTATGCACTCAACGCTGTCTAGCTTATGGCGGTTTGTGAGCTCTACTCACTCAACACCATCCAGCCTACTTAAGATGGCGTTGAGTGTAGTCTGTGCACTCAACGCCATCAAGCTTATGGCATTGAGTGAGCTCTGCTCACTCAACGCCATCCAGACTACGGCGTTGAGTGAGCTCAAGTCACTCAATGCCATTCCAGACCTTAGCAGATGGCATTGAGTGCAGTCCGTGCACTCAACGCTATTTAGTTTATGGCGTTGAGTGAGCTAAGCTCACTCAATGCCATCCAGTCTACGGCGTTGAGTGAGCTCAGCTCACTCAACGCCATCAAGACAACACCAGATGGCGTCGAGTGCAGTCAGTGCACTCAACACCATTCAACTTTTGGCATTGAGTGCACTCGACGCACTCAATGCCAACCTGCCTGTAAGATGGCGTTGAGTGCAGTCAGTGCACTCAATGCCATTCTGCTTATGGCGTTGAGTGCATTCGACGCACTCAACTCTCGAGTCCTAATCTTATTTTAAGCAAGTTTCTAACCTACTATTTGCAGACCAAGGTGATTTTCACCTTCCTACCTAAACTCTCTTGGTCTTTTGGGTTTCTTAGGGTTTTGTCATGACCTAATCATTGCAAAACAACGCCTAGGGGTCTAGCCGGAAATGGGATGTTACATACGTCGTGTAAATTCTCTAGCTCTAGTGGTAGCTCCAACCGATAAGCCAAAGGGCCAATCTTTTCCAATATTTTATAGGGCCCAACGTATCTTTGGTTGAGCTTCTTCATACCATGTACCCATGACACTCAATGCATCGGCCGGATCTTCAGGAACACCTTGTCACACACTTAAAATTCCACCATCCGGTGCCTTGCGTTATAATACTTAGCCTACGGAATTTGAGCCTTAAGTATACAGTATCGTATTTTTTTAACAATAGCTTCAGTATCATCAATGTACTCTACTCCAAAAACCTTTGGGTTTTCATCATGCACACACGATATGGGTGTCCTACACCTTCTCCCATAAAGGGATTCATGGGGTGCCATCCCGATACTGGCTTGATGGCTATTATTATTTGAAAATTCTACCAGTGGTAATAGCCTTTCCCATAGCTTCCCTCTATCCAGCACACGCAATCTTAATAGATCTTCCAATTTTCTGATGGTCCTCTCAGAGTGTCTTTCAGTCTGAGGATGAAATGTTGTGCTGAAGGTACGACGTGAACTTAAATACGGTTGTACGACCTTCCATTATTTTGAGGTAAAATGATAATACCCGTTAGAAACAATTGTCTTTGGAATGCCATCGTACCGTACAAACTGCTCCACAAAGAGGCGTACCAAAATGTCCACATGAGCCTCTTTCTTCATAGGAACAAACCTAGCTACCTTTGTCAGGCGATCAACGATTACCAAAACTGATTCATTCCCTGAGCGTGTGCTAGACAAACTGTGAATGAAGTCCATGGAAATATCCTCAAACATCCACTCATGGATGAGTAATGACTGCAACAATCCTTTGAGGCTCTTGCATTCTGCCTTTACCGTTTGATAGGCCTCAAAGTGCGTGACAAAATACCTGACATCTCTCTTCATTCCTGGCCAACACATGGTATTTCTCAAGTAAGCATAAATTTTTACAATCCCAGGATGTACTGAATACTTAGTTGTGGATTCATGGCATGCACGTTGGCTGGATCCACAGCTAGTCCAGACCCACTGATCACATGGCCCAAGAAGGAAACCTCTTGGAGCCATAATTAACACTTGTTGAACTTAATAAATAAGGCATGCTATTTTAACTTCTTTAGCACCATGGTCAGATGTTCAACATGATCCTACTCTCGTATCCTCAACTGATAATACTCTGAGCGCAGATCTAATTTGGAAAACCAATGTGCTACCACTAATTAATTGAACAACTCATCAATCCGAGTTAAGGGATATGTATTCTGCACTGTAAGTCGGTTGAGTTCCCGATAATATATACATAACCTTAACATTTAATCTTTCTTCTTAACAAAGAGAATAGGGTCTCCCCAAGGTGATGAGTTGGGGCGAACAAACCCTGACTCTACCAACTCTTGTAATTTATGTCTAAACTCGCCGAGTTCCTTTGGGGCCATTCTTTACGTGGTTTGAGAGATGGGGTTTGCACCCAGTTCTAGCTTAATTTGAAAATCCACCTCTCTATACGGGGGTATTTAATACATAGAATCGCAAAGGTGGAGAGAGGGTTAGAAGAGAAGAGAAGGTGGATGTGATGGTCGAGAATATTCTTCGATTCTATATTTGATAAAGGTAAGCGTACCTTATCATTTATAGTATAGCATACTAAAGATTATTATCAAGGTCATATTTCCCTGGGTCATAATGATTACTTCTACTTTGAGGAGATTGCTATTATTTTATCAACTGAAATTTATATTAATTACTAAACTAAAAACTGAAATTAAATTACAAAGCTAAAAAAAGGAGAAAACTAATTACTTGCAGGATAAAAAGAGTTAGAGTTTGAGATAAAGGGGAGTACTCAATCTTGAATCACTTCGGTAAGAGTTGATTAAAAACACGATAAATTAACCTAAGCTTAACAGGGTAAAGGTCCTTGACAGTTGAGGTTACTAAATCTTGAACACGCATCTCTCGAAGTTGTGCCCAACTTAGTTTAGGAAGGTCTAATCAACTCTCATCTAAATCGGAGGCCTAAAGCTCGCTTTACGCGGTGAACCCCTTATTGGATTTTACTCCAATCCGGGAGATTTTGATGTCTGCCTCTCTCGAGGGGTGCATACAACTCTCTTTACTCAACAACACTCACTTCAAACTATCGGCCTCTCGGCTAGCCCATAATGAAAGCAAAGGTGGAGAGTATATATCGATAATATACCTCCAACCCATGAAAAGTTTAGAGTAATTCAAGACCTAAAACCTAAAAAGGAAAGGTAAATTAAAGCATCATAACTTAATCACTCGAACCTCGGATCATCAAGATCGAGTACAGGGAGGATTAGTTAATCATAGCGCAGTGGAGGGGGAAAGATGAGTAGTAAAGCAAAGTAAGAACATAAGTAAACAAAAGGAGCACTTATATTAAGAATAAAGAGAGCTACACAACTATGAAATGAAAATTACACTTGCAAGGAAATTTAAATCCTATTCTAGCCCTATAATAAGCTACTAAAAGAAATACAAGAGCTAATACAAAAGCGAAACTCTAAGCCAGGTTAAGGAAAAATTACAAAATAAGAGAGAGAGAGAGAGAGCGATCCGTCACGCTCGTGACCTTGGAATGGCGTTGAGTGAGCTAAGCTCATTAAATGTCGTAGTCTGGATGGAGTTGAGTGAGCTTAGATCACTCAAAGACATAAGCTAGACGGCGTTGAGAGCATAGACTGCACTAAACGCCATCTTGTGTCGTCTTGTTGGCGTTGAGTGAGCTGAGCTCACACAACACCGTAGACTGGATGGCGTTGAGTGAGCTTAGCTCACTCAACGCCATAAACTGTCAGGCGAGATGGCATTGAGTGCGTTGAGTGCACTCAACGCCATAAATTGAATGGCGTTGAGTGCACTGACCGCACTCAACGCACTTTGGTGTTGTCTGGATGGCGTTAAGTGAGCAGAGCTCACTCAACGCCATAATCTGGACGGCGTTGAGTGAGCTAAGCTCACTCAATTCCATCTTTTAAAAAAGGACATATTTTGGTGGCGTTGAGTGAGCAGAGCTCACTCAATGCCATAATCCGAATGGTGTTGAGTGAGCTGAGCTCACACAATGCCGTAGTCTGGGATGGCGTTGAGTGAGCAGAGCTAATTCAACGCCGTAGCTTGGTTGGCGTTGAGTGAGTTGAGCTCACTCAACGCCATTGTACTTAGAATTTTTTTCTAGAAGATTGGTTTTGGGCTGGGTGCTAGTTCAGCTGAACCGGGACGGTCTAGGAGTTGGTCGTTTTCTTTTAACAAGACATAATTAAGTCTTATTTTAAAGAAGGTTGACCGGTCAAGTGAAGCCGTGCCACGTGGACCGTCGGTTTTGCAAAAGGAGCAGTTACGGCCATGGACGAGCCCGACCTTCATAGCTAGTAATGGAACTTGACACCTTGGCAGCCCTTCCCCTCCCCTTTTACGGCTGGATTCAACTCCTCTAGGGAAGAGGAGGAGTTTCCAGCCATTAGCTAGCTGTAGTAGAGCCGTTTCAGCCCCCCCCCCCCACCACCATGGCCGAGCCAAGGTATAATGGGCCATTAATGGCCACCAGCTTTTGGCCGTTCCCCCTCCCTTACCAAGCCTTTATACACCCTCAGAGGCCCAAGAGGAGGTTTTTCCCAACTTTTACCTTAAGTTTTCGAGCCTCCCATTGTGCTATTATGAATTCCGGGGACGCCACCACTGCACCAATGGCATCCCGACGGTCTGCACGCCTCCAGCCCGCGAACAAGGTCCTCCCCTCCTCTCTCTCTACTAGTAAATCATAGCTTCCTTAGGATTAAGATTCAGGCTCAATTTAGCCCGATCGGAAGAGCTTCTCTTCCCGATTTTTCCGCAAAAATGAAGTCTCGGGCTCGCCGGAAAAAGCCTCTCCGGCGGCCGCATCGCCGCCCGACGATGGTCACCGCCTCAACGGAGGTGGTGGTGGCGGTGGCCGGCCATGGAGGAGGCTGGACGGCTGGCTGTGGGAGGGAGAAGTGCTCCCAGGTGCATTCTATCTAGACCATCGGCTGAAGGTTGAAGACAACCTACCAGCCGACGGATCAACCCTTAAGATCTGTGCAAACATATTGATTAAATTAATTTTTATATATTTTCTATAATGTTTCTGCCTGTAAATTGCATTAATTTCCAAAAATATTTAAGGCTCCTACAGAAATAGTTGTCAACACCAATATTGTAGCTCTATGAGTCTAGGAAATTTTAAAATTTGTTTCAAGAGATTTGGACCATTGGATAGACCTCAACATTCATTTTTGTGAGGTCTATCCATAGGGCTGTCCTGACCTTAGAAAAATTCACCACTCCAATCCAGTCATCAAAATGACTTGAAATTTGGGGTGTGGCCTAATCTTACCTATATCTAGGCGCTGTCCAAAAATTAGGATTTTTGGAAAACATTTTTCTAAAGTTTTTAGAAAAATTTAATAAATCATGTGTATTTTAATCAGGTGTCCTAAACACCTCAAAATCCTCCCAAATTTGGGTAGGTGGCCTTATAGGACATAATAGGACACTGGAAAAATTTTCAACTCATTTGGAGGTGTTTTGACTAGGGTTTTACTCAACCGTAGTTGGCCCCATAAAGGGCTAATTAGGGTAAATCACCCCCTTGGTAATTTGAGTGGTCGTATCACCTCAACAGAGGCTGATATTTTGGTCACCTACTTTTTAGGTCATGACACAACCTCCAAGGGAGTTTGGGGTGGTTTGGTGCAGGGTAGCCCTAGAACCCTAGGGTAGGTCCCTTAATGGGGATTTGTAGGGTTGTGAAGGTCATAGGGTCAAATGACCTTGGAATGACTTGAAATTTGGTTGATAGGACCATAGAGCCATTATAGTTCTCTGGACAAAATCTTAGGGGATTTGGAGACAGTTAAGCCACCTAAAATTTTAACCCTAATTTAGGTCACCAATCTTAATTTGAACTATTATGTTGACAAATGAACTAAAAATAAAATAAAATTTGGGCAGAGTGATTTTCTGGTTTAAATAGCCATAATATAATTTTGTTGAGATTTTTGGCTTAATTTATACAGTACTTCATTCACAACTCTAGTTGTGCCCTAGATATTTATTTTGATGATTCTGGAATTTCTGTTCACTAGAAAGTTATGAAATCTTAGATTAGGGCATCTTATAGCATGTTATACCTTCTCTATTTTTCTTGGGAGTTTTACATGATTATTTTGGGTACTTGCTTCTTAACATACCATTTGGGATATGTAGTCAAAAATAAAAATAATGCTCAATTATTAATTGGAAAATTATGAACTTTGGTCAGTGGGTGTTATAAACCATGATAGTCACCCTGTAATCGTCTCAGGACTTTAAGATAATTAAAAATTGTACCTCCTTCACTAAGCTTGGAAATTAGTATTTTACATTAAAATAAATTCAGAGCCCAAACTATTAGAGAAAAATCATGGGACTTGGTTTCTAATAGTTTTAGGTCACCATAAAGCTTCTGTAATTTTCTTGTGATTTTTATGTACATATTTACAGTACTTGCTTCATAATATGGTAGAAGTGGCCTAAAATGGTAAATTAGGAAATATAGGTCTAAACACCTCTGATATTTCTCAAAATTTGGAATTACAGCTTAAATGCCTCATAGGATTTTTATTGATTTTATGATGATTTATTGTTGGCTCATTGGTGCACTTCATGTTCATACTAGGGCATTGGGAGGCTTAGAATAAATAAATTAAATGCCCGATAATAGGAAAAATTTGGAAATCTTGGACTTAGTTATATTGTGACATGATAGACCTCCAGTAAACATTATAGGAGATTCGGAAGACAATTTGGAGTACCTCCCCTTATATATCTCATGTATCTTAGGTCGGTCTGCATATAGTAAAATCACAGAAACCTAACTAGAGTGGGTAATGAACATGGGGAGATGGAATTTTGGTAGTTGCTGGTTTGGATAGGGCAAGTTAAGTTTAAGTTCATTATTGGAAGTTAGGATAAGTAGAGTGTGAGATTGGCTAGTGTTAAGTGACGTTCCGGAACGACGAAAGATCATCCACCCCGGGTAGGAGAGGAAGAGTCTTAATACTCTAGGGCTAGATCTAAAGTAACATAAAAAGTGATCGGGTAAAGTGAGATTAACCAATATCAATAAGTGTCTTGCGAAAGTGAACGGAGAGCTTCAACTACCATCATAGTTCCTAATGCCCTTCGAGAGCCCTTCACGGGGAATACTAGGGCAGGTGTGGAGTCATTCACCTGGAAGATGATGAGGGTGTGCCTACCCGATGGATCAGAGATAATGATCTCTGCTCATTGCAATATGGAAGCAAAGATCGGCGGGAAGGCGTTTGAGGCACCAGCGATGATTCTGAAGATGCCAGATTACGATCTGATCCTGGGCATCACTTGGCTGTGCTAGAACCATGCCCAGATCGACTACGTGTCGAAGAGGATCACGGTGAGGCACGACGACTCCTTCATTGTCATCGAAGGTATTATACCAGCACCCTGCAACTTATTATCACCTGTGTAGGCCGTTAAGGCCCATCTGTAGGGGAAAGAAGTTTATCAGGTCCTTTTTGAGGCGGTCGTGGCCAAGGACTCCATTTCTGATATTCCAGTAGTGCGGGACTTCGCCGACGTGTTTCCGGAGAAGCTATCTGGGCTACCCCCGCACTGAGAGAAGGACTTTCAGATTCAGCTCGTACCGGGGGCTAAGCCGGTATCTAGAGCTCTGAAAGTGAAGGGATAAATACTACTCTAGAGGGGGGGTGAATAGAGTTATCAAATTTTGCACTAGACAAAACTTAATGGTCTACCCAACTCCCTTGGAGTGAAGTGCGGAATGAAAAGATTATAGATATAGAATTAACCCTATAGCCTAACACGAGTGATGTGCACAAACTCAAGCTAACTATAATTACAGTTAAGGCTTGGAAAACCTAATCAGCAACTAGCAATCCTAGTTATATCTATTCACAGCCACAATGCAGGAATTAAACAAGGGAATCCAGACGACACAAGGAAATTTATAGTGGTTCCCCAAACAACTTGGGTACGTCCACTCTTCTACCCACACGGTAGGAATCCACTCAGGTTTTTGATCAGGTGCCCTACCACCAACAGGATCTGCTTCAGGTAGATCCAGAAACCCTTTAGACTTTTTATCAGGTGTCTAAAAACCAAGCACAGGTTTTTGATCAGGTGCCCTGCCACCAAGGGATACTTTTGAAGGGAGTAATAACCCTGTACAGGAGGGGGAAGAAGGTTAAGATGTCTTCTCTATTTTACAAAGATTAGAGAAGCACAAAGACTTGCACTGAGCTAGAGAGCTCTTAAAGAATCAAGGCTCCCCCTGGCTCAAAGATGTCCAGGTGAAGTCTTGCTTCAGTGCAGAAAACTCTTCAGAAAGATCTGAAGGAAAAACTACAAGAAGATAATAAATAATAAAATTAGCAATCTTCAAGCAGCTGTCTTCTTCTTCTTCTTCTTCAAAAGAACTTTGAGTTTGAACTTCCTGGAAGCAGGAGAACTCAGGTTGAAGAAGAGTAGAAGAGCTTAACACTTCTCAGTTGGATGGAAATTTTTGAGAGCAGAAAACTTGATCTTGATGAAGGCTTGAATGCTTAAATGAATAACTGGATAACTAGTTAGCTAGCTTGAATCCTTCTTCAAAGGATCCTTTTTATAGCAGCAACAAGCAACGGCTCTCTTCAATTTGAATTACTTGTCTTCTTCTGAAACTTGAGACCTGGGCTGTAAATATCAAGAAGACAAAACAATCTCTACAGCAGAAACATTCTATAAAAGGAATAAACCTTTTTCTAGGAAGCTGCAGGAAGCAATCTGATAATAAAGTACTAAATAAAGTCATATCAGAAACAAACTCTTTATAGCAAAAAGAAGGCATTTCAATCTAACGGCTATAAAGGACTGACAGTAGATAAAGTGAAATATAATGTCAGCTAATAAGACAAACAACTTTATCTAAAGAGATTTGACTCAGGCAAAAGGGATGGAGCAAATATTGCCTGGAAATTTTATCATAAAACAACTAAAACAACGTGCCAGAAAATGTATTAATTAAATAAATATAATAAATAAATACAAAATATAAAGGCAGACAGAAAGCGTCGAACGACCCTCGGAGATCGTCGACCGACGCACGAAGATCGTCGAACTATCAGGCAGATAGTCGAACGATCAAGATAGTCGACCTATCGAAGAAGATAGTCGAACTACCCCGGCAGATAGTCGACCTATCAGAGCAGATAGTCGAACTATCAGATAGTCGATCTATCTGGACAGATAGTCGAACTATCCAGCACAAACAGATAGTCGATCTATCAAGCAGATAGTCGACCTACCTCCGAAAATAGATAGTCGATCTATCAACAGTTAGTCGACCTATCAAAGCAGACCAGATAGTCGACCTATCAATAGATAGTCGAACTATCAGATAGTTGAACTATCAGGACAGATAGTCGAACTACCAGGCCAAGCAGATAGTCGACCTACCAACAGATAGTCGAACTATCAACGCCGACAGAGCGTCGACCAACTGATTGACGATCGTCGATCAGCCGATAGACGAAAGTCAAGCGGCGTTCGACTATAGTCGAACGAAAAAACTACTTAACCAAATTCTTCATCTGGAAAAGTGAGGGCCCTACGGCTAGACCACTAACCAATGACCATAGATTTTTCTTGGGTCAAGGGACTAAAAAGGCAAGACTAAACTCAAATCAAACTAGGGTACCAACAATCTCCCCCTATTTGAGTTAAGTCTCTCAAAAACTAACACATGAAGCTAGCTAAAGAGCAATAAAATTAATACAGGAAATAGTTAACAATTAACTAGCAGTTATCAAACAGATAGATAATAGACAAATATAACACAAGAGTCAATCAAACTATTAAGAGTCTACAGAATCTGGCAAAGGGTCAGAGGAACTAGGAACAAAAGAAATTTTACTCAGAGGATCATCAGCCTCTTTATTTGACATCTTTAAGTCCTGCACACCAATGATCTTCAATTCTGCAGCCCTTGGAACAACTGCTTCAGGGTGCTTTTCCATGTACTTTGAGGGGTCAAATACATCAGGATTAACCTGGAACTTTTCGAACTCTTTCTTTCTGAATGAGGACATGGTGGTTAAACCAGTAGTATCTTTTCCTTCAGCTTTTGCTTTTCTTATTTGAGCTGCTCCAACCAATTCGTGAAAGCGAGCCATCCTAAAGTTAGGATCAAGCTCAGGACTTTCATAAACAGACTCAGGAGGAGTAGCATCAGATTCTTTATCTTGATTAACTAGATAAGACATGGGAGCAGACTTAGCAAAAGTTCTTGCTAGAATTTTAAAACAAAATAAACTACTTACTTTTTGAAACAACTTTTTCAGACTGTACAGGCATTGGAGATGGAACTTTTTTCTTTGGAGAAGGAGGAGGGGAAAAAGTTGGTCTTTGAAACACAACCTCCTTCACTTGTCTTTGAGAACCAGAATATGATCTGCCTTGGGAACTTTGATAGCTTTTCCTTGGCTGAGGCTGATAAGGTGCAGATTTTCCAGAAGAGGCAGAAGGATTAGCAGAGAGATTCCCAGAGGCTCCTGCACTGGGAGGTGGAGGAGGACCTCTGGGTGTCCATCTGGAAGCAGGAGAGTCATATCTCTTAGTTTCTCTTTCTCTCTTTCTGCTGGTTCTTGGAGAACCACATCCAATGCTGAAATGTTTTGATTTGGGGTCAATTCCTTTAAGAATGTAATATGGAGTATCATTTTATCGATTTGGAGGAGGAGGAGCAACGACTTTTCTTTTCTTTTGAGCAGCTTTCTTTCTCTTTGAATTTTCAGACAAATCAGAATCATCTTCATCATCAGAGTGAGATGATGGAGGATTATCATATGGATCATAGGCTTCAGAAACAGCCTTTTCCTTTAATTTCAGATCAGCTTTCGCTTTTTCCTCTTCTATGGCATCCTGAGCCAGAAGGAAATCCAAATCAAGACCTGGGGAATCATCCCAGACAGTCGACTTTTCAACTTGCAAATCTTTTTCTTTTTCCTCTAACAATGATTGAACTCTTTGATTCCAAGCATCTCTTGCTTTCTTTTCTTGAATTTCAGACAGATCTTCTATGTCATCTAAAAAAGAATCCAATTCTGGATCTACTTGAATATCAGGAATATCTTGAGCAGCTTCTGAAACAATGACTATAATCTGAGTAGCTAAATCTTCTTTAATATAATCTGTAGAATTATGAACACAGATCTGCTAAATAAGCAAAAATCATTCCTTCTAGGAATTCACAAGCTAGCAAATTAATTGACTCGTCAACAAAGCGGATGAATGAATTACCTCATATTTGACCAACTCCCAAGATTCATCTAGGTAGGATGTAATAATCCCTTCTAGGAAATGGGCAACCACGGGAGTGGTGAGATCTTCTAAGCAAACTTTCACAGCAAATTCAGATAGCATAATAGCATCAGATATATCTTTGTCAGACAACACTGAACCTGATTGATCTTGAGCTTGAGCTTGTACTACATCAGACTTTTCTTGAACTGCTGGAAGGGAGGCTGGAGGCTTTGAGGCATCTTCACAGAACATCTCCCCCTGCCTGATTTCAGTGGAAACTGAAACCAGGCCCCTTGAAGAAGAGGGCTTAGTAGATTTAGAAAGAGATTGGATGGAAGCAGTCAAGGAGACAATGGAGGAGGCAAGTGGAGCAATTGCCTCTTCAATCATGATTTTGATTGAAGGGGTAATCAACTCCAGAATGCCAGAAATTAATGCTGGGGTGATCTCAAAGATGATGGAAGTGTAGTGGATGGAGATGCAGCAGAGATGGTTGTAGTGTTAACTGGAGTTCGAATGGGAGATGGAGCTGGAGAGTTAACAGGCGTGTTAACTGGAGAATGAATAGGGGACTGAGGAGGTGTTTGGAATCCTCTCAGATCATAACAGATCAAAACTAGGAGCAGATATCCTAGCCAGATGAGAAGGAAGAGGAGATGCTGGAGGGGAAGGAAGAATAACCGTGGTTGTTTCTCTAACAGGAGAAGGAGAAAGTCGTACTTCAGCTGAAGTTGATGGAACTTCAACTGAAGCAGACTGCAAAGCAGAAGAAGATGAGGGAAGGGAAGGAGCTGAGCCAGCTTCTTGAGGGTGAGGAGCGACCGAATCAGTCCTGGTGCTCTCTGATGTCGCTGGAGCAACCCCTGTGAGAGCGGGTTTCACAAAAATTCTCTTCCACTTAGAGAACAGATTTGGGTCCATATTCTTGCTACATTTATGGTTGTTGCAACGGAGACCAGCAGCTGATTATACTTTTCCTTCAGGAAAATTCCAATAACCCTTCCGAGGGTAACTTCCTTCTTACTATTCTTTTTTCCTTATCAAATCAAACATTACTCCTGCCCAATCAATCTTTTTCCGATTAACAATTGCACACATCAGTGCAAATTGTTGCTTGTGATATTGTCATGAGCAGAGTGCTTTCCAAGGAGCACTTTTCTGACTAACTCAGCGAGAAATTTAATCTTAAGGGAAAATTGACCTTGAGCAGCTTCGTGGGAATGCCCTCCGCATGTCCCAGCTTAGTCAGCATCCTTCCAAACTCTTGAGCATCTTGCTCATAATCATCTTCACATTAACTAATCTAAAAATATCAGTCAGAAACGCAGAGTTAAAATTACCTCTTCTCCGCCGATGGTGCCAGTCATCGAATCGTCATAGGATGACGAAGTGAAAGCCCATTCCTTGATCTCGGGAATATTTAACTTTATCCTTATCGACATTAATCTTTCTAGACCTTGGTCCCGCCATAACTGATGAATTTCTACAACTCCTGCTTCACAGCTACTGAAGGCGTCAAAATCGACGCTGAAGCCTGCATCGAACTTCACGACAGCTAGTACTGCTGGAGAAACCGCCATGAATTGCTGGAGAATGCGCGAGAAAGACGGAGAAGATGAAGGAGATGAGGTGACAGAAAATCGCAAGCGGGAAAATAGAATACGAAAAGTCCACGCTCCGTCGACGATAAAACCAAAGATCTTTACCTAGGTCGACTATCGGCTTTATATGGGACCGGAGATAGTCGATCTATTTAAAAAGATACTAGACCAGATGGTCGAACGGTCGTTCGACGATCTGTCCAGAAGCAGAGTAGTGGACAATCGTTCGACTATTTCTGTCTTCTCAAACAACAAGTTGTCGTCATCCAGAGATCGACGATGAGCTCGACTTTTGCTCGACTATGGTCGAACGCCGGTCGACGATCTTCAATCAGAGAAACTTTCATCAACCATAGGTCGACGATGGGCTTGACCCGATCTACTATCTTCGAACGTCATTCGACTATCTTCAAACAAGTTTCAACATTGGCAGATATAGTCACACTTAGTCCTCGTCCTTGATCATGCCTATTTGAACTAAAAAGAAACAAGATGCTTCTGTTCATCTAAGGGCTTGGTGAATATATCACCTCTCTGAAGCTCGTGGATATGAACTCAAGACAAATCTTGTTCATTTCCACACAATCTCTCAGGAAATGGTGCCGAATCTCAATGTGCTTCGTTCTAGAGTGTGGCACTGGGTTTTGTGCAATTGAGATAGCACTGTACTATCACACATGATTTTGGTGTTCTTGGTGAGTAACCATAATCCACAAGCTAGTTTTGAATCCACAGGATCTATGAACAACAACTGGCAGCTGCTATATATTCAGCCTCTGCAGTTGAAGTTAAGACAGAAGCCTGCTTCTTACAGAACCAAGAGACCAATCTCTCTCCCAGGAACTGGCAAGTTCCTGAGGTGCTCTTCCTGTCAACTCTGCAACCAGCATAATCAGAATCAGAATACCCAATTAATTCAAATTCTGACTCAGCTGGGTTCCAAAGTCCTAGATTTGGGCATCCCTTCTGGTATCTCAGGATTCTCTTTAGAAGAATCAGATGAGATTCCTTGGGGGTGACCTGGAATCTAGCACAAAGGCATGTAGCAAACCATTATATCTGGCCTACTTGCAGTTAGATACAATAGGAACCAACAATGTCCCTAAAATCTTTTTTGATCAACTGGTTTTGCCGTGATCATCAGAATCAACAACTACATTAGTAGCCATGGGTATAGGCATTGCTGAAGCATCAGCCATCCCATATTTCTTTACCAATTCCTTGGCATATTTGGATTGGGGATGATGAAGACCATCAGCATCTTGCTTAACTTGGAGACCAAGAAAGTAAGACAGCACACCCATACTACTCATCTCAAACTTGGAATGCATCAAGTTGGAAAACTTTTTGCACAGTTTGGGATCAGTGGAGCCAAAAATAATATTATCTACATACACCTGAACTAACAGGATTGTGTCCTTGTGATGCTTGATGAAAGGGTTCTATCAACTACTCCCCTAGTAAAGTTGTGCTCTAACAGGAAACTAGCTAAGGTCTCATACCAGGCTCTAGGAGCTTGCTTTAGTCCATAAAGAGCTTTCTGTAACTTAAACACATGAGGCTGAGATGAAGAAACAAACCTGGTGGTTGTTCAACAAACACCTCTTCCTTAAGCTCACCATTTAGGAATGCACTTTTGACATCCATTTGGAACACTTAAACTTCATGAAGGCTGCATAGGCCAAGAAGATCCTTATTGCTTCTAGCCTTGCAACAGGAGCAAATGTTTGGTCATATTCTATACCTTCCTCCTGTCTGTAGCCCTGACTACAAGCCTAGCTTTATTCCTTACTATAATTCTATTTGCATCCAACTTGTTTCTATACACCCACTTGGTGCCTATGATCAGTTGGCCTTTAGGTCTTGGAACCAAAGTCCAAACTTTACATCTCTCAAACTGATTGAGTTCCTCTTGCATTGCAATGATCTAGTGGGGAATCTAGCTCTACATCTTTAAAGGTGAGGGGCTCAACCTGTGAGAGGAAACAAGCGTGCATCACATCCTGTCTTAATTGTTGTCTTGTTTGCACACCCAGCTGATATGTATCCAATCACTTGAGATGTCGGGTGATCTCTAAGTGTGACAATATCAGCAGGTGGGATGTGATCTTCAGCAACATTTGGGATTAATTCCTCAGGAGGAATTTGATCTACTGTTGTGTGTACAACAACAGCTTCAGCAAATGTCTTCATCACTGTCTGATTCAGTGATCTGAAGAGTTGATAGTTGATGAATTTCTTGAGGGCATCAGGTACCTGCAATGAACTGGAGGAAGGAGAATTTTCCTTCTCCTTGTAAAACACTGAGACTCATCAAAAGACACATGCACAGATTCTTCAATTTTACAGGTTGATTTGTTATAAACCCTATATGCTTTGCTTACTTGGGAATATCCAAGCATGATTCCCCATTGAAGCTTTGCTTCAAATGTTCTAATATATTCTTTATTATTATTATGAAATAAACAATACAACCAAATACTCTAAAATAATTAATTTTAGGTTTCTTTCCCTTAAGCAACTCATTAGGAGTTTTAACACTTAAGCTTGTTATCAAACTTCTATTCAAACATAATGGGCTGTATTAACAGCTTCTGCCCAATAGGAGAGAGGCATGTTACATCTGCCAATAATGTACTAGCAGCTTCAATGAGTGTTTCTATTCTTCCTTCAACTACCCCATTTTGTTGGGGATTCTAGGAGCTGAGAAACTATGTTTGATACCTTCTCTCTCACAAATTCTTGCATGAGAAGAGAGTCAAACTCAGTACCATGATCACTTCTGATCAAGCCCACGTGAGTAGAGTACTCAGTCTGCACACAAAGTAGAAAGTCTGTAAGGGCTTTGAAGTTAATCAGACTTAGTTCTCAAAAAAAGAACCCAACTGAACCTAGAGAAGTCATCTACAATTACTAAGGTGTAATACTTCCTCCTAAACTCTATACATTTATTGGGCCAAAAGGTCCAATGTAATAGATACAGGATTCTAGGAGAATCACTTTATTTACAGATTTAAAGAATTTTTGGTTTGCTTGCCTAGCTGACAAGCCTTGCATAAGCTCTCCTTCTGTAGGGGCAAGAAGGTAAACCTCTAACAAGGTTGTGTTTAGATAACCTAGATATATTTTTAAGGTTAACATGTATTAAGCCTCTTATGACACAAAGAATTATTATTAAGTGTTACTTCATTAAACAGGCAGATTTCAGAATGAGTTGAATTGAAATCTACTAAATAAATATTACCTATTCTAATGCCTACTAAAACAATATATATTATTTAAAGTAATATTGCAAGAGGAGTTAGAAATGAAACCCTGGTAGCCAGCATCACATAGCTGGCTGACTGAGATCAAATTGTGCTTCAGTCCTGTCACATATGCAACTCTCTTGAAAGTGACATCTCCAATTGTGATCCTCTGCCATAGCCTTCTGTCTGACCCTTCTGGAATCTCCAAAGATAACCTTTGGGCCGAGCTTATCTTTGAATTTTGACAGATGATTTTTTTTTCCTGTCATATGCTTGGAGCATCCACTATCCAATACCACTTATTTTGAGTGATTGGATAGCCTTCACCTGCAAGGACATTTATTTAGACAGTGTGTGACCCAGGTAACCTTGGGTCCTTGTTTTTCACATAAGATGTAAGACCCCCTTTTTTTTTCTTTTTCAACCACCGGGGTCTTATGCCCAGAACCGCCGCTTTGCGGTGAATCATCTCGCACCCGGGAAGGTCGTCACTACAATGCGCCGATTCTGCCGGCTTTTCGAAATTACAATAAGTAGCACAATAGTTAGAAGTAAGAACAATGCAGTCCAAAATAAATAAATCACATATATATATAATAAAATTCCCACGAAGGGAGTGTCCACAGAAAACATCAGAGTACGAGATACTAGAAAATAAAAGGGCTCATGCCTGGTACATCAAGTCCTCACTACAAAATCTCTCATGCGAAAGCGAAAACAGAATCTACTCAGAGTCGATCGAGACTCACGGTCCCGGCTGTATGAACTCCGGGCTAGACTGCCCCATCTCTAGGCGCACCGATCTCTGGGGCTGCTCCTCCATGCTGGGCTCCACGATCCCCTAAATGATGCGGTTCGAACCGTTAGTCATTAAAGACTAAGCCATATCATCCCCTACCCTTCCCCCATGGCTCCTAGGTACCGAGCGGAAGGAAAGAAGGGGAAGGACATGAAGGTAGAGATAATCATGAAACAGATGACAGCGGAAACTAATCTAGCAAGTTGAATTCGGTGAGCAGTTATATGAAGGTTATAATAGGTCTAGCAGTAAGAAAAGCAATTATATGAATTTAAACCTTCACTTAGGCGAGATCGCATAAGCAAAAGGGATCTTTTGCAAGGCTCCCATCGTATAAGTGTCCCATACCACTTATACCTTTGGGTGTCGGTTATCAAACAGCAATGGTTGTTATATATTGAAATTAACCTTTGATTTATAAACTTGCCCACACAAGCTTATAGACCAAGGGGTCGTTTTGCAGGTCCTAATGTATAAGCGTCTCATACCACTTATACTTTAGGTGTCAAGGTTTAATGAATCAATTATGCTATGACATGCTAGTGGGTATGATGAAACATGCAAGTGCAACACACACACCCGACTCTGTGCACACAGACCTTTAGTTCCCCCTTTCGGAGCCGTTACCTCCCAGGATACCTCCGTAGTGGCGGACGGAAGCGGTGGGTTGGGCCTCGCCCACCTCAAAACCAGTAAAAGCACCATTGGTCTGACCTATCGTATGCCTCAACGCTTGGTGCACTAAGCGGACGCCTGCGTACTCTTGCCGGCTGGCGCACCGTACTTCTGTTGGCGAAGTGCTAATCACCCCGCCGAGTCAACGATATCGGTGTCGGTGCAATCGAACTCCCCGATATCGAAAGACCCACCACCTTAAACTTTTCCTATTTTATGCACATGCAAGTTTAATCGTAAACACACAAAAACCGAGCCGAAGCTCCCGGACCAGAGCGTCCGTCTCCAAACCAACCGAGCCGAAGCTCCCCGGACCATCCCGTCCGTCTCTAAACCAACCGAGCCGAAGCTCTCATCAATCTTCCTGTGCCAACAGTGTTTGTGAAGAGTGCAGCCCTAACTACTAAGTTACTCTTGTCGGTTTGTTATTACAGTTTACGTTAGCCCAGGACTGCCCCCGATATTCCCCGTGAAGGGCTCTCAAGGGGCACTAAAAACCAAGACGGCGGCATTATGGCCCGAAGTTCCCTTTCGCAAGGCACTTATTATTATTGGTTTATCTCCCTTAGCCCGATTCTCTTCTCATATTATGATAGACTATCCTAGGGTAGTTTTTAACCTTCCTCTCTTCGGGAAAAGCGATCTTTCGCCGAACCCGAGCACCTGTTAACTCTAGCTATCACCACTTCTCGCTACTCTTTATATCCTCCTATAGCGTTCCCTCAACATTTCCATCCAGACAAAATGGTTAACTCCAATGACTTCCTCAGATCATGTCCTAATGTATTTCACAAATTACTATATGCAGACGACCTAGGCTACATGTCGAACCGGTTATACAACGATCCATTACTCATCCAAATGCCCTAAATTATTTACTGGAGACTTACCATGATATAAATGACCTAAGTCCAGAAAATGGAATTTTCCTAATTTATTTGGCATTTAATTAAATTCCTCGAAAATCCCAAGGGCTACCGGTTTGAACATGAACTACCCTAAGTTCTCATGCAAGATGTCCAGCAAATTTATAATAAATACTAGGTTATCTCAATAGATTAAATCCTAAGTATCATAATTTTTCTATCAATAAAGGGCATGAAAACTATTTTAGAAATAATCTCTAACTTCTGTTGTTTATGAATCAAGTACAGAAAATATTCTTCCAAAATTATAAATAATTTATGCCATGCAGATAAAGGCCTAAAATTAGCACTGGCCAAGTCTCATAATTTTCCAGCAAGTAATTTATCCATAATTAATTTTAAACATAAGAGCCCTTTCTATCATCTGTGAGTAAAGTACTAGATTTACTCAACATAAAATTCTATGAAAATCCAGAGATCAATGTTCTACTAGGCAAGATCTAAATCCAGAATTTTAACTGATTATAATTAATTTAAAGCCTCGAAATAATTAAAACAACAAGTCGGGCAAATAATCCTTTAACAAATGAAGTATAATAATTATCAATCATAAAATTCAGGAAAATTATCATAAGTCTATAACATCCTAAAACTCCCTCCCCCGAGTTTCATAATTTTTTGATTAGATTTAGTGCTTAAAATATCTAAAATACATATTAATCCTAAAGCTAAAATCTCAACTTCCGAGGTACCTAATTACCTCCAATGCCTTCACCATTTCAACCAGAGAGTTTACAGCATATCAAGCCACTCTCCTCCAAATTTCAAGGGCATACAAGAGCTTTTGCTCATATGTCCTTCACAAACCTCAAACTGCCACACACTGGGTTTGAGCCGATCTCTTAGGGTAAAATCCACCCTAATCCACACCATGTTACCCAAGAGGATAGACATAGACTCAACAAATCAGTGGCCACAACTTCAGCCTCATTTGAGGAGATTTGTCCACTCCATTTCCAATTGTACTTTTCCCCAAAGTACCCCTCACCAAGACCTATCTAGGACTTGATACTTCCCTATTCAAAACTCGACCAATTGAGTTGAAATTTTGTACAGATCTTAACATTGATGCCAGGGACCACCACCCAAAATTTGGGGGAGTTTGGACTTAATTTCATCTCCTAATTAATTTTATAATGTTTATTAAAATTTTACAAAAACATTAGCCAAAAGTTCTCCAAAAATTCTCATTTTTGGACAGCCTCTCGACATACATATTATAGACCTCCAGCCCAAATTTTAAGTCATTTGGACATGTTATGAGCCGTGGGCAACCATTTCAATTTCTGGTTAGCCTAGGTCTTGATCCCACCAAAATGAGTGCTGTGGTCAAACCACTCACCCAAAATGAATAAAATCAATTTTAAATTAAAGTAGACCCAGAGGACTACAACTTTTGTGACTGGTCATTTTTCCTAATTCGGCCTCTAAGTGCCTCGTTTTGCAGCCTCAAAGTACATTCAAATAATCTATTTTTCCATTATGTAATACATAATAATCCATGTATTATAATATTGATTTTACTGTTCATCTTCTTCATGAACCCGAAAACAGACAGAAAGCCATTTTTCCTGTAAGCATTCCGTGATCCGTCGCCGGGTGTTCGGTCACTTCCCTGGCCAGCCACCACCACCACCACCTCCGTTGAGGCGATGGCTAGCGGTCGGCGGCGGTTTGGCCGCCGGAGGTGGCGGTTTCCGGCGAACTCAAAAATACCATTTTCATGGTTTTCCCATGAAAACGAGAGACGGGTCCGGCTCCGTTGAGCGCGAACTTCTTTTCTAAGAATCCTAAGATCTACCCATGAAAAAGAAGGAGCAGAGGAGGACCTTGTTCGTGGTTTGAAGGCGAGAAGAACGACGGGGTGCCATGGCGCGGAGGTGGCGTTGCTGAACTTCTCCTACAGCAAGAACAAGGCTCTGATCTGATTACTTGAGCATGTAACCTTCTCCTCTTGCCCCAAGTGGGTTTTTATAAGTCAGAAAGTGGGAAGATGAATGGGTAAAGCCTTAATGGCCATGAAGGTTCTTCCCCTTAACGTTTCGGTTACAGTGAAGGGATAAGAAGCGGTGGAAACTGAACAGGTGTGTCCAGCTGGCGGCTTCCTATTGGATCATATCTTCCTCATTTATTATATAATTACAGAAGGAAAACGGCCTGAAATTACTCCTGGTGTAACTTCCCACACCAGCATTTATTTCTACGCGTGTTAAAATAATTTCGGGCCTGAACCGTCGTTTCGGCCAATGTCACGGGCGTGACACATGGGTCACGGGCGTGATAGGCCCAGATAGCCAATTCTGGGCTCGACGATCGTCGAACTGAGATCGACGATCGTCGATGGGTGGTCACGGGCGTGACACCTTAGGTCACGGGCGTGACAGGCCCGTGTGGTAAATTCTGGGCCGACGATCGTCGATTTGAGATCGACGGTCATCGAATGGTGGTCACGCCCTAGGTCACGGGCGTGACACCTAGGTCACGGGCGTGACAGGCCCGAATGGCGATTTCTGAGGTCGACGGGCGCCGAAGGCTGGTCACGCCCTAGGTCACGGGCGTGACACTTATGTCACGGGCATGACATGCCCGGGCCGCAAGCTCGACGATCGTCTCACGGCGATCAACGATCGTCGATGGGGTCACGCCCTTAGTCACGGGCGTGACACCTTGGTCACGGGCGTGACATGCCCAGACAGCACGTTCAATGATCGTCTCGTGGAGATCGACGGTCGTCGAAGTAGTCACGCCCAAGTCACGGGCGTGACGGGTCGGTCACGGGCGTGACCAACCCGTGACCCGAAAATATTGATCGCTCTATTTCGAATTTTGGGCTTCCTAGGGTTCCGTTACGACCAAACGACTCCTAGGGGTCTAGCCGGAAATGGGATGTTACAAATCCCAATAAACAAAACAAAAATTTCGTCCCCGAAATTAAGGTTGAGCCTACGGGGATTTCTATCGGAATAAATTAAACTTGTAACATCCCATACGATCTTCCTGTTGGGTTTAGGCGACTATTCGTTCGATAAACGAAGACAATTTCCCCAATAAACAAAAGATTAGCCCCTACCTTTCTGATTGGGTGCGCATGCTTAGGTCTTGAATCTTCCTTATCTAGTCTTAACAATCCAAAACAAGAAGGCAATCTATAGTATACCGAGAGGTGGTGAGATGTACCTGACTGAACAACTCCGGGTATCTTTGCCTCATCAGATCCTGCGGTTCCCAGGTGTGCTCCTCCTGACCGTGGTTTCTCCACAAAACCTTGACTAAGGGAATCTTCTTGCGGCGCAAGATCCGTACTCCTGGTCGTCGATCCGAACCGGCTCCAAGTGAACAGATCGGTCTGAAGCTACCGGCCCTTCTGTGGTCAAAATCCGCTGTTCCGGGCGTAGTAGAGCCCTCCTCAGCGAAGAAATGTGGAAGACGTCGTGTAGAGCTGCCAGCTCTGGCGGCAACTCTAGCCTGTAGGCTAGGGGTCCGATCCGCTCCAGGATCCGGTAAGGGCCCATATACCTAGGGCTGAGCTTCTTCCTCCGACCGCGCACCCGTGAGACTCCGTGCATGGGCCGGATCTTCAGGAACACTTGATCTCCTACCCGAAACTCCACCTGACGATGTCAAGCGTCATAGTATTTAGCCTGTCTGCTCTGTGCCTCCAACATCCTATCTCTGATCAGTCTCACCTGAGCCTCGGTGTCTTCCACAAAATCCGATCCCAACACCTTCGGATCCTCGTCCTGAACCCAAGAAAGCAGGGTTCTACATCTTCTTCCATACAAGGCTTCATATGGTGCCATCCTGATGCTGGACTGGTAGCTATTATTATAGGAGAACTCGACCAACGGTAACATCTTCTCCCACGGCTCCCCTCGGTCCAATATACATAATCGTAGTAAGTCCTCCAAGGTCCGGTTGGTGCGCTCGGTCTGCTCGTCCGTCTGAGGGTGGAAGGCCGTGCTAAAAGTCAACCGGGTGCCCAAATATGCCTGCACTGACCGCCACTCCCTGGATGTAAACCGTCCATCGCGGTCCGACACTATCGTCCGGGGCACGCCATGATATCGGTCATACTGCTCCACAAACTTCCGTACCAGCACTCCCACCGAGTCATCCTTCCTGATCGGTACAAAGCGGGCCACCTTCGTCAACCGATCGACAATCACCCAAATCGCGTTCCCCGTCCGAGACCGGGGAAGACCATGTATAAAATCCATCGCTATATCGTCAAACTTCCACTCCGGCACCGGGAGTGGCTGCAACAATCCTGCGAGATTCCTGCACTCCGCCTTCACCAGCTGACATGCTTCGCAATGGGTCACGAAGTACGTAATGTCCTTCTTCATGCCCGGCCAAAACATCGTCCTCTTCAAATCAGCGGTCATCTTTGTGATCCCCGGGTGCACAGAGTACCGGCTGCAATGCGCCTCCGTCATAATATCTCTCGGATCTGGCCTCCTGCGGGTATATATACTCTGCCTCTGAAATGTAGCAGACCATCTCTCAGGGAATAATCTCCTGTCGAACCCTCCTCCAAGGCTTGGAACATCGGCTCTGCCCACGCATCTGTCCTCTGTCCGTCCCGAATGCGATCCCGTATATCGTCTATGGCAACCATCGATGTCAGGTACTCCCTGTACAGCTCTGGATCATCCTCGGACACTAGGGATATCTGCATATCCCTGAATGATCGGACTAGCTCCATGGACATAACTTGGGGCCCAGCTTCGGAAGTGGCCGCTCTCCGACTCAACGCGTCGGCCACCACGTTTGCCTTCCCTGGATGGTAATGCATCTCATACTGGTAATCTGCTAAGAACTCCACCCAGCGCCTCTGCCTGATATTCAGCTCCTTCTGCGTGTCCACGTATTTTAAGTTCTTGTGGTCGGAGAAGATATCGCAGTGGACTCCATAAAGATAATGACGCCAGACCTTCAGAGCAAAAACGACCGCTCCCATCTCGAGGTCGTGCACCGGGTAGTTCCTCTCATGGGTCTTCAGCTGGCGGGAGGCATATGCTATGACGTGTCCGTTCTGCATCAGCACCGCTCCCATCCCTTGGTATGATGCGTCGGTATACACCTGGAATCCTTCCTTCCCAGATGGAAGGGTCAGAATAGGGGCTGAGATGAGTCGGTCCTTCAGCTCCTGGAAGGCCGCCTGGCATCGCGGGGTCCAAACGAAAGGTGCCTCCTTCTTCGTCAAAGATGTGAGGGGGAGGGCAATCTGAGAGAACCCCTCCACGAACTTCCGGTAGTAACCGGCAAGTCCCAAGAAACTGCGTACATCGGTGGCTGTCTTCAACTGCGGACAATCTCGAACTGCCCGAATCTTTGCCGGATCCACTGCCAACCCGGCTCCGCTGATAATGTGGCCCAGGAAAGCCACCTCCTTCAACCAAAACTGACACTTGCTGAATTTGGCATAAAGGTGATGCTCCCGCAACCTCTCCAAAGTCAGTGCCAGATGCCGAGTGTGCTCCTCCTCCGTCCTAGAGTAGATCAGGATGTCGTCTATGAATACTATGACGAACACATCCAAGTAGGCCTCGAAAACCCGGTTCATGAGACTCATGAACGCCGACGGAGCATTCATGAGCCCGAAGGGCATCACGGTGAACTCATACAGGCCATATCTGCTACTGAAGGCCGTCTTCGGGATATCCTCCTCCTGGATCCGTAGCTGGTAGTATCCTGACCTCAAGTCCAGTTTCGAGAAATAATGGGCTCCCTCCAGCTGGTCAAACAATTCGTCTATCCGTGGGAGCGGATAGGTATTCCGGACGGTCAGCCTGTTTAGTGCTCGATAATCGATGCACAGTCGGTGTGTCCCATCCTTCTTCTTCACGAATAGGACCGGTGCTCCCCATGGCGAGGAACTCGGTCTAACAAATCCTGCCTCAACCAATTCCTGCAACTGAGTCCGAAACTCTGCCAACTCCTTTGGGGCCATTCGATAAGGGGCCCTAGACGCCGGCTTGGCTCCCGGCACAAGCTGTATCCGAAAGTCCTGCTCTCGGTGTGGAGGTAGTCCTTGCAGTTTCTCTGGAAAGACGTCAGCGAAATCTCGCACCACCGGATGTCTGTCACCAACTCCTTAACTTCCTCCATCTCAAATAGAATCTGATAGACCTCCTCTCCCTGCAGATGGGCCTTAACGGCCTGTACCGAAGATAAGAGTATACGAGAGACGGGTCTTATACCTTCGATGGTAATGAAAGAGTCCCCGTGTCTCACGGTGATCCTCTTCGCCTGGCAGTCAATCTGGGCATGGTTCCAGTGCAGCCATACCATGCCCAGGATCATGTCGTAGTCCGTCAGCTTCAAAATCGTCGCTGGAGCCTCGAATGCCTTTCCACCAATTTCCGCCTCCATATTACAGTGATCCGTGGTAAGGAGCTCAGATCCATCCGGTAGTCGCACCCTCATCCTCGAGCCTGTGAACCGCTCCACACCTTCTAGTCCTTCTACGAACGTCTCCGACACGAAGGAGTGGGTAGCTCCAGTATCAAAAAGTGTGCGGGCAGGCTTGCCGCTGATGAAGACTATACCTGGGGTGATTAAATATCTTAGGGTCCTATAAAGAATTTTCTTTCTTTGTTAATCTATCTAGTGCGGTTCAAAGTTTTAACAACTTAAAGGGAAATTTTATGAAAATGAAAGAGCATAGCAGCGTACCTGCGATGACCTGCTCCGGATTCCGAGGCTGCGCAAGGTCCAAAGCGTATACCTGCTCTCTTCCTTGTCTACGATCTTCCCCCTGGTATCCTCGACCGCGACCGCGTCCTCGGCCTCCATAATACTGAGCTGGTGGGTCGCCCTGATGTGCTGGAGGTGGTGCCCCCCTCATGGGGCAGTTCCTCCGAATGTGCCCAATCTGATGACAAAGAAAACACTCTGGTGGGGGAAACGCCATTCCCCCGAGTCTCGGCATCTCCTGCATCCGAAGAGGGGGAGGGGCTAATACCACCTGTTCCCTCGGCTCCTGCCTCACGTCCTGACGAGGCTGGTCCTCCGTCCTCCTCCCCGCTGGTACAGCACCTCGCCGCTGGTCATTTCTAACTCTCCTTCCTGATCCTCTGCTGGCCGTTTCCGGCCCCGGGTGACGTGCCAATCTGCCTCAATCCTTTTGGCCATCTCCAAGATCCGGGAGATGGGCCCGTCAGATACAAACAACAGAGCCTCCCTCAAGTCCTCCGCAGGCCCTTATAGAACCTCCTGATATACCCTGCCTCGTCCAGCTGGTAGGAATCTGCGTACCGAGCTAGATGGTCAAACTCTCGATGGTACTCCACCACGGTCCGGGTACCCTGCTTCAACTGTAAGAACCGCTCCTCCAAATCATCCCTAGCCGACTGCGGAACGAAATGCTCCAGCAGAGCGGCCCTGAACTCCTCCCAGGTAACCTCTGCAACCTCCCTGTCGGCAAATGTCGTGTCCAACAGCGTCTTCCACCACCTCTTTGCATGGGACTCCAGGCAGGAGATAACCAGAGCCACCTCTCCTCCCAGGGACACCGTATCCCGGTCAGCATCTCGTACATGATATCTAGCCACTCTTCCGTCCGAACCGCCGACTCTGTCCCCAAGTAGGACGGGGGAGCCAGCCCTCGGAAGATGCTTAGCCAGTTGGCCCCCGGATTTGGCTGCGGGGCCGGAATCTGCTGGGCCCTGAAGGCCTCCAGGATAGCAGTCAGGGTTTGTCCCATGTCTGACTGAAGGAAAGGAGTGGGGGCCGGTGGGGGTGGTGCAACATCCTGAGCCTGTTGAACTCCACCTTGTGGCGTAATCCGTGCTGGAGGCTGCGTAATAAAAACACACGCTGAGAAAACGTTCAAATATTACATAAAGGTGGACAATTATATGTGATCCCCATATGGGCACACCACTGCTTCCGCTGCTTAGTTTGTCCCAAACTAAACTCGAGCGGGGGTGATCCAGGGTTTGTGGACTACTACTTCCTTCTGATCGATGTTTACCCCTCTGATACCACTTCTAAGACCCCTTTTTTTTTCTTTTTCAACCACCGGGGTCTTATGCCCAGAACCGCCGCTTTGCGGTGACACCTTCGCACCCGGAAGGTCGTCACTACAATGCGCCGATTCTGCCGGCCTTTTCGATCACAATAAGTAGCACAATAGTTGAAGTAAGAACAATGCAGTCCATAATAAATAAATCACATATATATATAATAAAATCTCCACGAAGGGAGTGTCCACAGAAAACATCAGAGTACGATGATATAGAAATAAAAGGGCTCATGCCCGGTACATCAAGTCCTCACTACAAAATCTCTTTTGCGAAAGAGAAAACAGAATCTACTCAGAGTCGAGACTCACGGTCCCGGCTGTATGAACTTCGGAGCTAGACTGCCCATCTCTAGGCGCACCGATCTCTGGGGCTGCTCCTCCATGCTGGGCTCCACGATCCCCTAAATGATGCGGTTCGAAAACCGTTAGTCATAAAGACTAAGCCCTATCATCCCCTACCCCTTCCCCCATGGCTCCTAGGTACCGAGCGGAGAGGAAGAAAGGGAAGGACATGAAGGTAGAGATAATCATGAAACAGATGGCAGCGGAAACTAATCTAGCAAGTTGAATTCGGTGAGCAGTTATATGAAGGTTATAATAGGTCTAACAGTAAGAAAAGCAATTATATGAATTTAAACCTTCACTTAGGCGAGATCGCATAAGCAAAAGGGATCTTTTGCAAGTCTCCCATCGTATAAGTGTCCCATACCACTTATACCTTGGGGTGTCGGTTATCAAACAGCAATGGTTGTTATATATTGAAATTAACCTTTGATTTTATAAACTTGCCCACACAAGCTTATAGACCAAGGGGTCGTTTTGCAGGTCCTAATGTATAAGCGTCCCATACCACTTATCCTTTAGGTGTCAAGGTTTAATGAATCAATTATGCTATGACATGCTAGTGGGTATGATGAACATGCAAGTGCAACACACACACCCGACTCTGTGCACACAGACCTTTAGTTCTCCCTTTCAGAGCCGTTACCACCCAGGATACCTCCGTAGTGGCGGACGGAAGTGGAGGGTTGGGCCTCGCCCACCTCAAAACCAGTAAAAGCACCACTGGTCTGACCTATCGTACGCCTCAACGCTTGGTGCACTAAGCGGACGCCTGCGTACTCTTGCCGGCTGGCGCACCGGACTTCTGTTGGCGAAGTGCTAATCACCCCGCCGAGTCAACGATATCGGTGTCGGTGCAATCGAACTCCCCGATATCGAAAGACCCACCACCTTAACTTTTCCTATTTTATGCACATGCAAGCTTAATCGTAAACACACAAAAACCGAGCCGAAGCTCCCGGACCAGAGCGTCCGTCTCCAAACCAACCGAGCCGAAGCTCCCGGACCATCCCGTCCGTCTCTAAACCAACCGAGCCGAAGCTCTCATCAATCTTCCTGTGCCAACAGTGTTTGTGAAGTGTGCAGCCCTAACTACTAAGTTACTCTTATCGGTTTGTTATTACAGTTTACGTTAGCCCAAGACTGCCCCCGGTATTCCCCGTGAAGGGCTCTCAAGGGGCACTAGGAACCAAGACGGCGGCATTACGGCCCGAAGTTCCCTTTCACAAGGCACTTATTATTATTAGTTTATCTCCCTTAGCCCGATTCCCTTCTAATATTATGATAGACTATCCTAGGGTAGTTTTTAACCTTCCTCTCTTCGGGAAAAGCGATCTTTCGCCGAACCCGAGCACCTCTTAACTCTAGCTATCACCACTTCTCGCTACTCTTTATATCCTCCTATAGCGTTTCCCTCCACATTTCCATCCAGACAAAATGGTTAACTCCAATGACTTCCTCAGATCATGTCCTAATGTATTTCACAAATTACTATATGCAGACCGACCTAGGCTACATGTCGAACCGGTTATACAACGATACATTACTCATCCAAATGCCCTAAATTATTTACAGGAGACTTACCATGATATAAATGACCTAAGTCCAGAAAATGGAAATTTTCCTAATTTATTTGGCATTTAATTAAATTCCTCGAAAATCCCAAGGGCTACTGGTTTGAACATGAACTACCCTAAGTTCTCATGCAAGATGTCCAGCAAATTTATGATAAATACTAGGTTATCTCAATAGATTAAATCCTAAGTATCATAATTTTTCTATCATTAAAAGGGCATGAAAACTATTTTAGAAATAATCTCTAACTTCTGTTATTTATGAATCAAGTACAGAAAATATTCTTCCAAAAATTATAAATAATTTATGTCATGCAGATAAAGACCTAAAATTAGCACTGGCCAAGTCTCATAATTTTCCAGCAAGAAATTTATCCATAATTAATTTTTAAACATAAGAGCCCTTTCTATCATCTGTGAGTAAAGTACTAGATTTACTCAACATAAAATTCTATGAAAATCCAGAGATCAATGTTCTACTAGGCAAGATCTAAATCCAGAATTTTAACTGATTATAATTAATTTAAAGCCTCCAAATAATTAAAACAACAAGTCGGGCAAATAATCCTTTAACAAATGAAGTATAATAATTATCAATCATAAAATTCCAGGAAAATTATCATAAGTCTAAAACATCCTAAAACTCCCTCCCCCCGAGTTTCATAATTTTTTGATTAGATTTAGTGCTTAAAATATCTAAAATACATATTAATCCTAAAGCTAAATCTCAACTTCCGAGGTACCTAATTACCTCCAATGCCTTCACCATTTCAACCAGAGAGTTTACAGCATATCAAGCCACTCTCCTCCAAATTTCAAGGGCATACAAGAGTTTTGCTCCTATGTCCTTCACAAACCTCAAACTGCCACACACTGGGTTTGAGCCGATCTCTTAGGGTAAAATCCACCCTAATCCACACCATGTTACCCAAGAGGGTAGACATAGACTCAACAAATCAGTGGCCACAACTTCAGCCTCATTTGAGGAGATTTGTCCACTCCATTTCCAATTGTACTTTTCCCCAAAGTACCCCTCACCAAGACCTTTCTAGGACTTGATACTTCCCTATTCAAAACTCGACCAATTGAGTTGAAATTTTGTACAGATCTTAACATTGATGCCAGGGACCACCACCCAAAATTTGGGGGAGTTTGGACTTAATTTCATCTCCTAATTAATTTTATAATGTTTATTAAAATTTTACAAAAACTTTAGGCAAAAGTTCTCCAAAAATTCTCATTTTTGGACAGCCTCTCGACATACATATTATAGACCTCCAGCCCAAATTTAAGTCATTTGGACATGTTATGAGCCGTGGGCAACCATTTCAATTTCTGGTTAGCCTAGGTCTTGATCCCACCAAAATGAGTGCTGTGGTCAAACCATCACCCAAAATGAATAAAATCAATTTTAAATTAAAGTAGACCCAGAGGACTACAACTTTTGTGACTGGTGATTTTTCCTAATTCGGCCTCTAAGTGCCTCGTTTTGCAGCCTCAAAGTACATTCAAATAATCTATTTTTCCATTATGTAATACATAATAATCCATGTATTATAATATTGATTTTACTGTTCATCTTCTTCATGAACCCGAAAACAGACAGAAAGCCATTTTTCCTGTAAGCATTCCGTGATCCGACGCCGGCCGTTCGGTCACTTCCCTGGCCAGCCACCACCACCACCACCTCCGTTGAGGCGATGGCTAGCGGTCGGCGGTGGTTTGGCCGCGGAGGTGGCGGTTTCCGGCGAACTCAAAAAACCATTTTCATGGTTTTCCCATGAAAACGAGAGACGGGTCCGGCTCCGTTGAGCTCGAACTTCTTTCTAAGAATCCTAAGATCTACCCATGAAAAAGAAGGAGCAGAGGAGGACCTTGTTCGCGGTTTGAAGGCGAGAAGAACGACGGGGTGCCATGGCGCGGAGGTGGCGTTGCTGAACTTCTCCTACAACAAGAACAAGGCACTGATCCGATTACTTGAGCGTGTAACCTTCTCCTCTTGCCCCAAGTGGGCTTTTATAAGTCTGAAAGTGGGAAGAAGAATGGGTAAAGCCTTAATGGCCATGAAGGTTCTTCCCCTTAACGTTTCGGTTACAGTGAAGGGATAAGAAGCGGTGGAAACTGAACAGGTGTGTCCAGCTGGCGGCTTCCTATTGGATCATATCTTCCTCATTTATTATATAATTACAGAAGGAAAACGGCCTGAAATTACTCCTGGTGTAACTTCCCACACCAACATTTATTTCCACGCGTGTTAAAATAATTTCGGGCCTGAACCGTCGTTTCGGCCAATGTCACGGGCGTGACACATGGGTCACGGGCGTGACAGGCCCGGATAGCCAATTCTGGGCTCGACGATCGTCGAACTGAGATCGACGATCGTCGATGGGTGGTCACGGGCGTGACACCTTAGGTCACGGGCGTGACAGGCCCGTGTGGTAAATTCTGGGCCGACGATCGTCGATTTGAGATCGACGGTCATCGAATGGTGGTCACGCCCTAGGTCACGGGCGTGAAACCTAGGTCACGGGCGTGACAGGACCGAACGGCGATTTCTGAGGTCGACGGGCGTCGAACTGAGCTCGACGGGCGCCGAAGGCTGGTCACGCCTAGGTCACGGGCGTGACACTTATGTCACGGGCGTGACATGCCCAGGCCGCAAGCTCGACGATCGTCTCACGGCGATCAACGATCGTCGATGGGGTCACGCCCTTAGTCATGGGCGTGACACCTTGGTCATGGGCGTGACATGCCCAGACAGCACGTTCAACGATCGTCTCGTGGAGATCGACGGTCGTCGGAGTAGTCACGCCCAAGTCACGGGCGTGACGGGTCGGTCAAGGGCGTGACCAACCCGTGACCCGAAAATATTGATCGCTCTATTTCGAATTTTGGGCTTCCTAGGGTTCTGTTACGACCAAACGACTCCTAGGGGTCTAGCCGGAAATGGGATGTTACAAATCCCAATAAACAAAACAAAAATTTCGTCCCCGAAATTAAGGTTGAGCCTACGGGGATTTCTATCGGAATAAATTAAACTTGTAACATCCCATACGATCTTCCTGTTGGGTTTAGGCGACTATTCGTTCGATAAACGAAGACAATTTCCCCAATAAACAAAAGATTAGCCCCTACCTTTCTGATTGGGTGCGCATGCTTAGGTCTTGAATCTTCCTTATCTAGTCTTAACAATCCAAAACAAGAAGGCAATCTATAGTATACCGAGAGGTGGTGAGATGTACCTGACTGAACAACTCCGGTATCTTTGCCTCATCAGATCCTGCGGTTCCCAGGTGTGCTCCTCCTGACCGTGGTTTCACCACAGAACCTTGACTAAGGGAATCTTCTTACGGCGCAAGATCCGTACTCCCTGGTCGTCGATCCGAACCGGCTCCAAGTGAACAGATCGGTCTGAAGCTACCGGCCCTTCTGTGGTCAAAATCCGCTGTTCCGGGCGTAGTAGAGCCCTCCTCAGCGAAGAAATATGGAAGACGTCGTGTAGAGCTGCCAACTCTGGCAGCAACTCTAGCCTGTAGGCTAGGGGTCCGATCCGCTCCAGGATCCGGTAAGGGCCCATATACCTAGGGCTGAGCTTCTTCCTCCGACCGCGCACCCGTGAGACTCCGTGCATGGGCCGGATCTTCAGGAACACTTGATCTCCTACCCGAAACTCCACCTGACGATGTCGGGCGTCATAGTATTTAGCCTGTCTGCTCTGTGCCTCCAACATCCTATCTCTGATCAGTCTCACCTGAGCCTCGGTGTCTTCCACAAAATCCGATCCCAACACCTTCGGATCCTCGTCCTGAACCCAAGAAAGCAGGGTTCTACATCTTCTTCCATACAAGGCTTCATATGGTGCCATCCTGATGCTGGACTGGTAGCTATTATTATAGGAGAACTCGACCAACGGTAACATCTTCTCCCACGGCTCCCCTCGGTCCAATATACATAATCGTAGTAAGTCCTCCAAGGTCCGGTTGGTGCGCTCGGTCTGCCCGTCCGTCTGAGGGTGGAAGGCCGTGCTAAAAGTCAACCGGGTGCCCAAATATGCCTGCACTGACCGCCACTCCCTGGATGTAAACCGTCCATCGAGGTCCGACACTATCGTCCGGGGCACGCCATGATATCGGACATACTGCTCCACAAACTTCCGTACCAGCACTCCCACCGAGTCATCCTTCCTGATCGGTACAAAGCGGGCCACCTTCGTCAACCGATCGACAATCACCCAAATCGAGTCGTTCCCCGTCCGAGACCGGGGAAGACTATGTATAAAATCCATCGCTATATCGTCAAACTTCCACTCCGGCACCGGGAGTGGCTGCAACAATCCTGCGGGATTCCTGCACTCCGCCTTCACCAGCTGACATGCTTCGCAATGGGTCACGAAGTACGTAATGTCCTTCTTCATGCCCGGCCAAAACATCGTCCTCTTCAAATCAGCGGTCATCTTTGTGATCCCCGGGTGCACAGAGTACCGGCTGCAATGCGCCTCCGTCATAATATCCTCTCGGATCTGGCCTCCTACGGGTATATATACCCTGCCTCTGAAATGTAGCAGACCATCTCTCAGGGAATAATCTCCTGTCGAACCCTCCTCCAAGGCTTGGAACATCGGCTCTGCCCACGCATCTGTCCTCTGTCCGTCCCGAATGCGATCCCGTATATCGTCTATGGCCACCATCGATGTCAGGTACTCCCTGTACAGCTCTGGATCATCCTCGGACACTAGGGATATCTGCATATCCCTGAATGATCGGACTAGCTCCATGGACATAACTTGGGGCCCAGCTTCGGAAGTGGCCGCTCTCCGACTCAACGCGTCGGCCACCACGTTTGCCTTCCCTGGATGGTAATGCATCTCATACTGGTAATCTGCTAAGAACTCCACCCAGCGCCTCTGCCTGATATTCAGCTCCTTCTGCGTGTCCACGTATTTTAAGTTCTTGTGGTCGGAGAAGATATCGCAGTGGACTCCATAAAGATAATGACGCCAGACCTTCAGAGCAAAAACGATCGCTCCCATCTCGAGGTCGTGCACCGGGTAGTTCCTCTCATGGGTCTTCAGCTGGCGGGAGGCATATGCTATGACGTGTCCGTTCTGCATCAGCACCGCTCCCATCCCTTGGTATGATGCGTCGGTATACACCTGGAATCCTTCCTTCCCAGATGGAAGGGTCAGAATAGGGGCTGAGATGAGTCGGTCCTTCAGCTCTTGGAAGGCCGCCTGGCATCGCGGGGTCCAAACGAAAGGTGCCTCCTTCTTCGTCAAAGATGTGAGGGGGAGGGCAATCTGAGAGAACCCCTCCACGAACTTCCGGTAGTAACCGGCAAGTCCCAAGAAACTGCGTACATCGGTGGCTGTCTTCAACTGCGGCCAATCTCGAACTGCCCGAATCTTTGCCGGATCCACTGCCAACCCGGCTCCGCTGATAATGTGGCCCAGGAAAGCCACCTCCTTCAACCAAAACTGACACTTGCTGAATTTGGCATAAAGGTGATGCTCCCGCAACCTCTCCAAAGTCAGTGCCAGATGCCGAGTGTGCTCCTCCTCCGTCCTAGAGTAGATCAGGATGTCGTCTATGAATACTATGACGAACACATCCAAGTAGGCCTCGAAAACCCGGTTCATGAGACTCATGAACGCCGACGGAGCATTCGTGAGCCCGAAGGGCATCACGGTGAACTCATACAGGCCATATCTGCTACTGAAGGCCGTCTTCGGGATATCCTCCTCCTGGATCCGTAGCTGGTAGTATCCTGACCTCAAGTCCAGTTTCGAGAAATAATGGGCTCCCTCCAGCTGGTCAAACAATTCGTCTATCCGTGGGAGCGGATAGGTATTCCGGACGGTCAGCCTGTTTAGTGCTCGATAATCGATGCACAGTCGGTGTGTCCCATCCTTCTTCTTCACGAATAGGACCGGTGCTCCCCATGGCGAGGAACTCGGTCTAACAAATCCTGCCTCAACCAATTCCTGCAACTGAGTCCGAAACTCTGCCAACTCCTTTGGGGCCATTCGATAAGGGGCCCTAGACGCCGGCTTGGCTCCCGGCACAAGCTGTATCCGAAAGTCCTGCTCTCGGTGTGGAGGTAGTCCTTGCAGTTTCTCTGGAAAAACGTCAGCGAAATCTCGCACCACCGGGATGTCTGTCACCAACTCCTTAACTTCCTCCATCTCAAATAGAATCTGATAGACCTCCTCTCCCTGCAGATGGGCCTTAACGGCCTGTACCGAAGATAAGAGTATACGAGAGACGGGTCTTATATCTTCGATGGTAATGAAAGAGTCCCTGTGTCTCATGGTGATCCTCTTCGCCTGGCAGTCAATCTGGGCATGGTTCTAGTGCAGCCATACCATGCCCAGGATCAGGTCGTAGTCCGTCAGCTTCAAAATCATCGCTGGAGCCTCGAATGCCTTTCCACCAATTTCCGCCTCCATATTACAGTGATCCGTGGTAAGGAGCTCAGATCCATCCGGTAGTCACACCCTCATCCTCGAGCCTGTGAACCGCTCCACACCTTCTAGTCCTTCTACGAACGTCTCCGACACGAAGGAGTGGGTAGCTCCAGTATCAAAAAGTGTGCGGGCAGGCTTGCCGCTGATGAAGACTATACCTGGGGTGATTAAATATCTTAGGGTCCTATAAAGAATTTTCTTTCTTTGTTAATCTATCTAGTGCGGTTCAAAGTTTTAACAACTTAAAGGGAAATTTTATGAAAATGAAAGAGCATAGCAGCGTACCTGCGATGACCTGCTCCGGATTCCGAGGCTGCGCAAGGTCCAAAGCGTATACCTGCTCTCTTCCTTGTCTATGATCTTCCCTGGTATCCTCGACCGCGACCGCATCCTCGGCCTCCATAATACTGAGCTGGTGGGCCGCCCTGATGTGCTGGAGGTGGTGCCCCCCTCATGGGGCAGTTCCTCCGAATGTGCCCAATCTGATGACAAAGAAAACACTCTGGTGGGGGAAACGCCATTCCCCCGGGTCTCGACATCTCCTGCATCCGAAGAGGGGGAGGGGCTAATACCACCTGTTCCCTCGGCTCCTGCCTCACGTCCTGACGAGGCTGGTCCTCCGTCCTCCTCCCCGCTAGTACAGCACCTCGCCGCTGGTCATTTCTACCTCTCCGTCCCTGATCCTCTGCTGGCCGTTTCCGGCCCCGGGTGACGTGCCAATCTGCCTCAATCCTTTTGGCCATCTCCAAGATCCGGGAGATGGGCCCGTCAGATACAAACAACAGAGCCTCCCTTAAGTCCTCCCGCAGGCACTTATAGAACCTCCTGATATACCCTGCCTCGTCCAGCTGGTAGGAATATGTGTACCGAGCTAGATGGTCAAACTCTCGATGGTACTCCACCACGGTCCGGGTACCCTGCTTCAACTGTAAGAACCGCTCCTCCAAATCATCCCTAGCCGACTGCGGAACGAAATGATCCAGCAGAGCGGCCCTGAACTCCTCCCAGGTAACCTCTGCAACCTCCCTGTCGGCAAATGTCGTGTCCAACAGCGTCTTCCACCACCTCTTTGCATGGGACTCCAGGCAGGAGACAACTAGAGCCACCCTCTCCTCCCAGGGACACCGTATCCCGGTCAGCATCTCGTACATGATATCTAGCCACTCTTCCGTCCGAACCGCCGACTCTGTCCCCAAGTAGGACGGGGGAGCCAGCCCTCGGAAGATGCTTAGCCAGTTGGCCCCCGGATTTGGCTGCGGGGCCGGAATCTGCTGGGCCCTGAAGGCCTCCAGGATAGCAATCAGGGTCTGTCCCATGTCTGACTGAAGGAAAGGAGTGGGGGCCGGTGGGGGTGGCGCAACATCCTGAGCCTGTTGAACTCCACCTTGTGGCGTAATCCGTGCTGGAGGCTGCGTAATAAAAACACACGCTGAGAAAACGTTCAAATATTACATAAAGGTGGACAATTTATATGTGATCCCCATATGGGCACACCACTGCTTCCGCTGCTTAGTTCCTTCTGATCGATGTTTACCCCTCTGATACCACTTCTAAGACCCCCTTTTTTTTCTTTTTCAACCACCGGGGTCTTATGCCCAGAACTGCCGCTTTGCGGTGACACCTTCGCACCCGGGAAGGTCGTCACTACAATGCGCCGATTCTGCCGGCCTTTTCGATCACAATAAGTAGCACAATAGTTGAAGTAAGAACAATGATGTCCACAATAAATAAATCACATATATATATAATAAAATCTCCACGAAGGGAGTGTCCACAGAAAACATCAGAGTACGATGATACTAGAAATAAAAGGGCTCATGCCCGGTACATCAAGTCCTCACTACAAAATCTCTCATGCGAAAGCGAAAACAGAATCTACTCAGAGTCGAGACTCACGGTCCCGGCTGTATGAACTTCGGAGCTAGACTGCCCCATCTCCAGGCGCACCGATCTCTGGGGCTGCTCCTCCATGCTGGGCTCCACGATCCCCTAAATGATGCGGTTCGAAAACCGTTAGTCATAAAGACTAAGCCCTATCATCCCCTACCCCTTCCCCCATGGCTCCTAGGTACCGAGCGGAGAGGAAGAAAGGGAAGGACATGAAGGTAGAGATAATCATGAAACAGATGGCAGCGGAAACTAATCTAGCAAGTTGAATTCGGTGAGCAGTTATATGAAGGTTATAATAGGTCTAACAGTAAGAAAAGCAATTATATGAATTTAAACCTTCACTTAGGCGAGATCGCATAAGCAAAAGGGATCTTTTGCAAGTCTCCCATCGTATAAGTGTCCCATACCACTTATACCTTGGGGTGTCGGTTATCAAACAGCAATGGTTGTTATATATTGAAATTAACCTTTGATTTATAAACTTGCCCACACAAGCTTATAGACCAAGGGGTCGTTTTGCAGGTCCTAATGTATAAGCGTCCCATACCACTTATACTTTAGGTGTCAAGGTTTAATGAATCAATTATGCTATGACATGCTAGTGGTATGATGAAACATGCAAGTGCAACACACACACCCGACTCTGTGCACACAGACCTTTAGTTCCCCCTTTCGGAGCCGTTACCACCCAGGATACCTCCGTAGTGGCGGACGGAAGCGGTGGGTTGGGCCTCGCCCACCTCAAAACCAGTAAAAGCACCACTGGTCTGACCTATCATACGCCTCAACGCTTGGTGCACTAAGCGGACGCCTGCGTACTCTTGCCGGCTGGCGCACCGGACTTCTGTTGGCGAAGTGCTAATCACCCCGGCGAGTCAACGATATCGGTGTCGGTGCAATCGAACTCCCCGATATCGAAAGACCCACCACCTTAACTTTTCCTATTTTATGCACATGCAAGTTTAATCATAAACACACAAAAACCGAGCCGAAGCTCCCCGGACCAGAGCGTCCGTCTCCAAACCAACCGAGCCGAAGCTCCCCGGACCATCCCGTCCGTCTCTAAACCAACTGAGCCGAAGCTCTCATCAATCTTCTTGTGCCAACAGTGTTTGTGAAGAGTGCAGCCCTAACTACTAAGTTACTCTTGTCGGTTTGTTATTACAGTTTACGTTAGCCCAGGACTGCCCCCGGTATTCCCCGTGAAGGGCTCTCAAGGGGCACTAGGAACCAAGATGGCGGCATTACGGCCCGAAGTTCCCTTTCGCAAGGCACTTATTATTATTGGTTTATCTTCCTTAGCCCGATTCCCTTCTCATATTATGATAGACTATCCTAGGGTAGTTTTTAACCTTCCTCTCTTCGGGAAAAGCGATCTTTCGCCGAACCCGAGCACCTCTTAACTCTAGCTATCACCACTTCTCGCTACTCTTTATATCCTCCTATAGCGTTTCCCTCCACATTTCCATCCAGACAAAATGGTTAACTCCAATGACTTCCTCAGATCATGTCCTAATGTATTTCACAAATTACTATATGCAGACCGACCTAGGCTACATGTCGAACCGGTTATACAACGATCCATTACTCATCCAAATGCCCTAAATTATTTACTGGAGATTTACCATGATATAAATGACCTAAGTCCAGAAAATGGAAATTTTCCTAATTTATTTGGCATTTAATTAAATTCCTCGAAAATCCCAAGGGCTACTGGTTTGAACATGAACTACCCTAAGTTCTCATGCAAGATATCCAGCAAATTTATAATAAATACTAGGTTATCTCAATAGATTAAATCCTAAGTATCATAATTTTTCTATCATTAAAAGGGTATGAAAACTATTTTAGAAATAATCTCTAACTTCTGTTGTTTATGAATCAAGTACAGAAAATATTCTTCCAAAAATTATAAATAATTTATACCATGCAGATAAAGGCCTAAAATTAGCACTGGCCAAGTCTCATAATTTTCCAGCAAGTAATTTATCCATAATTAATTTTTAAACATAAGAGCCCTTTCTATCATCTGTGAATAAAGTACTAGATTTACTCAACATAAAATTCTATGAAAATCCAGAGATCAATGTTCTATTAGTCAAGATCTAAATCCAGAATTTTAACTGATTATAATTAATTTAAAGCCTCCAAATAATTAAAACAACAAGTCGGGCAAATAATCCTTTAACAAATGAAGTATAATAATTATCAATCATAGAATTCCAGGAAAATTATCATAAGTCTAAAACATCCTAAAACTCCCTCCCCCCGAGTTTCATAATTTTTGGATTAGATTTAGTGCTTAAAATATCTAAAATACATATTAATCCTAAAGCTAAATCTCAACTTCCGAGGTACCTAATTACCTCCAATGCCTTCACCATTTCAACCAGAGAGTTTACAGCATATCAAGCCACTCTCCTCCAAATTTCAAGGGCATACAAGAGCTTTTGCTCCTATGTCCTTCACAAACCTCAAACTGCCACACACTGGGTTTGAGCCGATCTCTTAGGGTAAAATCCACCCTAATCCACACCATGTTACCCAAGAGGATAGACATAGACTCAACAAATCAGTGGCCACAACTTCAGCCTCATTTGAGGAGATTTGTCCACTCCATTTCCAATTGTACTTTTCCCCAAAGTACCCCTCACCAAGACCTATCTAGGACTTGATACTTCCCTATTCAAAACTCGACCAATTGAGTTGAAATTTTGTACAGATCTTAACATTGATGCCAGGGACCACCAACAAAAATTTGGGGGAGTTTGGACTTAATTTCATCTCCTAATTAATTTTATAATGTTTATTAAAATTTTACAAAAACTTTATGCAAAAGTTCTCCAAAAATTCTCCTTTTTGGACAGCCTCTCGACATACATATTATAGACCTCCAGCCCAAATTTTAAGTCATTTGGACATGTTATGAGCCGTGGGCAACCATTTCAATTTTTGGTTAGCCTAGGTCTTGATCCCACCAAATGAACCCGAAAACTTTTGTGACTGGTCATTTTTCCTAATTCGGCCTCTAAGTGCCTCGTTTTGCAGCCTCAAAGTACATTCAAATAATCTATTTTTCCATTATGTAATACATAATAATCCATGTATTATAATATTGATTTTACTGTTCATCTTCTTCATGAACCCGAAAACAGACAGAAAGCCATTTTTCCTGTAAGCATTCCGTGATCCGTCGCCGGCCGTTCGGTCACTTCCCTGGCCAGCCACCACCACCACCACCTCCGTTGAGGCGATGGCTAGCGGTCGGCGGTGGTTTGGCCGCCGGAGGTGGCGGTTTCCGGCGAACTCAAAAATACCATTTTCATGGTTTTCCCATGAAAACGGGAGACGGGTCCGGCTCCGTTGAGCGCGAACTTCTTTTCTAAGAATCCTAAGATCTACCCATGAAAAAGAAGGAGCAGAGGAGGACCTTGTTCGCAGTTTGAAGGCGAGAAGAACGACGGGGTGCCATGGCGCGGAGGTGGCGTTGCTGAACTTCTCCTACAGCAAGAACAAGGCTCTGATCCAATTACTTGAGCGTGTACCCTTCTCCTCTTGCCCCAAGTTGGCTTTTATAAGTCAGAAAGTGGGAAGATGAATGGGTAAAGCCTTAATGGCCATGAAGGTTCTTCCCCTTAACGTTTCGGTTACAGTGAAGGGATAAGAAGCGGTGGAAACTGAACAGGTGTGTCCAGCTGGCGGCTTCCTATTGGATCATATCTTCCTCATTTATTATATAATTACAGAAGGAAAACGGCCTGAAATTACTCCTGGTGTAACTTCCCACACCAGCATTTATTTCCACGCGTGTTAAAATAATTTCGGGCCTGAACCGTCGTTTCGGCCAATATCACGGGCGTGACACATCGGTCACGGGCGTGACAGGCCCGGATAGCTAATTCTGGGCTCGACGATCGTCGAACTGAGATCGACGATCGTCGATGGGTGGTCACGGGCGTGACAACTTAGGTCACGGGCGTGACAGGCCCATATGGTAAATTCTGGGCCGACGATCGTCGATTTGAGATCGACGGTCATCGAATGGTGGTCACGCCCTAGGTCACGGGCGTGACACTTAGGTCACGGGCGTGACAGGCCCGAACGGTGATTTCTGAGGTCGACGGGCGTCGAACTGAGCTCGACGGGCGCCGAAGGCTGGTCACGCCCTAGGTCACGGGCGTGACACTTATGTCACGGGCGTGAGATGCCCGGGCCGCAAGCTCGACGATCGTCTCACGGCGATCAACGATCGTCGATGGGGTCACGCTTTTAGTCACGGTCGTGACACCTTGGTCACGGGCGTGACATGCCCAGACAGCACGTTCGACGATCGTCTCGTGGAGATCGACGGTCGTCGGAGTAGTCACGCCCAAGTCACGGGCATGACGAGTCGGTCACGGGCGTGACCAACCCGTGACCCACAAATATTGATCGCTCTATTTCGAATTTTGGGCTTCCTAGGGTTCCGTTACGACCAAACGACTCCTAGGGGTCTAGCCGGAAATGGGATGTTACATAAGAAAAACTGGAAATATATGAAAATGCAGGCTGAGGGTGATAACCTAGTGGGTGAGATCTCCTAGGTGGGATTCTCCATGCAGATGATGGGTCAACAAACCTAGGGTTTCTATTTTCATTTAGATTTCTATGGTACTGATTATGATTTTGAAAAATCATATTGAAAACGTCGATCGACGTTCGACGATGGGTGCTCAGATCATCGAGCTTCGTTCGACCATTGAGCTTCCGATCGTCGAGCGGCGTTCGACGCTCTTTGCATTTCTTTAAAAAATTTCTTTCTCTTTTCTCTCTTAGCTTTATTTAAGGTTTTATTAACTAGATTTACTTGCTCAGTGTTCTTCATTCCACTAGCTGAAATGAAGTTCACTGGAGTTGAAAGATTGTTTTTAAGAAGAACTGGGGGTTCACTGGGAGAAGCTCCTAAGCCTAGTTTGTTATTAGCTGACCTAGTGTTAATCATGCTGGTAATTTCTAACAACTTAAGGCTTCTACCATTAAGTGATTCTTCTAACCTCTTAGACTTAGCTAACTCCATTTTAAGAAATTTAATTTCTTCACTACAAGTAGTGAGATCTTCCTTTAACCTAATATTTTCTGTAGCAATTACTTCTGAGTCATCTAACTTATTTCTAAGTTCTTTTATCTCATTTTCTGAGCAAATCAAATCTAAGCATAAAGATTTAAAATCTAATTTAAATTCTTCTGAAGTGAAGTCATAAGAAGAGAGTTCCTCATCTTCTGTTGGCATCTCTTCATCTGAATCTGAACTCTCTGCAGCTGAGTGGTTGCTGCAGGCATCTATTGCCATGAGGAAAACTTCTTTTGCCTTCTTCTCTTCCTCATCCTCACTGGAGCTTGAGGAGGAGGATTCTTCATCAGAATCACTCCAGGTTTCAGCAATGAAACCTCTCTCCTTTTTCTTGTTCTTGTAGGAGGATGGCTTGGAGTGCTTCCTGTGTTGTTCTTTTTCTTTCCTCTTGTCTTTGTTTTTCTCCTCTGGACACTCTGGCAAGATATGTCCAGGCTTCCTGCAACCATAACAAATAATTTCTTTAGCAGGAGAACGATCATACCTTGGTTTATCTTCATAGCATGAAGACTTCTTTCTGAACTCCTTTCTCCCCATCTTGAGAAACCTCTTGGCAAACAATGGCATTAGTTCCTCATTTGATTGGCTGCCTTCAGAAGCATCAGCAGCCTTAAGAGCTAGAGATTGCTCTTTTCTTGTTGGAGTGGGGGTCTTTGCTTCAGCTTCTGCTTCCCTTGTCTTCAGCACTTGCTCAAAAGACTTGAGCTTACCGAGAAGGGCCTCTGTTGAAATCTCATTTGTACTTCTGGCTTCCTTGATTGGCCAGATCCTTAGATCCCATGTGCTAGGGAAGCACATAAGAATCTTATCATTGACCTCTGTCAATGATATGTCCTTGTCCAGGGTCCTCAGCTCATTGATGATTGAGCTGAGCCTGGTGTACATGGCTTCAACTGATTCAGCATCAGTTTTCTTGAAGTTCTCATACTGTGAGATCAGGTTGGACCTTCTGTCCTTCCTTTCATCAGCTGAACCAGCTACAATCTGGTTCAGTGTATCCCACATGGCTTTTGCTGAGGAGCAGTCAGCGACCTTCTGGAATACCTCATCAGACATTATCTGAGCCAGAATGTTCATCGCCTTGGCATCTGCTATCTTTGCCTTCTTGTACATATCGTTGTAATCTGGAGGAGGCACTGCACTCATATCAGATGATGAGGCAGTAGCAGCAGCAGGTGCTCTTGGGGGTCCTAACAAAATAGAAGCAAAGATGCTTTCATCAATAGAATTCATATATAATTTTATCCTTGCCTTCCAGATGCCAAACTTAGCTAAGTTGCATGCTGGAGGTCTTGTGCTAGAATAATCCTTGGACTGGGCCATGATAGTGAATATCTATAAGCTTTGGTATCTATCAGGATCTTGTGACTTAGGTGTTAGCCTATTCAGTCAGTCAACCTCCCTCTGATACCAATTGAAAGTGAAGGATAGATACTACTCTAGAGGGGGGTGAATAGAGTTATCAAATTTTGCACTAGACAAAACTTAATGGTCTACCCAACTCCCTTGGAGTGAAGTGCGGAATGAAAAGATTATAGATATAGAATTAACCCTATAGCCTAACACGAGTGATGTGCACAAACTCAAGCTAACTGTAATTACAATTAAGGCTTGGAAAACCTAATCAGCAACTAGCAATCCTAGTTATATCTATTCACAGCCACAATGTAGGAATTAAACAAGGGAATCCAGACGACATAAGGAAATTTATATTGGTTCCCCAAACAACTTGGGTACGTCCACTCTTCTACCCACACGGTAGGAATCCACTCAGGTTTTTGATCAGGTGCCCTGCCACCAACAGGATCTGCTTTAGGTAGATCCAGAAACCCTTTAGACTTTTGATCAGGTGTCTAAAAACCAAGCACAGGTTTTTGATCAGGTGCCCTGCCACCAAGGGATACTTTTGAAGGGAGTAATAACCCTGTACAGGAGGGGGAAGAAGGTTAAGATGTCTTCTCTATTTTACAAAGATTAGAGAAGCACAAAGACTTGCACTGAGCTAGAGAGCTCTTAAAGAATCAAGGCTCCCCCTGGCTCAAAGATGTCCAGGTGAAGTCTTGCTTCAGTGCAGAAAACTCTTCAGAAAGATCTGAAGGAAAAACTACAAGAAGATAATAAATAATAAAATTAGCAATCTTCAAGCAGCTGTCTTCTTCTTCTTCAAAAGAACTCTGAGTTTGAACTTCCTGGAAGCAGGAGAACTCAGGTTGAAGAAGAGTAGAAGAGCTTAACACTTCTCAGTTGGATGGAAATTTCTGAGAGCAGAAAACTTGATGTTGATGAAGGCTTGAATGCTTAAATGAATAACTGGGTAACTAGTTAGCTAGCTTGAATCCTTCTTCATAGGATCCTTTTTATAGCAGCAACAAGCAACAGCTGTCTTCAATTTGAATTACTTGTCTTCTTCTGAAACTTGAGAACTGGGCTGTAAATATCAAGAAGACAAAACAATCTCTGCAGCAGAAACATTCTATAAAAGGAATAAACCTTTTTCTAGGAAGCTGCAAGAAGCAATCTGATAATAAAGTACTAAATAAAGTCATATCAGAAACAAACTCTTTATAGCAAAAAGAAGACATTTCAGTCTAACGGCTATAAATGGCTGACAGCAGATAAAGTGAAATATAATGTCAGCTAATAAGACAAACAACTTTATCTAAAGAGATTTGACTCAGGCAAAAGGGATGGAGCAAATATTGCCTGGAAATTTTATCATAAAACAACAAAAACAACGTGCCAGAAAATGTATTTATTAAATAAATATAATAAATAAATATAAAATATAAAGGCAGACAGAAAGCGTCGAACGACACTCGGAGATCGTCGACCGACGCACGGAGATCGTCGAACTATCAGGCAGATAGTCGAACGATCAAGATAGTCGACCTATCGAAGAAGATAGTCGAACTACCCCGGCAGATAGTCGACCTATCAGAGCAGATAGTCGAACTATCAGATAGTCGATCTATCTGGACAGATAGTCGAACTATCAGATAGTCGATCTATCTGGACAGATAGTCGAACTATCCAGCACAAACAGATAGTCGATCTATCAAGCAGATAGTCGACCTACCTCAGAAAACAGATAGTCGATTTATCAACAGATAGTCGACCTATCAAAGCAGACCAGATAGTCGACCTATCAACAGATAGTCGAACTATCAGATAGTTGAACTATCAGGACAGATAGTCGAACTACCAGGCCAAGCAGATAGTTGACCTACCAACAGATAGTCGAACTATCAACGCAGACAGAGCATCGACCAACTGATAGACGATCGTCGATCAGCCGATAGATGAAAGTCGAGCGGCGTTCGACTATAGTCGAACGAAAAACCTACTTAACCAAATTCTTCATCTGGAAAAGTGAGGGCCCTACGGCTAGACCACTAACCAATGACTATAGATATTTCTTGGGTTAAGGGACTAAAAAGGCAAGACTAAACTCAAATCAAACTAGGGTACCAACAAGCTCCCTATCGAATGGACCCAAAGGAGTTGGTTTAATTTCGAAGCCAGCTTCAGGAGTTATTGGAGGCCGGGTTCGTTCAGCCTAGCTCTTCACCATGGGGAGCTCCGGTGTTATTCGTTAAGAATAAGGACGGGACTCTTTGACTGTGTATAGATTACCGGGCCCTGAACAGGTTGACGGTCCGGAATACTTATCCCTTGCCAAGGATAGACGAGCTATTTGACTAGCTGGAGGGAGCCCATTGGTTCTTAAAGCTGGATTTGAGGTCAGGGTACTACAAGCTTCGCATTCGGGAGGAGGACATCCCGAAGACGGCCTTCAATAGTAGATATGGTTTGTACGAGTTTACTGTGATGCCTTTTGGGCTCACGAATGCACCCTTCGCATTTATAACCTTGATGAACAGGGTGTTCAAACAGTATCTGGATGTCTTTGTTATCGTATTCATCGACGACATCCTTATCTATTCAAGGAAGGAGGAGGAGCATGCGAGACATCTGGCCTTGACCTTGGAGAAGCTGCGGGAGCATAAGATGTATGTCAAGTACAGCAAGTGATAGTTCTGGATAAAGGAGGTGGACATTCTCGGCCATGTCATCAGTGGAGCAGGTCTGGCAGTAGATCCGGCGAAGGTCCAGGCAGTACGGGATTGGCCACCGCTAAGGTCGGCCTCGGATGTTCGAAGTTTCTTGGGACTTGCCGGTTATTACCAGAAGTTCGTAAAGGGGTTCTCTCAAATTGCTCTCCCTCTTACGTCTCTGATGAAGAAGGAGTCCCCTTTTATTTGGACACCACGATGCGAATCTGCTTTCTAGGAGCTGAAGGATCGTCTTAACTCGGCTCCCATCCTTGCCCTTCCGTCAGGGAAGGAAGGATTCCAGGTGTACATAAATGCTTCCTATCAGGGGATGGGTACCGTTTTGATGCAGAACGGGCACGTAATAGCCTATGCCTCCCGTCAGTTGAAGCAGCACGAGAAGAACTACTGGATGGGGGCAGTTGTTTTTGATCTTAAGATCTGGCGACACAATCTTTACGGAGTACATTGCGATATCTTCTCTGTCCACAAGAATCAGAAGTACGTCGACACCCAAAAAGAGTTAAATATCAGGCAGAGACGCTGGGTAAAGATTTTGTCGGACTACCAGTATACCATGCACTACCATCCGGGGAAGGCAAACGTGGTCGCAGATGCTCTGAGCTGGAGAGCGAGTACGTCAGGAGTAGGCCCGCAGCTGATGGCCTTGGAGTTTGTTAGATCATTCGAGGAGATGCAGATATCACTAGTGTCTGAGGATGACCCGGAGCTATACAAGGAGTACCTGGGGTCGATGGTTACAATTGATGATATTCGGGACCGAATCAGAGATGGGCAGAAGCTGGATGAGAGAGCTGAGCCGATATTCTGAGCCTTGGAGGAAGGCATGACAGGAGATTACTCTTTGTGGGATGGTCTCCTGTGTTTAGAGGTAGAGTCTACATACCGGTAGGAGGCTAGATCCGGGAGGACATCATGACAGAAGTGCACTATAGCCTATATTCGGTACACCCGGGGATCACCAAGATGGTAAAGGATTTGAAGAGGACGATGTACTGGCCAGGTATGAAGAAAGATATTACGTACTTTGTGACGCATTTCGAGGCCTGCCAACTCGTGAAGGCAGAGTGTAGGAACCCGGCAGGCTTGCTGCAGCCACTTCCGGTGCCGGAGTGGAAATTTGAGGATATAGCCATTGACTTCATACATGGGCTACCTCGATCCCGTGCGGGGAATGACTCGATCTGGGTGATAGTGGATAGGCTAAAAAAGGTGGCCAGATTCATTCTAGTGGCGAAGGACGCTCTGGTTAGTGTATTAGTACGGAGGTTCATTCAGCAGTTTGTGCGTTATTATGGGGCGCCCAAGACTATAATTTCGGATCGAGATGGGCGGTTTACATCCAGGGAATGGAGGTAAGTCCAGTCCCATCTGGGTTCTCGGTTGACATTCAGCACAGCTTTTCACCCTCAGACCGATGGGAAGACAGAGCGCACCAACCGTACACTTAAAGATCTTTTGCGCATGTGTATTTGGGACCGCGGCGAGCCTTGGGATAGATTACTGCCACTAGTCGAGTTTTCGTACAAGAACGCCCATCAGTCAAGCATAGGCATGGCTCCATACGAGGCGTTGTATGGAAGGAGGTGCATGACCCCACTATCATGGGTTCAGGATGAGGATCCGCAAGAACTAGGGTCAGAGTTTGTGGGGGATACAGATGCTCAGATTAGATTGATCCGGGATAGGATGTTGGAAGCCCTGAGCAGGCAGGCCAAATATTACGATGCGAGGCATCGTCAAGTGGAGTTCCAGGTGGGAGACCGGGTTTTCTTGAAAATTCGGCTGATGCACGGATTATCGCAGATTCACGGGCAGAAGAAGCTCAGTCCGAGATATATGGGTCCCTACAGGATCCTGCAGCGGATCGGCCCCTTGGCTTATAGACTTGAGCTACCGCCGGAGTTAGCGGGATTGCATGACGTCTTCCATGTCTCCTCACTTTGGAGGGCTTTGCTATGCCCTAGACAGCTAATTTCCTCGGCAAATGGCCTTGTGGCCTCGGATCGGTTAGTCAACATTGAGCCTATCTGGATCGATGACACGGCAGTGCTGGTCTTGCGACGTAAGAAGGTCCCGTTAGTCAAGGTTATGTGGAACAATCATGGGCAGGAGGAGCATACATGGGAGACACAAGAACTTGATGCGACAAAAGTATCCAGAGCTTTTTAGTCAAGCATACCTCATAACCCCTCTGGACAATCAATTTGCGTTCCTGTTTTAAACAAATAGGACTGAAATTTCAAGAATATGGGCTAATCTTTTGTTTATTGGGGTATATACTTAGTCAATTGGATGAATTGGTCTTAGATTTGAAACCGCACATAGCAAACGTAATGTAGAGATGTAAATCTTTCAACTTTCATGGGATATTACAAGCTTCTTTTTAACGATTGGAGCCCCCGTAGGCTTAACCTTGATTTCGGGGATGAAATCTTTGTTTTGTTTATTGGGATTTGTAACATCCCATTTCCGACTAGACCCCTGGAAGTGGTTTTGTCATAACATAACCCTAGGAAACCCAGGAATTGAAGTTTATCGACCAAGATTTCGAGTCAAGGGGTGGTCACGCCCGTGACCGACCCGTCATGCCCGTGACCTAGGGCGTGACCCCTTCGACGATCGTTGACCTCAGAAAGACGATCGGCGAGCTCATAAATTTCAACATGGGCCTGACATGCCTATGACCGATCCGTCAAGCCCGTGACCTTTGAATGGCATTGAGTGAGCTAAGCTCACTCAACGCCGTTGTCTGGATGGCGTTAGGTGAGCTTAGCTCACTCAAAGCCATAAGCTAGATGGCGTTGAGTGTACAGACTGCACTCAATACCATCTGGTGTCGTCTGGTTGGCATTGAGTGAGCTGAGCTCACTCAACGACGTAGACTGGATGGCGTTGAGTGATCTTAGCTCACTCAACGCCGTAAACTGTCAGGCGGGATGGCATTGAGTGCGTTGAGTGCACTCAACTCCATAAGTTGAACGGTGTTGAGTGCACTGACCGCACTCAACGCCATTTGGTGTTGTCTGGATGGCATTGAGTGAGCAGCGCTCACTCACTGCCATAATCTGGACGGAGTTGAGTGAGTTAAGCTCACTCAACGCCATCTTTTAAAAAAGGACATATTCTGGTGGCGTTAAGTGTGCAGAGCTCACTCAATGCCATAATCCGAATGTCATTGAGTGAGCTGAGCTCACTCAATGTCATAGTCTGGGATGGCGTTGAGTGAGCAGAGCTCACTCAACGCCGTAGCTTGGATGGCGTTGAGTGAGCTGAGCTCACTCAACGACATTATACTTAGAATTTTTTCTGACAGATTGGTTTTGGGCTTGGTGCTGGTTCAACTGAACTGGACTGGTCTAGGAGTGAGCCATTTTCTTTTAATTAGACCCAATTAAGTCTTATTTTAAAGAAGGTCGACCGGTCAAGTGAAGCCATTCCACGTGGACCATCGTTTTTGCAAATGAGCAGTTACGGCCATGGCCGAGCCGGCCTTCATAGCTAGTAATGGCACTTGACAACTTGGCAGCCCTTCCCCTCCCCTTTTACGGCTGGATTCAACTCCTCTAGGGAAGAGGAGGAGTTTCTAGCCATTAACTAGCTGTCACAGACCCGTTTCGACCCCCCCCCCACCACAATGGCCGAGCCAAGCTATAATGGGTCATTAATGGCCACCAGCTTTTGGCTGTTCCCCCTCCCTTACCAAGCCTTTAAACACCCTCAGAGGCCAAAGAGGAGGTTTTTCCCAACTTTTACCTGAAGTTTTCGAGCCTCCCATTGTGTTATTGAGAATTCCGGCGACGCCACCACTGCACTAATGGCATCTTGACGGTCTGCACGCCTCCAGCCCGCGAATAAGGTCCTCCCCTCCTCTCTCTCTATAGGTAGATCTTAGCTTCCTTAAGATTAGGATTCCGGCTCAATTGAGCCCGATCAGAAGAGCTTCTCTTCCCGATTTTTCTGCAAAAATGAAGTCTCGGGCTCGCCGAAAAAAGCCTCTTCGGCGGCCGCGCCGCTGCCCGGCGATGGCCACCGCCTCAATGGAGGTGGTGGTGGCGGTGGCCGGCCAGGGATGAGGCTTGACGGCCGGCTTTGGGAGGGTGAAGTTCTCCCAGGTGCGTGCTATCTAGACCGTCGGCTGGAGGTTGAAGACAACCACCCAGCCGACGGATAAACCCTTAAGATCTTTGCAAACATGATTAAAGTAATTTCTATATATTTTCTGTAATGTTTCTGCCTGTAACTTGCATTAATTTCAAAAAATACTTATAGGCTCCTACAAAAAAAGTTGTCAACACCAATTGATAAGTAAAGTTTGTTTTAAAGAAGATAGATTTAGTTTTATATAATCTTTTACGTATATAAGTCTATCTCTTTTTTACTTACTTATATCCTGTGGATTAAGGCAAGAGTACCTATCGCGTAGGAGTATAGTATTTTGTAGAAAATATCAAGGTCGTATTTTTCCTGGGATCGGTGTTAATTATTCTACTTTTTAGAACGGACTATTATTTTATCGAACGAATGGAGCGGAGTTTATATTTGAAAACTAAAGATAGAAAAATATATATACGTTATTTTATTAAGATAGGGAATTAGAAGGTAGTCCTCGATTTCAGAATAACTTTGAGAGAATATTAATTCACCTATTAAAGAAACCCTTTATTTCTTAATTATCTAACTTTACGAGAAGGTCCCTTTGGTAGCATCACTGACTCGAAAGTACGACCGGGAAGGCTTGCGTTTAAACGGGTTAACGTAAATGTAGTGTCTCATCACCTGGTATATGATCAATTAATAGAAAACCCTAATTAGAATAATTAGAAAGTAGAGTTGAAATAGTTGAAAATAGTATCCAGCAAAGAGCTCATCTTGACCAAGTGCAAAGGGTTCTTAGCCTCTTCTCAAGATGGGGGCGGTATAAAGTACAGAAAGTAATATCTACCTATCTATCTCAATCCAGGATTTAAGCTTTCGCTTCACCTTTGTTTTTGGGATAGGGTAGTAAAATTTTGCAGAGCTTCCGCACTATCTTAATCCAAGTCATAGGCTTTCGCCTCGCCTTTCATTCGGGATAGTACGAAATAATAAGGTTTTGAAAATAGTTTTGAAAGCAGTTTCACGCTATCTTAATCCAGGACATAAGCAGAGCTTCGCCTTTCATTCGGGATAGTATGAAAAAAAGGAAAGTAAAACTAAAAATAAAGCAGTAAAGTACTCAGAATTAAAACTGAAAGAGTCCATTTTATAAAGTCCGAAAAATTATTACAACTTTCTAAAAAGCTAAAAATAAAGATGAAAATATTACAACTTACAGAACTTTAGAATACTTGAAAGTTACTACCAGTTCCTTGTCAGAGAGCTGGGGAGTCCTAACAGTTCTTAAGGAAGCTGCTGGAGTTCGAATAATTCTACTCAGCTCTGCCCATCTATTTATAGGGAAAAAAATTTGCTTTTGGAAAAGTTGACAAACAGCTTATGGAAAAGCTGCCAAACAGCTTTTGGAAAAGCTAAAAATCAGCTTTTGGGACAGCTGTCTATTGGACAGCCTGACACGTGGCGGTTTGGATAAGGATGGAGATGACTTGGCAGCTGAGTTGGTTGGCTGGATAAGGATAGCGGGTCGGGCTGGCAGCTGGCGGGTCGGGCAGCGGTCTTGGCGGGTTGCAGGTCCTGGCAGCTTTGGCGGGTCGGGCAGCTGGCGGGTTGGGCAGCTGGCGGGTCAAGCTTTAATTGGCGCAAAAAGACCACCGCCTGGACTTGAACCCAGAACCTGTTGAAACTCAACAGAACTACCACTCCACTAGGCCAATTGATCTTTGTTGTTTGAAACCTACATATAATATATTTATAATATATACAATACAGATTTTATTATACTATAATTCTTACAATCTTATATTATTTTAAAATATAATTATATTATTTACAATATAATTAAAAACATTTATAAAATAATATTATACTTTCATAATAAAATTTTATTTAAAAGATAATATACATAATATTACTTATATAATAATACTAAATATTAATAATACTATACTTAACATATTATATTATAATTTATAAGTACTTTGTAATTAATTTATATACATTATATTAACTCTTTTTCTTTACATTATTATTATTATATGTATTATTATTGTCATTATCTATAGATTATTAGATCATATATATATATTTCAAATAATATGACGAGTCAGCTCCGTTCAGGCCGTCCAAACCGGTCGGACCGTGAACATTATCACAAAACATAATATCGTATATTAAAGTGATTGTTAAAATTGACAAACAAACTAATTGAAGAATAAAACTAAAAACAAACCGTTTATTTAAGTTTTTACATGAAGTATTACAACCTTAAATTAGAATTGATATTAAAACATAGACAAAAACATGTATAAATAATCACTCATCAAATACCTCTATACTTAGATTTTGCTATTCCAGAGAAAATATAGAGTTGAGTATATTTATAAGTTATGAAATTTTCTATTTACTATCAATTTAATTCTTCAAGATAAAATAGGTATAAACATCCGGTGAATAAAGAGTTAAATGCTATCGTATATATATATCATTGATACCAGAGTTAAAATTTATAGCCATAAAAGTTTTTGAAAAACAAATAGTAAGCATATATTAAAATCAGATATAAGAAGGATAGATTGGCTTTATGATTACTATATCTTTATACGAGATATATTAGAAAATGTGCATTCTATTATTTATGCTCTCTCAAAATTTTAAACAAAAATAGAATATCAACTTTGGAAGGGTGGAATTTACCTATACAATAGGCTTTTGTAGAAGTGATAGATTTTTGTATTCTATCATCTTTTTATCTAAGTTATTCGTTGTTATAACTACTAAGGAATGTAATTCCAAAGTTGCAAAAAAATACAAAGCATACTTGAGTTTTTATTTGAATCCAATGTATATTTAGAGGAGCACATACTCCTTTCCATATAATCTTTTCATATTTATTGGATGCCTATGTGTACGGAATGAAATCTTATTCCCATTGACATAAGATCTTTTCTTTTACTAGGAGCACATACTCCTAGATACTTGCTTGCGTAAGAAAACATGCCAAGTAGAAATAAGTAAATATTCAGGAGTTGGATAAAAAATTTTGAGAGCAACTATAATAGTTTGTATTTCTTATATTTCGTTAAGAATGGAGTAAGGATAATTACAGTCTATAATTGTTTGGTGAACATAATATGTTTTGCTTCTATTCTATATATATGTATTTGTTTTTTAGATTAAAGCAGGCTTGCTAAAAAAATTACTCCGATTGTAATGAAATTTTATAAGGTAGGGTTTATAAGTTTATTCTGGATATTTATATCTATCTAGTTATGAGAAGGAGTAGTAAATTTGAAAATTGAATAATTTGCATTTTTGATCAACTCAGATTTTATTGGAATATATTTACATAGTATGGTTTTGAAAGTTGTTTTGGGATGAGTACTAAAATAAACAATGCTTTTATTTAAAACATATAAGTGATATAAAAAAAAATTGCAGCTAAAAGCACCTCCATACTTATGTTAGGCATAAGTATGAAGTGAAAAATATTTACAGAATATACAAAAGCATAAAAGATGGAAGTATACAAAGGAATTTATATTTCGAGGTTATGGAGTAGTGTTAGGGTTTCAGGTTCTTTTTGAAAAGGGTCCCCAGTAAAATATAGTTTTAAACGGTGCCCTTTTACTTTGAAAGTTCCTAATTCAGGGGGAGAAATAAGAATGGTCACATATGGCCAGGTTTGTTTAACAGTATATGGTCCGGTCCATCGGGATTTTAATTTTCCTGGAAATAATTTAAGGCGTGAGTTATATAGTAGGACAAGATCACCTGGTGAAAAAGATTTTGGAAATTTAATTTTCCTATTATGATAAAACTTAGATCGCTCTTTATAAAATTTATTATTTTCATAGGCGTTTGCACGCCATTCCTCAAGTTCATTGAGTTGAAATTTACGTTGTTCGACGGCTAAGTTTGTATCTAAGTTAAGAAATTTTAGCGCCCAGTATACGCGATGTTCTAATTCTACAGGTAGGTGACATGCTTTTCCATATACTAAACGATTAGGTGTACAACCGATCGCAGTTTTGAATGCTGTACGGTAGGCCCAAAGTGCATCATCTAATTTGAGGGACCAATCCTTTCGATTGGTATCTACAGTCTTTTCTAATATGCGCTTTAGTTCTCTATTGACTACCTCCACTTGGCCGCTTGTTTGGGGGTGATAAGCGGTAGCGACTTTATGAGTAACTCCATATTTGGCAAACACTTTAGCCATCTGGGTGTTACAAAAATGAGTACCTCGATCACTAACTATAGTCTTAGGCGTGCCAAAACGTGAAAAAAAGGTTTTTAGAAATTTAACGATGACTCTCGAGTCAGCGGTGGGTAAAGCATGCGCTTCAGCCCACCGTGAAACGTAATCGGCTGCTACTAAAATATAACGATTTTTAAAAGAAGGAGGTAAAGGGCCTACAAAATCTATGCCCCACAGATCAAAAATTTCACATTCTAAGTAAAAGTTTTGGGGCATTTCGTCCCGACGGGAAATGTTACCTGACCGTTGGCAGCGGTTGCAAACGCTACCAATTTTTGAGCGTCCTTGAATAAAGTAGGCCAAAAGAATCCTGCTTCAAGGGCTTTACGTGCAGTCCGGTTGGATTGATAATGTCTGCCAATTGATCCTTCGTGGCAGTGCCATAGTACTTTTAGTCCTTCCTCGTTCGAAATAAATCTTCTAATTACTTGGTCGGCACAGACTCGGAATAAATACGGGTCTTCCCAAAAGTAGTTTTTCAAGTCAGAAAAGAATTTCTTCTTTTCTTGAATTGTAAAAGCTTTTGGAAGGACTCGGGCTACTAAATAGTTAGCCAAGTCTGCAAACCAAGGACTAGAAGAGTTTGTTACCTTTTCGAGAGCGGGAAACTTTCTTCAGGGAATTTATCTTCGATGTCGGCTTCCACGAGTGTATCTGTTACAGCATTCTCTAGTCGAGAAAGATGATCAGCTGCTAAATTCTCTACGCCTTTCTTATCTCAGATCTCTAAATCAAATTCTTGTAATAAGAGAATCCAACGTAATAAACGGGGTTTTGCATCTGGCTTTGTTAGTAAATATTTTAAAGCAGAATGATCCGTAAAAACTATAACTTTCGATAGTGTAATATAAGATCTAAACTTATCAAATGCAAATATAATCACCAGTAGTTCCTTTTCCGTGGTCGTGTAATTGGTTTGTGTGGATGTGAGAGTTTTACTTGCATAATAGATAGGATGAAAATATTTGTCTACTCATTGTCCTAAGACAGCTCCTACCGCATAATCACTCGCATCACACATGATTTCAAAAGGGAAGGACAATTCTGGGGCTACTCAAATAGGAGAGTTGATAAGTTTGTCCTTAATAATATTGAATGCTACTAAGCATTCATTATCGAATATAAATGGGGCTTCTTTTTCTAATAAATGAGTTAACGGTTTTATTATTTTAGAGAAATTTTGAATGAACTGTCTATAGAATCCTGCATGGCCTAAGAAACTTCGAATAGCTTTTACATTTGTTGGAGGAGGAAGTTTTTCAATTATTTCTATTTTGGCCTTATCTACCTCGATTCCCTGGGAAAAAATTTTATGACCGAGAACTAAACCTTCGCGGACCATAAAATGGCATTTCACCCAGTTCAACACTAAATTTGTGTCTTCACAGCATTGAAGAACACGAGCGAGGTTGTCTAAACACGTATGGAATGAGTCTCCAAATACGGAGAAATCATCCATAAATATTTCCATAACGTCCTCTACTAACTTGCCGAAAATAGCTAGCATACATCTTTGAAATGTAGCTGGCGCATTACAAAGTCCAAACGTCATTCGCCTATATGCGAAAGTACCAAAGGGGCAAGTGAACGTAGTTTTCTCTCGATCTTCAGGGGCTATAGGAATTTGTAAATACCCTGAATAACCATCGAGAAAACAATAATATGAATGACCCGAGAGTCGCTCTAATATTTGATCTATAAACGGTAGTGGAAAGTGATCTTTACGGGTGACATCATTTAATTTTTGATAGTCGATGCACATCCTCCAACCCGTAACAGTACGTGTTGGAATTAGTTCATTATTAGCGTTTGGCACTACCGTTATACTGCCTTTCTTAGGGACGACTTGTACGGGACTAACCCATGTGTTATCTGAGATTGGATAGATAATTCCTGTGTCTAATAATCTCATTACTTCAGCCTTTACGACATCCTTCATATTAGGATTTAAACGTCGTTGGGGCTGGATAGATTTACGAGGGTTATCTTCCAAAAATATTTTATGCGTACAAAAAGATGGGTTGAGTCCTTGGATATCAGAAATTTGCCATGCTAATGCATGGCGATGTTGTTTTAACACTTCTATTAATTCAGATGTTTTCTTATCATTTAATTCGGTAGAAATGATAACTGGAAGTTTAGATTCGGCTTCAAGGAAAACGTTTTTTAAATGTGCAGGAAGTGTTTTCAGCTCGAGGGTTGGTGGGTTTTCATATGAAGTTGGAGATTTTAGAGTTGTAGAAGTTAAGGATATAAAAGGTTCTAAAGGGTCATCGGTAGGCATTTCTTGTGAAAGGGGTAAGTCTGCCAAGTTCGATTCTTCTACAGTTATTGAAAGTACATCAGAATAGGAAAAACCATTTTCCTCAAAAGAGGCTTCCGCAAGATAGCAGGAATCGTCATTTATTAAAGAATTTTTCATAGAGGGATCTATATCGATAGTAACCTCGTCATTTCCTACTCGTAAGAGAAGTCTACCGTTACTTATGTTTATTATCGCGCGAGAGGTTGCGAGAAAAGGATGACTGAGAATTATGGGAACATCGGCGTCTTCCTCTATGTCAAGTATAACAAAGTCTACCGGGAAGATAAACTTGTCTATTTTGACCAGAACATCCTCTACTATCCCTACTGGATATTTAATAGAACGATCTGCTAACTGGATGCTCATTTTAGTTGGGCTGGGGTTACCTAATCCTAGTTTTAGAAAGAGCGAGTAGGGCATTAAATTTATGATAGCACCTAAATCTGCTAACGCATCTTTTATTAATAGATTACCGAAAAGACACGGGATGGAAAATCGTCCCGGATCGTTTAATTTTGTGGGTAATTTATGTAATAAAATGGCTGAACATTCGGCGTTAAGAAAAAATCTCAAAATATCTTCGAGTTTCTTTTTATTTGAAAATAACGCTTTTAAATATTTTGCGTATTTAAGCATCTGTGCAATTGCCTCGCAGAAAGGTATATTGATTTGAATTTGTTTTAGCATTTTTAGAAAATTTTTATATTGTTTATCTTCTCGCTCATCTTTTAATTTCGATGGATAAGGTAAAACAACATGTGGGGAAGAAATTTGCGGGGGTTGAGGTGGCAGAGTCGTAACGGGAAGTGGTGTAGGAAGGCTAACCTTAGCTTCTTTTCTACCCTAATGGGTGGTGGTAGCTCCCTGCCACTTCGTAGTTTGATGGCTTGTCAACTTGGGTTTCTGGAATGGATAGTATCCCGCGGATTTGGTTCCGTATTTCCTGGCAAATTACCAGGTTGGCGTTCCGATAACATTTTTGAAATTTGTCCAATTTGTGTTTCTAAATTTTTAATTGATCCGGTCAGGTTTCTGATATTGGACTCATTGATACTGACATATTTCGTGAATATGTCTTATATCGGGGTTGGCCTAAATTGGTGCGGTTGTGGTGGTGGTGTTTGTGGTTGTGGGGGTTGCGGTGCAAATCCACTTGGAATTGCAGTCGGAGGGCGTTGAGCATTATTGGGGTTGCTCCACGAAAAATTAGGATGGTTCCTATATCCTGGATTATAAGAATTATTATTTGAGTTAACATTAGGATTATAGGAAGGTCTATAAGAGTTCCCCATATAATCGATTTCTTCAAATACATTATTATTCGGATTCCAAGTAGTTGTGGCGGAGGAAGTAGATATTCCAGCCAATTGTTTAGTTAAATTTTCTACTTGGAGTGCTAAAGTAGAAGAAGTGTCGAGCTCATAAATTCCAGCTTGTTTAAGGCGTGACCTTGGCACATTCCACTAGTACGCGCTCATGGCCATTTCCTCAAAGAGGGTTTGAGCGGCCTCGGGGGTTTTGTTATTGAGCGTGCCCCCAGCGACAACATCAATGGCTTGTCTGGTTTGAATATTCAAACCATTATAAAATATTTGTACCTGGAGCCAAGTTGGCAGTGCATGATGTGGACACCGACGTAAAAATTCCTTAAAACATTCCCAAGTCTCATAAAGAGACTCAGACTTGCCTTGCACAAAGGAAGAAATATCCGCATGCAGACGTGCGGTTTTTACAGGTGGAAAATACTTTGTAAGGAATTTTTCGGTCATTTCAGCCCAAGTGGTAATAGATCCTCTAGGGAGAGAACCTAGCAACTGTTTGGCTTTCGTTCGTAACGAAAAAGGAAATAAGCAAAGACGAATGACATCATCAGTGATGCCATTTATCTTAAATGTGTCGCATATTTCTAAGAAGTTTGACAAGTGTGTGTTTGGATCTTCGTCGGGCAATCCATCGAATTGAATAGAATTTTGAATCATTTGGATTATACTCGATTTAATCTCGAAGTTATTATTAGTAATTGGTGGACGAACGATACTTGACCCGGTGTCATCTAAATTGGGTCGTGTATAATAAGACATGGTCCTTTGGGGGACCACCTCTGGCATTTGTTGTTGCTTTAATGCCATTTCTTGTACGTGTGCGGTGCCTACAGACTCTTCCAGATTTAATACAAGCTCTTGATTCAGAGATCGGAGGCGCCTGCGAAAGGTGCGATTGATTTCAGGATCAAGTTCAAGAGTTAAATCAGATGGAGTTCTACGGGTCATACACTAAACAAAAGACTTTTTGTATAAAAACCAAAATAGGGAAAAAAAACTAAGAAAAAAAATAAATACAAACACACGAAAAGACGTAAAACGAAAAATAACTAAAAACAGGTTTTTTATATAAAACAAGTTTTCTATAAAAGAAGTTTTATAATAAAAGCAGGTTTTTTATTATAAACTACTTTTTTTCAAGTTTTATATAAAATACGTTAAAATAGTAGGTTAGGTTTTTTTTGTTAGTAGTTAATATACTTGTTAATAAAAAGTTAGGTTTTATAAAAATAAAGTTTTTAATTCAGGGAATTTTATGTTTGTTTTATTTTTATAAAAACCAAGGTTTTTAAATAACAAGAAAAAGAAAAGATAAAATTAATAGCGTTCGTTTATTTTCAAATATTAACACATATAAACTAATCCCCGGCAACGACGCTAAAAAGCTTGATAAGTAAAGTTTGTTTTAAAGAAGATAGATTTAGTTTTATATAATCTTTTACGTATATAAGTCTATCTCTTTTTTACTTACTTATATCCTGTGGATTAAGGCAAGAGTACCTATCGCGTAGGAGTATAGTATTTTGTAGAAAATATCAAGGTCATATTTTTCCTGGGATCGGTGTTAATTATTCTACTTTTTAGAACGGACTATTATTTTATCGAACGAATGGAGTGGAGTTTATATTTGAAAACTAAAGATAGAAAAATATATATACGTTATTTTATTAAGATAGGGACTTAGAAGGTAGTCCTCGATTTCAGAATTACTTTGAGAGAATATTAATTCACCTATTAAAGAATAACTTTATTTCTTAATTATCTAACTTTACGAGAGGGTCCCTTTGGTAGCATCACTGACTCGAAAGTACGACCAGGAAGGCTTGCGTTTAAACGGGTTAACGTAAATGTAGTGTCTCGTCACCTGGTATATGATCAATTAATAGAAAACCCTAGTTAGAATAATTAGAAAGTAGAGTTGAAATAGTTGAAAATAGTATCCAGCAAAGAGCTCATCTTGACCAAGTGCAAAGGGTTCTTAGCCTCTTCTCAAGATGGGGGCAGTATAAAGTACAGAAAGTAATATCTACCTATCTATCTCAATCCAGGATTTAAGCTTTCGCTTCACCTTTGTTTTTGGGATAGGGTAGTAAAATTTTGCAGAGCTTCCGCACTATCTTAATCCAGGTCATAGGCTTTCGCCTCGCCTTTCATTCGGGATAGTACGAAATAATAAGGTTTTGAAAATAGTTTTGAAAGTAGTTTCACGCTATCTTAATCCAGGACATAAGCAGAGCTTCGCCTTTCATTCGGGATAGTATGAAAAAAAGGAAAGTAAAAACTAAAAATAAAGCAGTAAAGTACTCAGAATTAAAACTGAAAGAGTCCATTTTATAAAGTCCGAAAAATTATTACAACTTTCTAAAAAGCTAAAAATAAAGCTGAAAATATTACAACTTACAGAACTTTAGAATACTTGAAAGTTACTACCAGTTCCTTGTCAGAGAGCTGGGGAGTCCTAACATTTCTTAAGGAAGCTGCTAGAGTTCGAATAATTCTACTCAGCTCTGCCCATCTATTTATAGGGAAAAAAATTTGCTTTTGGAAAAGTTGCCAAACAGCTTATGGAAAAGCTGCCAAACAGCTTTTGAAAAGCTAAAAATCAGCTTTTGGGACAGCTGTCTATTGGACAGCCTGACACGTGGCGGTTTGGATAAGGATGGAGATGACTTGGCAGCTGAGTTGGCTGACTGGATAAGGATAGCGGGTCGGGCTGACAGCTGGCGGGTCGGGCAGCGGTCTTGGCGGGTTGCAGGTCCGGCAGCTTTGGCGGGTCGGGCAGATGGCGGGTTGGGCAGCTGGCGGGTCAGGCAGCTGGCGGGTTGGGCAGTTGGCGGGTTAGGCAGCTGGCGGGTCAGGCTTTAATTGGCGCAAAAAGACCACCGCCTGGACTTGAACCCAGAACCTGTTGAAACTCAACAGAACTACCACTCGACTAGGCCATTTGATCTTTGATGTTTGAAACCTGCATATAATATATTTATAATATATACAATACAGATTTTATTATACTATAATTCTTACAATCTTATATTATTTTAAAATATAATTATATTATTTACAATATAATTAAAAACATTTATAAAATTATATTATACTTTCATAATAAAATTTTATTTAAAAGATAATATACATAATATTACTTATATAATAATACTAAATATTAATAATACTATACTTAACATATTATATTATAATTTATAAGTACTTTGTAATTAATTTATATACATTATATTAACTCTTTTTCTTTACATTATTATTATTATATGTATTAATTTATATGTCTTATTATTGACATTATCTATACATTATTTGATCCTATATATATAAATATTATTGACAAACAAACTAATTGAAGAATAAAACTAAAAACAAACTGTTTATTTAAGTTTTTACATGAAGTATTACAACCTTAAATTAGAATTGATATTAAAACATAGACAAAAACATGTATAAATAATCACTCATCACCAATATTGTAGCTCTATGTGTCTAGGAAATGTTAAAAAAAATTTCAAGTGATTTGGACCACTGGATAGACCTCAGCACTCATTTTTGTGAGGTCTATCCATAGGGCTGTCCCGACTTTAAAAAATATTCCCCACTCCAATCCAGTCATCAAAATGACTTGAAATTTGGGGTGTGGCCTAATACTACCTATATCTAGGTGTTGTCCAAAAATTAGGATTTTTGAAAAACATCTTTCTAAAGTTTTTAGAAAAATTTAATAAATCATGTGTATTTTAATCAATTGTACTAAACACCTCAAAATCCCCCCAAATTTGGGTGGGTGGCCTTTGAAGACATAATAGGACACTGTAAAAAATTTCACCTCATTTGGAGGTGTTTTTACTAGGGTTTTACCCAACCCTAGTTGGCCCATAAAGGGCTAATTAGGGTAAATCACCCCCTTGGTAATTTGAGTGGTCATATCACCTCAACAGAGGCTGATATTTTTGTCACTGACTTTTTAGGGCATGACACACCCTCCAAGGGAGTTTGGGGTGGTTTGGTGTAGCGTATCCCTAGAACCCTACGGTAGGTCCCTTATTGGGGATTTATTGGGTTATGAAGGTCATGGGGTCAAATGACCTTGGACTGACTTGAAATTTTGTGGAGAGGAGCATAGGGACATTATAGTTCTCTGGACTAAATCTTAAGGGATTTGGAGATAGTTAGGCCACCTAAAATCCTAACCCTAGTTTATGGCACCAATCTTAATTTGAACTATTATGCTGACAAATGAAATGAAAATCAAATAAAATCTGGGCAGGGTGATTTTCTGGTCTAAATGGCCATAAAATAATTTTGTTGAGATTTTTGGGTTAATTTATACAATACTTCATTCACAACTCTTGTTGTGCCCTAGATATTTATTTTGATGATTCTAGAATTTCTATTCACTGGAAAGTTCTGAAATCTTGGATTAGGGCATCTTATAGCATGTTATACCGTATTTTTCTTGGGAGTTTTATCTGATTATTTTGGGTACTTGCTTCTTTAACTTACCATTTGGGATATGTAGTCAAAATTACCAATAATGCCCAATTATTAATTGGAAAATTATGAACTTTTGTCAGTGGGTGTTTCAAACCATGATAGTCACCCTGTAATCTTCTCAGGACTTTTAGATTATTAAAAATAGTACCTCCTTCACTAAGCTAGGAAATTAGTATTTTACATTAAAATAAATTCTGAGACCCTAATATATTAGAGAAAAATCATGGGAGTTGGTTTCTGATAGTTTAAGGTCACCATAAAGCTTCTGTAATTTTCTTGTGATTTTTGGGTACATATTTACAGTACTTGCTTCATAATATGGTAGAAGTGGCCTAAAATGGTAAATTAGGAAATATAGGCCTAAACACCTCTGAAATTTTTAAAAATTTGGAATTACTGCTTAAATGCCTCATAGGGTTTTTACTGATTTTATGATGATTTATTGTTGACTCATTAGTGCACTTCATATTCATACTAGGGCATTGGGAGATTTAGAATAAATAAATTAAATGCCCGATAATAGGAAAAATATGGAAATCTTGGACTTAGTTATATTGTGTCATGATAGACCTCCAGTAAAAATTATAGGAGATTCGGAAGATAATTTGGAGTACCTCCCCTTATATATCTTATGTATCTTAGGACGGTCTGCATATAGTAAAATCACAGAAACTGAACTAGAGTGGGTAATGAACATGGGGAGATGGAATTTTGGTAGTTGCTGGTTTGGATAGGGCAAGTTAAGTTTAAGTTCATTATTGGAAGTAAGGATAAGTAGAGTGTGAGATTGGCTAGTGTTAAGTGGCATTCGGAACGACGAAAGATTGTCCACCCCGAGTAGGAGAGGAAGAGTCTTAATACTCTAGGGCTAGATCTAAAGTAACTTTAAAAGGGATCGGGTAAAGGGAGATTAACCAATAATAATAAGTGCCTTGCGAAAGGGAACGGTAGGCTTCAGCTACCATCATAGTTCCTAGTGCCCTTTGAGAGCCCTTCACGGGGAATACCGGGGGCAGTCCTGGGCTAACGTAAACCGTAGGAATAATAAATTAAAAGAGCAACTATTATAACTAGGGTTGCACTTTCTCATACCCCGGTAGTTAGGTAGGTAGAATAGGTTCGTTTGGTTGCCATTCAGAGAGTAGCTCTGAAGGTAGATGCACGGACGGGACAGTCCGGGGAGCCGAGGGCTCGAGGGTTTGAGTATAGAATAAAGGTGGTGGGTCTTCAGTATTTGATTGTCGTTCACACCGGCATCAGTGCATTGACTCAGCGGTGTGGGAGACTTAGCTAAAGAAAGTCTGGCGGATATAGCCAGCACAAGTACGCGGATACTCTAGGTTGTGTTCTTCTAGGGGCGTACGGAAGGGCTAGGCCCGATAGTGTGGATACCCTCCTAGGAGTGGGGGGCCCGACCCACTATCTCCGTTTGCCACTACGGAGGTTCCTGGGAGTGAAGCTAGCTAGCCGAATAGGGGTAACTAAAGGTCTGTGCGCATAGAGTCGTGTGCGTGAGTTGCACTTGCATGAAACATAGCATAGCATATCACTACACTCATATTTGCATACAACCGACACCACAACGTATAAATCGGTATAGGACTTTTTATACGATGGGAGCCTTGCAGAAGAACCCTTAACTTATAAGTTTGTATGGGCATTCATATAAGTTAAGGTTACTTATTTACTTATTTGTTCTCTATCTGCCTTCTTATATATTTGCTACTTACTACATGTCTACTTTAATACTTACTACCGTAGAATTGCTAGACGTACATTATTCTAAATAGTTCTTTATACACCATTATAGTTGTTAGATTAGCTCCCTTATAATCTGCTAGATTACTCTCCACCTTTGTAGCTTCCCTTTCCTCCTCTCCGCTCGGTGCTTAGGAGCCGTGGGGGGAGGGGTAGGGGATGATAGGGCTTAGTCTTTATGACTAATGGTTTTCGAACCACAACATTACAGGAGCTCCGGATGGGAGACAGGGACCAGCAGTCGAGGGACAAGCACCAGCAGAGTACGGTACACATGGAGGTGGGTAAGTCTAGCACCGGTGCACCTGCGACCCGCTCCGTGAGTGATTAGTGTTTTTATAGCTTCCGCGATGAGTGATTTGTATTGAGGACTCTGATGTACCGGGCTCGAGCCCGTTTATCTACATTTCATCTAAACTGTATCTTCGCAGTACTTCTATTTTCTGTTATTATCTATTGATGGACTGGTTGCGATTTTCTATTCGTACATGTTTCTGTGGACTTGTTTACATTTTATGTATACTTCCTTCTGTCTCTTTGTGACCTGTAGAATTGGCGTTTTGTAGTGGCAGCCTTCCCGTGAGTCGGTGCCACCGCAAAGCGGCAATTCAGGGCTAAGACCCGGTGGTTGAAAAAGAAAAAAGGGGGACTTCCACCCGCTTCTTCCACGCAGCAGGCAGAGTACTCCTCAGCTAGCATAGCTCGGCACGGGCTCGCTCAATAAAGCAAAAGCTGACTCGTCCCAGTCCGCCAACAGAAGATCAACCCAAGTACAAGTCCCTAACTTCACAACATGGCGTGGACTTGGCGGACTCCCTATCTACTCGCAAAACTCACCGACATACTAGGGATAACGTTACAAATACCATTACCTCTTCAGGCCTATAAATAACCCACCATACCTCTAATTTAGGGAGGAGGACAATAGAAAACAAGGTCAAGGTATCAAATCCTGCGGGCTCCAACTCCAAGTCCGCGCGACCTCACATATCTTCTCGGCCTGATCGCCCAGCCCACTAGGCTTAGTCTAGCGAGCTTCAGGATCAGCTAACCGCACTGTCTGCCGACCTCTCTGGTCAAACCTCGCGGCCTCTAGCATCTTCTTTCCTTACTCTCCAGCTTCCCCGTGTACCCTTTGTTTGCTCATGTAAAGGACTCGACTCAAGATGTAATACTGATTCATAATCAAAGGAAAGCTCGTCGCAAGACTTGCATTTAAGCTGTGGCGGGCGAAGTTTGATGTTGTCGCTGCCAGCGGCCCACTCTACTTCTCAACTCCTCTCATCTCTCAACAATAACAACAACTATCAGAGCTAACCGTCAAAGTAACCATCTACTCGATAGATCCTCATCAACCTCCCATTATCCCTGCACGCCTTGATCAAGCACGTGCTCCACTCTCGAGTGTGCAGAAACATTCACCGCATCCCCGTCAACCTCTCCACTCCATCCTAGTGAGACCAAACACCCATTATCTGCTGGTGCCCGTGGCCCTTCCATTTTTGCGCATCAACATAAATTTCATCAAGTGTCATCAAGTATACTCATCGAATTCGTCGAATGTATCTAACAATACTCGCCGAATTTGTCGAATATACATGATAATATACGTTCAATTCATCAAATCATCTTGATGATACTTCTCTGGATTTTCTTAAGGAAAAGGCGTAGAATGGGTCGAGTGGTCTAAACGATACTCTTCTAATTCATCGAGTATACTAGCCGATACCCGTTGAATTCTTCGAGTATGTCTCTTGCCTGGCGTCGAATGGCAATTTGAAATGAGAAAAATTTCTCTAAGTCAATTTCGTCGAATATCACTACTAGTTCGGTCTTTATACTCAGTGATACTCGACGATAATCGACAAAAATGACTTAGGTTACATTTATTCTGATTTTTCAAAACAGTGGCTCGGGTTTGACGAAACGCTATGTATAGTAAATACGAAGATCCCTACTTTGAAATTCTTTAATATCCGTTACAATTGAAGCCTCCTATAAATACTCTGGGTAGATTTTCCATCTTCCCTAATCGTGCTCAAATCTTCCAGGAAAGATCCCATACGATTGTGACCTTCAGCTCCGAACCATAATCGCGATTTCCAATCGGGTGATGACTGCAAGTGAACAATTCGTTCGTTCTCAATGGATTTGAATTGATCGTTGCTTGTTAAAGATTCTGATATTCCAGATCTATTCAATTCGTGATTCAAGATCAACGTCTTCAAGATTTTTTATTTGTCGTATTCTTCATAATATTTAAGATTAATCAATTCAAAGAATAATGGATTGAAGACCCTAGATCTTGTTAAGACTATTTGTAATCATTTTGTGAAAACTTTTCTATTACATTTGTAGGAGATTTTTATCTCCGAGTTGTACATCCGTTTGTGGATCGAGTTGTAGATCCATTTGTTGATCGAGTTGTAGGAGAGGTTGTTCTACGAGTAGTAGGAGCGTCATCATTGAGTGGTAGGAGTTGCGACTCTAAGGTGTCAGATTTGTTGAAATCTAAGATAGGTGAAGTAGCTGAATCTAGCCCGTTGTGGTAGATAGGTGAGGAGAGGCAGTGGACGTACCCAACACGGGGAACAACTATAGATCTCTATGTTTTGTGTGCTTGGATTTTTTTAAGTAATCTTTATTCTGTGAAAAGACACAGACATCACCTATTCACCCCCCTCTAGGTGTTATAGGTAGACGCTAGGTACTTTCAGGTTCACTCCTAAGTGGATCTATCAATACTTGGGCCTAGATGACCGAACAATTTCTCAAAAAATATTTTCTGCCATCTAAGATGTATAAATTGTGAAATGATATTTCATATTTTTCTCAAACTAATTCTAAAACATTAAATGATACTTGGGAAAGAATATGGAATTCTTCACCGTTGCCCCCATCATAAATTTTCCGATTGGTTGCAAATCCAAACTTTTTATTATGGCCGGAATGCCCAAACAAGGCAGTATATTGATGTCATCGCCGATGGAACATTGGAAAATAAAACCCCAGTAGCTGCTGAAGAGCTTATAGATGGAATGACCATGAAAGCCTTTCAATAGAGTACACCACGGTCTCATCAAAATAAACCAGCCGGGATGTATGAAATTTATAATAATTCTAATTTATGCCTCTAAGTTGAGTGACTTAGAAAGAAAATAGATGGGATGTCTGCTATACCTTCCACGCCTACTTTTGTGTCTATTCATAATAAGGTAGAACAAGTAGTGCAAGTAGATTATATGGGTAATCACAGTCTTCCGCCTTTTAACTTAAATAATAACAATTATGGTAATACTTATCATCCAGGTTTGAGAAATCACCCCAATTTGTCATGGAGAAATCAGGGTAATATGAGAAATGCACTTGACACAGTTCCTGTACCTGAAAATTCATTTCCTTCCCAAGATCCTAAACAACTCTCTCTCGAGGACGTGTTGAATAAATATTTTACTAAAAATGATGCGGATATTTGAAATCTTCAAGGATCTTTTTGCAATCTAGATATTCAAGTAGGGAAATTAGTAAAAATAGTTGCTGATCTTACTAATTTGACACCTCATATACCCACAAATGCCTTGGCAGTGACCCTCGCTAACGATTTAGAAAATCATGACGATGTAGAAATTTCAAAATCTACACCAACCCTTCCTCTTCAAATTGTCCCGACTCGTTTAGTAGAGCACAATACGTACTCTAATGTTCATTTTAATATCCTAATTACTATAGGGTAATCTCATATTCCGAATGGTTTCACAGATCTTGGCTGGAGTGTTAATATTCTCACCTCTAGTTTTGGTCAAAAGCTAAATTTAGGAGAACTCGTACCTACTAATTATTGGAACCGCTATTTCATATTCCCTATGTTTGAGGGTATCAAATCACAGCTATATTTGATCACATATTGTGTTGATAGAGTGTGCAGGTTGACAGGTTCAAGTAAAGAGAAGACGTCTCCTATAGATGATAACGCTGAGCGGTAGAAGTTACCGCCGAGTGGTAGCCGTGAATTAATTAGATAGAGCTCTCAGGAACCTACCGCTGCGCTAGTCCTACCGCCCACGCTAACGTAAGGAATTATTTTGGACAGCCTCATGGGAAACTACTGCAAGGAGATAGTGCTTACCGCGCCGCGCTAGCCACTTTATGAGTGTCGAGATGGGTTTGTCGAGTTACTGACCTACCGCCAGGCGATAGTTGTAACGCTGCAGATTTTTCTGCGATTATTTAAATTCTCGTTTGGCAGTACGTCGACACGTTTTCTTAGCTTGTGCCATCTGTGGAGTGTGGTCTTAACTCCTCAGAATTGGGTGCCCTATTTTGTAGCCTATTGGCAAGATCTCCCTAGCAAGCCGAGTCGTTTTGGGTGACCCAGTGTGGCCTCTCGGGGGATGCTTGTGTTTTGGCTTCGGGAGGGTATAACTCGAGTTCTGTTCGTCGAAATTTAATTTCGACTTCTCCGTTGTGTTTGTAGCATGGATATTTAGCTACGGTGCGAATTTCGTCGAATTCCGAGGTAGTTCGATTTTCGTGTCGTTTTGGGTGTGCCATTAGTAAAATCTTAATAGAAACCCTCTTAATTTAAGTGAACCGGAGGCTTGGGAGGCAGTTAGGCTAAACCATTATGGCTAAGCTTATATAAAAGCCTTATTAAGAAGTGGCGGGAACACTTCTCCTTCCTCCTTCTTCCCGAGACCAGAAGAAACCGCTGCTCCTGTTCGCGGAAAACTGAGGAAAACCGCCGGACCTGCTTCTCCTTCGGACGGCGATTCCGGGAGTGTTCGTGGACAGATTTCGATTCCGAAAGCGGCGTTGTCTTGATCTCGCTCAGATCTTCATTTCGACAGTAAGATATTTGATTTTCGTGGAGTTTTAGGAGACTTGGATTTCCGGTTCTTGTGCTTTTCCGCCATTAAAGTTCGGGTTTTCTTGTTAGGTGCTGCTCCTTCTAGTGCAGAACAAAGAGGAGGGAAGGCTGACCAATCTTTGCCGGAAATCGAGGCAAGTGGTATTCTTGCCCTTGCCATTGTTGTTCTCTTGAGTTCTAGAATGTTTCCCGGTTAGCCCTAGGGTAGAAACCAAGCATATTATCTTTTATCTTGCTAAATTTTAGGGCCAAGATTCTCCTATGAGCCCCCTCCTCGTGCTGTTTCTCAACCTGCTAGTTATGTTCACCATTTAGACTCTAGATTTTGTAGTTCTAGTAGGGTGCTTTTGCGGGTGGAGCTGAGAGAGAGAGTGAGGGAGGTTGTTGTGGTAGGGCTCTGGTTAGAACCAGTCTTGGTAGACTCTCGGGTTTTGGTGTCGAGTGTAGTGCACACACTCAAAGCCAAAAGCCGCCCGGCTTGGCGTTGAGTGTGGTGGACACACTCAAAGCCATAGTTCGGTTTGTTCTTTGCGGCTGAGTGGTGAGGTGATTGAGTGAGAATTTTTGTCTAAGTCAAAATCTACGGGAATCACCAAGTGATTCCCGCCGATTTCGACGTGATTCCCACCGATCGGTGCGAATCATCCTTGATTCCCGCCAATTCGATGAGAATCATCCTTAATTCCCGCCGATTCGGTGAGAATCATCCTTGATTCCCGCCGATCATCGAGAATCATTTTGGATTCTCGCCGATTCGGCGAGAATCATCCTGCATTCCCGCCGATTCGGCGAGAATCAGTCGGCATTCCCGCTGACCTCCTCTTGTTAGCGTTGGCTTAGGGTTTTCCTGCGGGAATGAACTTTGGCATAGAGTGAGTTGACCTCACTCAACGCCAAAGCTGCTTTGGCATTGAGGGAGGTAGACTCACTCAACGCCACTGATGGGATTTATGGTTTTGGCTGAAGGCGTTGAGGGAGTGGACCTCACTCAACGCCATAACTGTTTTGGCGTTGAGTGAGGTTAGCTCACTCAACGCCGCTGCATCTTTTGCTGAAGGCGTTGAGGGAGTGGACCTCACTCAATGCCATGGCTGTTTTGGCATTGAGTGAGGATAGCTCACTCAACGCCAGAGCTATTTTTGCGGAGGGCATTGAGTGAGTGACTCTCACTCAACGCCATGGCTGTTCTTGCGCTGACTGAGGCTAACTCACTCAACGCTAAAGTCCGGTTAGGCGTTGAGTGGGTCCCACTCAATTCGAAGCCGTGTTGAGTAACTTCAACACTGTTTCCCTTACCCCTATTTTCGTTCCTGAGTGAATTCCTTGATTTTATTATGAGTTTCCTTGTCGGCTATGTTTTTCTTTCCTAAAGGCTGAATCGTGGGTCGTGATTAGTAGTGGTGGTTTGAAGCTCTTCATGGGGGAGGTGTTTTATAATTTAGCGAAGGCCACCCTTATTCTTCTATCTTGCTCTAGGTACGGGATGGGCAAGAGGGTGGAAGGTCCCTTGTGCTTTCACATGTAGACCCTTGAGCTTGTTGGCTTGGAAATGGTGGTTGGGGGACTTAGTTTGCCTCCAACCCGGATCAATGCTATTTGTTTTTGCTACTACCATCTCCCACAGCTTAGGGTGTTAGAAGTTTCTTCCTTGGTAGATTGCAGCACCTTGGGCTCTTGGTAGCCTAGTAGACCCTACAGGATGTAGTTTCTGGGCAGGGTTGGTGCTGTTTCCTCGCACGTAGTGCACTCCTTGTTGTCTTGCCTTGGGCAGTTGTGACTTTTACTGCTGTGTGTTTTCCCCTTTTATTTATTCCCTGGTTGACACTTCCATGCAGTTTTTCCTTGTTTTGCTTGCTGAGGTATTCTTTCCTCTTTGAATGCCTCAGGTTCTGAGCAGTAGAAAGTTTGGTGGCTAGGTTGTGGTGGTGTTGTTGGTGGTCTCTTGGACTTTGGAGATCCTGCTGTTTTGTTTGCGAGGTAGTTTTCCTGTACTTTTCTTACAGACATACATATTTGCTTGTGGGTTCATGTCAGGTTGTTGGCACCTACTGGTAGTTTTTACCTTTGTACTAGATATATTACTTTTGCTGCTACCATTTTCTGGAGATAGTCTACTTGCTCTGAGGAGGATTTATGCTAGGTTGCTAGTTATTTTAAAACTACAATTATTATTATTATAATTATATTGCATGATCAACATGTTTTATAAAAGTAAATCACTATTTTTCCAAGCAGAGTATAAAGATCATTTCCTTATATATAATATAAATTAAATGTAGAGTCTCTCAAGACATAAGTGGTCCTCTTAGGGCTCTTATGCTCTTCTTAGGATGTCAAACCCTAATAAAGTATTTTTTCGCAGCCCTTAAGTATAGTTTTTAACTGTGGACTAGGTGATCCATCGAGCCGAGGGACACAGCCTCTAAAGTATAACTGATTTTTCTAATCATTAAACCCATAAATTACTTTCATAAAGTGTAGTAGATGGTTTTGCTTGAGCGTCAGCAGTTATCCCCTGCTTGACGTGGCATCATGACGCGCGTTTTCTCATACTCTGATAATTCCTTAATTCGGAGAAAATGCGGGTTTTGACAGTTGGTATCAGAGGGAGGTTGCTTGACAAGGTTTGTCGGGACAACCTTCCTTTGTTTGCTTTTAGTAGTTCAGCATCATGTCATTCAAATACCGATATGTCATCAGCACGTCTTGGCAAAAGCACGAACACTACACTCATAGCATAACATGAAGTATACAGGGCATATTATGTAGTATGGGATGCATAATAGGTGTTCATATATGGATCCACCATAGGGGCAACATGTGAGGGTTATGTAGTATGGGATGCATAACCTCACCACATGGCTATGACTAGCACATTTTCTTTTGTTGCATGCGAATGTTATGTAGTATGGGATGCATAACATTTTCATGTGTACGCCGCTCATAACATGCATTAGGACCTTTTTAGAATGCATAGCACAATCATGCATAGCATAACATGGCATAAGCACAACGTGCCAAGCTAAAGACTGCAGGATGACATATGTACACACATAAGTTTTCGAGTCAAAAAATAATATAAAGTCATGCATTCTCGATCTAGGCACAAGAATTAGTATTGTGGTGGTTAACCATCCTAGGTTAGGACATAACATAAATTTTTGTAAAAGGTAAACTCCTAGAGCAAGTTTAGCAGCTTTAAGTTCATATCTATATATGTATGGTCTGTACTAGTAGTTGAGTCTAGCCGTTGTACTAGGATCTAACTAGTGTTGCTATGACTTTAGGATGGCGAGACGTCCTTCGACTTGATCAACTCCCCTGTCTGAGGGTGAGTCTTTCTGGAGCTCAGAATGATGCAGTAATCGAAAGCTTGCGGCAGAGTAGCGAATCCTGAGCAGGCAGTTGGTGGAGGTGCGAGCCCAGATCCAGTCTTTGGTAGCAGTTGTGGCGGGTCAGACTCAGGGAGTGCAAGGCCCTGCAGGGGGGATTATTATTCCTCCCCCTCCTGCACCCTTAAGACCTCTAGTGGTGGTGCCAGCGGAGATGGCCTTCATCTCGCAGTTTCAGAGGCTGAGCCCTCCCACTTATGACGGGAAGGCAGACTTCATGGTGATAGACGACTAGCTGATCTCCATGGAGGAGATGTTCTCGTATTCAGGGATTGCAGACGATCAGAGGGTGATGATAGCCGCCTATTAGCTTAAAGGTTTGGCTAAGAGTTGGTGGTGCTGAGAGAGAAGGAGAGCTTGGAAACCGGATGCTCTTGGGAAGTGTTCAAGGAGATGTTATTGAGGAAGTTCTTACCCTCGGTCGAGCGTGACCGCCTCATGAACGACTTCCTCCATCTGAAGCAAAGACAGCTCACGGTGGATGAGTATGAGATAGAATTCAGCAAGTTGATCCGTTTTGCCCCTGGATTGGTCAGCGTTGAGGCTGATCGAGTTAAGCGATTTCTCGGTGGTTGAGGAGTGAGGTGCAGCAGTTGACTAGTGCTTATGGTCAGAAACTTACGCAGGAGTAGTGGAGGCTGCTCTGAAGGTGGAGGCTATTGAGACCGCGGAGAGCAGAGGACAGCAAAGTAGGAAGGATAAGAGGAAGTCTGTGGAGGAAAAGAAACCCCGGGTACCGGATACGGTTCCTCGGGAAAGAAGAGCAAAGTGGTGTGCAGTTTCTGTGGCCGGTCAGGCCACCCTGTCGAGAGATGTTTCAAGAGAGCAGCAGCTCAAGGAAGGATCAAGTCCTTGCGATTCAGGGTACTCCGAGGAGAGATGTCTCCTGTTCTGTTTGCAAGCGACCCGGGCATGATGCTGCCCAGTGCTGGTCCAAGGATAAGGTCTGTTTTCCAGTGTGGGACAGAAGGGACACATCAAGTCTAGGTGTCCTCATGTCCAGCCTGCCCTGCAAGCAGTGCCCCTTCAGGCATTACCTCCACCTCAGTGTGTGGGTAAGGAAAGGGAAAGCTGAACGTGATCTCTTCCGAGGAGGCTGAAGCTTCGACTTTGGTCATCTCAGGTTAGTTGTCTTCCAGCCTGAATGTTTTGTTCTTGTCTTGCTAAATGTAGTATTGTTGTGGTAGTTCCTTGTTATATATGTTCCTATAGGGAAGTTTAAGGTGAAGAACCGCTGGGCGCGTGTTCTGTTTGACTCCGGCGCTACCCACTCAATCGTGGCTAGAGCCTTTGTAGAGCGACATCGGTTGACTTTAGATCGAGTTCGGGATACCTTCGTGTTAAGTTCCCCTCTGGTGAATCTGTGTTGTCAGATGTGGGCATGTTGGATTGCCCTGTTTTGTTGGGGGACTTCCTTGCGAAGGCAGACCTGAAGATGATTGATCTGGAGGACTTCGATGTTATTTTGGGCATGGACTGGCTGTCCAGGTATGATGCAGTCATTCAGTGCAAAGGGAAGCACTTGGACTTCATCAGGGACGCGGTCAGCCAGGAAGCGTGTATGCGGATCTGAGCCGGGATTCTCCTGTCATCTCTGCGGTATGTGCTCAGAAGTTTTTTCTTTCGGACTGTTTTGCTTGTTTGGTCTCGGTGGTTGGGACCGCTGTTAGTGTACCGCGCTTAGAGGAGATTCCAGTTGTGCTAGATTTCGCCGATGTTTTTCCTGATGACCTTCCTGGTCTTCCTCCCGAGCGGGATGTTGAGTTTGTGATCGATTTGGAGCCGGGTACGCGTCCTATTGCTAAGGCGCCGTACCGGATGGCCCCTCGAGAGCTAGAGGAGTTGCGAGTTCAGTTAGATGAGTTGTTGGCGAAAGGGTTTATCAGGCAGAGTTCGTCGCCTTGGGGTGCTCCTGTTCTATTTGTGAAGAAGAAAGATGGGTCAATGCGGCTTTGCATCGACTATAGGGAGCTGAACAAGGTCACAATCAAGAACAGGTACCCTCTGCCGAGGATCGATGACTTATTTGACCAGTTGCGCGGTAGCACGGTCTTTCCAAGATTGACCTTCGTTCAGGCTATCATCAGCTTAGGATCCGTGATGCAGATATTCCACGGACTGCGTTTAGATCGAGGCATGGACATTTTGAGTTCTTAGTGATGTCGTTTGGATTGACCAACGCTCCATCAGCGTTCATGGATATGATGAACCGGGTGTTCAAAGGATTTCCTAGATAAGTTCGTGGTGGTCTTCATCGATGATGTGTTGGTTTACTCTCGTAGTGCTGAGGAGCATGAGCAGCATCTGCGCTTGGTTCTATCGGAGTTGAGGAACCATAAGTTATTCGCCAAGTTAAGCAAGTGCGAATTTTGGTTGCCTCAGGTCTCGTTTCTGGGCCACGTGGTGAATGAGGATGGGATCTCGGTTAGACCCAGAAAAGATCGCAGCAGTGATGGATTGGAGTAGGCCGGGCACGCCTAAGAGATCAGGAGCTTCCTACAGTTAGCCGGCTACTACAGGAGGTTCGTGGAGGGTTTCTCTACCCTAGCTGCACCTCTGACTAAGCTGACTCAGAAGAACGTGGCTTTGATTGGAGCGAGAAGTGCGAAGAAGCCTTCCTGGAGTTAAACAGGAGATTGTGCACTGCTCCCGTTCTGACCCTGCCTACCTGAGGGTTTGGATTATGATGTATACGTGGATTCTTTGCATGTGGGTCTGGGATGCGTATTAATGCAGGTTGGTAAGGTTGATTGCCTATGGGTCAAGGCAACTAAAGACTCTGAGTAGAATTATCCTACGCATGACCTCGAGTTCGCAGCAGTTATTTATGCATTGAAGCTGTGGAGACACATACTTTATGGGGCTCAGTGCAAGATCTTCACCGACCATAAGAGCCTGAAGTACGTGTTCACGCAGAAGGAGTTAAATCTGTGCCAGCGTCGGTGGCTAGAGTATGTGGCCGATTTATGACGTAGAGATGCAGTATCATCCAGGCAAGGCCAATGGTGGCCGACGCCCTGAGTCGTAAGACGGGTAAAATCTTTAATCTCTCCGCCGACCGTTTAGTTGGAAGGAGTTCCTCCTTATGGATATATCAGTGGGATTTTTATTTAACAACTAAGAAAAGAAAAAGAAGTAAATCAGTTTTAGTTTTGGATTTAAACTAGATTTTTGTTAATTAAATTGAATAATTATAATGCGTTGCCTTGGATCAAGTAACAGTCAATGCGTGTTTTCATTTTGTTGCTTTGCTTAAGTCTATTTAAAAAAATCATCGTTAAAATTTTGGATTTCTTATGACCATCACCTAAATAATTGTTTTAGACTTACGGATTTCTTCTAAGAATTTCGCACTTGTGTCCAGGCATACTGAGAGAGGAGACTTGCCGGATTATTCCTTTTTATAAATATCGTTTTTATATGCTGGGGGAACTTAAGCTACCGTGGGGGAATTTTTGCATTTTGTAGCCTAAACTATTATCGTATTTTCGGTACAAATTATGTCTATTATTAGACATTCGGGGTATGTAAATATTATTGCCACTGTTTGCTTTTTGCAGTTTCCAGAAAATTGGCCAAAATGACCTGTCACGCCCCCCTGTCATGCGTTGCCTAGGGCGTGTCACCTAATCCAGGATGCTACAAAGATGTATCGTGACTTAAAGCAAAAATGTCACAGCGCTGGTGGTCACCATGGTGACTATGGGCGATATAGCGCCGATTTGCGTTCCACAGCACGGTACGGTGCACACCCCATGTCACGCCCAATGGGCGTGACACCCTCCTTTTTCGGTGAACGGATTTCCGACCAATGATTTGGAAGTGCCTGGTCACGGGCGTGAAGTTGCAATCATCCCTCCGCCTAGAGATCCAGAGAGCCCGAGGTCCGACTTGGAAGTGGGAGAAAAATTTCTATAAATTGAGACCCCCCTCTCCATTTCAGCAAGCTTTGGTTACCGAGAGGGGGAGGTGCTGCCCCTTTGGTTCTTGAGTTTTTTCATGCTTTTTCTCTCTCTCTCTCTCCCTCTCTTTGTAATTTTTGGTTTAATCTTAGTGCTTTCTTTGTAATCTTTGTTCTTTCTTAGTGCTAATTGTAGGGCTAGAATAGGATTTCCATTTCATGCACTTGTAATTTTATTTTCAATAGTGTAGCTTGCCCTTTTAATTAATAAAAGTGTTCTTGTTTAGCTTGTGTTTAGCTTGTGTTCTTGTTTAGCTTGTGTTGTTCTTATGCTTTACTACTCATCCCCCTTCCTCCATTCCATAATGATTAACTATCCTCCTTGTACTCGATCTGATGATCCGAGGTTAGAGCGATTTATGTTATGATGTTTTAAATAATCTTTTCTTTTTAGGTTAGGGTCTTGAATTCTCTTGATTACGGATCAGGGTTGAGGTATTTTCTACTACTACCACCTTTCACAGACTAATGGGCAGCCGGAGCGAAAGAATGAAGTGATCAAGATAGTTCGAGAGAGGAGACGATCCCGGATGATCCGATGCGTACACTTTAGACCACGGTCGGAGCGACTTGCGGTTCAATGAGCGGCTGATTTTTATCGATTTTCTTATCGTCTTTGTGAATTTGCTTATTTCATAACCTTTCAATAGTTAACTGCAGTAGTTTCCTTTCTAGCAGTTCTTTGCTTAATAGCTTTACTTAATAGCGGTAGTTCTCTTTCTAGTATAGCGTACTTACTTCCTTGCAGTTTTTCTCTAACCCTAGTCGTCGATAAGATAATAGCGTTCGTGTGAGTAAGCATAGCCAACAGTTCCCGGATTTCAATACGAGGCCATTGCTACAATTCGATAGGTATACTTACCTCATCGGGTTGCTAGTTCGGTTGCGCTTATTTCTTCGAACCCTAGCGGCAACAAAGTCGCAGTGTAGCTTATTCGAGAAAAGCTTCGTATAGCTCAGGAGAGGTTCGAGAAGAAAGCCAATCGGCGTAGGTCTGCCTTGGAGTTTTCTGTAGGGGGCCTTGTATTTCTTAAGGTTTCCCGATGGTTGGGTGTAAAAGAGTTTTGGTAAGAATCGGAAATTGGACCCGAGGTATGTGGGCCCGTTTAAGATTTTGGAGCGATTGGCGTGTCAGCTTACAGGTTGGATTTGCCAGCAAATTCCAAGTGTTCATAATGTTTTCCATGTTAGCCAGTTGCGGAAGTGTGTGCACAGCAGTGATTAAGTCTTGGACATTGTGCCCCAGTTTGAGCCAAACCACTCTTTGTTGATGTGTCGGTCCGTATTATTGATACTCAGGAATGGGTGCTGCGAAAGAAGTCCATTCTGAGGGTGAAAGTTCTATGGAAGAATCAGGGTTTAGAAAGCACGACTTGGGAGTTAGAGTCGGCTATAAGGGAGGCTCACCCTGATCTGTTTCCCTGATTATTTTGGTTTGTTTTTCTTTTGTAATGTTTGGATTATTACCTTTCCCTTCTATAGTAGATGTGTCGTGCGTAAAGTTTCGGGACGAAACTTTCTTTTAGGGGGAGTGACAGTAACGCCCCCGATTTTTCTGCGATTATTTAATTCTCATTTGGCGTTACGTCGACACATTTTCTTGGCTTGTGCAATCTATGGAGAGTTGATTTAACTCCTTTGAACTGGGTGCCTTATTTTGTAGCCTATTGGCAAGATCTCCCTAGCAAGCCGAGTCGTTTTGGGTGACCCGTTGTGGCCTCTCGGGGGAATGCTGTGTTCTGGCTTCGGGACGGTATAAGTTCTGTTCTCGAGTTAATTTCGACTTCTGTTCGTAGCGTGGATATTTAGCTATAGTGCGAATTTCGTCGAATTCCGTGGTAGTTTGGTTTCGTGTCGTTTTGGGTGTGCCATTAGTAAAGACTAATTAGAAAACCCTTTTAAAGTTTTAATGAACGGCGGCAGTTTAGGGAGACGGTTAGGGCTGAAGGCATGGTAAGGCTTATTTATAAAGCTTTGATTATAAGTTGGCGGGCCCACTCTCCTTTCTTCCCAAGACCAGACCGAACCATCGCCTGCTCCTGTTCGCGGAAAACGGAGGAAAACTGCCGGACCTGCTACTCCTTCGGACGGTGATTTCAGGATCTTTCGTGGACGGAATTCGTTTCTGAAAGCGGCGTTGTCTTGCTCTCACTCAGTTCTACGTTTCGATGGTAAGAGGTTTGTTTTTCGTGAAGTTTTAGGAGACTTGGATTTTCGGTTTCTTGTGGTTTTCCGCCATTAAAGTGCGGGTTTGCTTGTTAGGTGCTGCTCCTTCTAGTGCAGAACGTGAGAAGGGAAATCCGACCAAGCTTCGCCGGAAATCGAGGCAAGTAGTATTCTTTCCCTTGCCATTATTGTTCTTTTGAGTTATGGAATATTTACCGGTTAGCCTTAGGGTAGAAACCTAGCATGTTCTCCATTATCTTGCTAAATTTAGGGCTTAGATTCTCCTATGAGCCCTCTTCTTGTGCTGTTTGCTCAACCTGCTAGTTGTGTTCATTATTTAGACTCCATATTTTAGTTCTAGTTGGGTGCTTTGGCGGGTGGAGCAGAGAGAGAGAGTGAGGAGGTTTGTTGTGGTAGGGCTCTGATGAGAACAAGTCTTAGTAGACTCTCGGGTTTTGGAGTGAAGTGTGGTGCACACACTCAAAGCCAAAAGCCGCCAGGACTTGGCATTGAGTGTGGTGGACACACTCAAAGCCATAGTTTGGTTTGTTCTTTGTGGCTGAGTGGTGGGGTAATTGAGTGAGAATTTTGTCTAAGTCAAAATTGACGGGAATCACCAAGTGATTCCCGCCGATTTCGACGTGTAACGTCAGTGATTCCAACCATCCTTGATTCCCGCCATTCGGCGAGAATCATCCTTGATTCCCGCCGATTCGGGAGAATCATTCCTAGATTACGCCGATCGGCGAGAATCATCCTGGATTCCTCGCTGATTCAGTCGAGAATCATCCTGATTCTCGCCGATCGGCGAGAATCGTCCTGCATTCCCGCCGATTCGGCGAGAATCAGTCGGAATTCCCGCCTGACCTCCTCTTATTGGAGATGGTTTAGGGTTGTCCTTGCAGGAAGTGAACTTTGGCGTAGAGTGAGTTGACCTCACTCAACGCCAAAGCTGTTTTGGCGTTGAGGGAGGTAGACTCACTCAACGCCGCTGTTAGCTGTTTTTGCATTGAGTTGGTTGCTCACTCAACGTTTTGCTGAAGGCGTTGAGGGAGTGGACATCACTCAACGACATGGCTGTTCTGGCACTGTGTGAGGCAAACTCACTCAACGCCAAGGTCTGGTTAGGCGTTGAGTGGGTCCACCCAACGCCAAGCCGTGTTGATTGATTTCAACACTGTTTCCTTATCTGGATTTTCGTACCCGAGTGAATTCCTTGATTATATTTGTAGTTTCTTTGTCGGCCATGTATTTTCTTTCCTAAAGGCCGAATCGTGGATGGTTAGTAGTGGTGGTTTGAAGCTCTTCATGGGGGAGGTGTTGTGTAATTTAGCCAAGGCCACCCTTATTCTTCTATCTTGCTCGGGCACGGGCTGGGCAAGGGGTTGGAAGGTCCCTTGTGCTTTCACATGTAGACCCTTGAGCTTGTTGGCTTGGAAATGGAGGTTGGGGGACTGAGTTTGCCTCCAACCCGGATAAATGTTATTTGTTTTTGCTACTACAATCTGCCATAGCTTAGGGTGTTAGGTGTTTCTTCCTTGGTAGATTGCAGCATTTTGGGCTCTTGGAAGCCTAGTAGACACTGCAGGATGTAGTTTATGGGCAGGGTTGATGCTGTTTCCTCACAGGTAGTGCATTCCTTGTTGTCTTTCCTTGGGGCAGTTGTGACTCTTTCTACTGCATGTTTTTCTTTACTTTTCCCCTGATTGACACTTTCATGCAGTTCTTTCTTGTTTTGCTTGCTGAGGTATTCTTTCTTCTTTTGAATGCCTCAAGTTCTGAGCAGTAGCCAGTTTGGTTTCTAGGTTGCGGTGATGTTGCTGGTTGTCTCTTTGACCTTGGAGGTTCTATTGCTTGTTAGTGAGGTAGTTTTTCTGTACTTTTCTTACAGACATACATATTTGCCAGTGTGTTCGTGTCAGGTTGCTGGCACCCACTGGTAGTTTTTTTTACCTTTGTACTAGATATATTACTTATGCTGCTACCGTTTTCTGGAGATAGTCTACTTGCTCTGAGAAGGATTTATGCTAGGTTGCTAGTTATTTTTAAACTACAACTAGTATTGTAAATATATAGCATTGATCAGCATGATTTATAAAAGTAAATCTCTATTTTCTAAGCAGCATATAAAGATCATTTTCCTATATATAATATAAATTAAATATAGAGTCTTGCATAGCATAAGTGGTCCTCTTAGGGATCTTATGCACTTCTTAGGATGTCAAACCTTAATAAAGTATTTTTTCGAAGCGCTTAAGTATAGTTTTTAACTGTGGACTAGTGAGCCGAGGGATATGGCCTCTAGTATAACTTATTTTCTAATCATTAAAATCATGAATTTATTTCTTAAAAGTATAGTAGGTGGTTTTGCATGAGAATCAATAGTTATCCCCTGTGATGGCATCATGACGCGTGACTCTGATAATTCATTAATTCGGAGAAAATGCGGGTTGTGACAATATACGTACATATATATATCGTGACATTAATTATTCAAAATATTTCTAACGTGTTAAGATGCAATGTCACGAGTTATAGCATGTAAGCCTAGTTTTTGTACATGAGTGCTTTGTGTAGGGATGTGTGAATAATATGAAGTCATTCTCCTATCTAAATCCTCACACATACCTAGAGGCATAGTCAATATACTCATGTAATATCGCACTCAGTGACTTGGTACCTATAGATTTTACACACCATGTCCGGGGATAATGCTCACACAGATTAACAATTCTGGCTCAAATATTGTATGTACTCGTTATAGCCTATGTTCAGGTCATGTGTGCCCGTAAGACATGATCAATTCAAAGTTTTTTGTTTATATATATATATATATTTGTTTTTTTAATTTACTAAAATGACAATAAAACTCAAGTTAATAACACACAAGCAAATAAACAAAGAAAATTAAACATATAAAAATAGCCAAAAACAAAAACACAGTCAAACACAAACAACGATGACTAGGATGAGAGGTCCAAAACACAGAGCTCAAGTCATCCGTCGCTATTCTCTCCTCACTCCTTACTTCTAACTGGGCATCTTCATCAATTTCCTCTTCATTCAGCCTAGGTACTTCAGCTGGAATATTTACATCAAAGTGTACATGAGCAGATTATTCAACAACTAAGGTTCTCTATTATAGACCCTATAGGCACGACTTGTACTCGAGTATCCTAAGAAGATGCCTAAATCAGATTTTTCATCGAATTTCCCTAAGTGATCCTTAGTGTTTAGAACATAACATGGGCAACCAAAGACCCTAAAATACGACACGAAAGGTTTCCTATCACAGTATAGCTCATACGAAGTTCGCTTAATAAGGGACAAAGCATGACTCAGTTCATTATGTAGCATGCCGTAATAACCGCTTCAGCCCAGAAATAACGTGGCAAGCCCAAACTCATCATGCATTGTGCGTGCTAATTATTGAAGAGTGCGGTTCTTTCGTTCTACAACTCTGTTTTATTGAGGAGTGCGAGGGGCTGAAAATTCATGCTTTAAGAGTCATAAAGATTTGTGAAATCCTCATGCTCAAACTCTCCACCATGATCTGACCTAATTCATTTTATTTTTAGTTCCTTCTCATTCTGAAGTCTCTTCCAAAGATTTGAGAATTTGTTAAATGTGTCAGATTTATTCGAGAGAAAAATTTTCCAGCAATATCGAGAGTAGTCATCTATAATAATGATAGTGTATCGCTTTCCACCAAGACTACACGTACTTAGGCGACCAAACAGATCCATGTGAATTAGTTCTAGTGGTCTAGTCATGGAAACTTCATTTCCATTTTAGAATGAGGTTTTAACAAATTTTCCTCTTTGGCACAGACCATATAATGAATTTAAAACTACCACTAAATGTGGGAAGTCCCCGAACTAACTTGTTCTTAAATAGTTTAACAATAAGCTTACTCCCAGAGTGTCTTAATCTCCTATGATCTAATCCTCATTCTTGATAACTAGGCATTTTAAATCAGACGCTTATATATCATCAAAACTAACATTATTCACATTATGATTTGTAACAACCCAAATTGTAATTTGGAGTTCAGGCTGTGTGGCATGGCCTGGGACACGGGCGTGTCCTAGGGCGTGTTCGGTGCACACAGCCTGGGACACGAGCGTGTCCCAGGGCGTCTCCTTTGCGGTGTGTGTCGAGTCAATCTCTCGAGATAATACGGTCGACGATCGTCGATAGGTGACACGGCCTGGGACACGGGCGTGTCCCAGGGCGTTTCCTACTCGGGCGGCGTTGAGTGGAGTGGCATTGAGTGGCATTGAATGGCGTTGAGTGGAATGACATTGAGTGTGGTACATGTCCTGTGACATGGGCATGTCACAGGGGCGTGTTGGGCACACGGTCAAGGACACGGGGAGTCTGTGCCTTAGCCATGTTCTTCTCGGGTGTTTCGGCCTAGTGTTGATGTGGTGACACGGCCAGCCACACGACCATGTACACTTGATAATGGCGTGTCAGGGAGTGACACGGGTGTTTCATAGCCCGTGTTCTGATCCAGATTGAGTCAGTTCTGTAACCTCTCAAGGGACACGGCTTGTGACATGGGCGTGTCACAAGCCGTGTCAACTCTGTTTAGATGCTTTTCAAAGCAGATTGAGGACGTTTGTTTCCTTCTATTTGGATCCTATGGTCCAAGTTCCTCCCTGCTATTATAAGGCTGAGAATGGAGATGAATATCTCATTCTCATGTTGGCCATTCACTTTCTGAAGTGAAGAGAGAGAGAGGAGAGCAAGAAAGGATGAAGGAGAATTTTTCCGACCGCGGTGGAGCTTCAGCGGTCTGAATCATGAGCCGAGCTCAACATTGCGGAGGCAAGGCCGCTGCGGTGATTTCCATCTGGCTAGTTCTTTCATGTCGCCGAAGCGATCGTCGAGGGTAACGGTCTTTCTTCCTTGGGAAGGTGAAGCCCTTTGTTTATACATGTGTATCTGTGGAATCCTCCATTAAAAGATGGAAGAGAGTATGTGATTCCAGTTGTTGAGTCTGCATATAGAACTGACAATGTTTAGTACGGAATAGGCATGCTGTGTGAAGCCCATCTGGATGGATGTCTGGATTGGTGGTGCTGCGAACCGGAGAAGACTCCGTGTATAAATCGGTTAAACTATAGATATTGGTGAGGATGATTGTGATGGTGAGAAGGAAGCTTTGTATAGATCCTTTGGTTGTATGCTCAGCACGAGCTGTATTGATGGAATTAAAGTGGCACCGTGTGCTTGTGTTATGAGATGAATATGAGATGGATTACGAGCACCTCTGATTGGGTGGGTACGAGAGGCCTCCAATAGGGGTTTGGCGGCTGATGCCTATAGCCAACAAGTTAATAACCTCTGAGTGGGTGGGCCACCCAACAAGTTTAATGGAAGAATCGGGTGGGCGATCGATTGGTAGCAATGCAACGGGGCGATTTCCCTAGGCTTTTTATACTACAAGGGTAGGTTGACTGATAGCGCTCAAAGTTTGTCATGAGGTGCGTGCCTTTGAGGGGACGGGTGCATGAGGTCTTCAACAGGGGTTTGGAGTCTTATGCCCAGCCAACAAGTACATATCTCGATTCGGCGGTGGAACCTTGAGGAGCTTTGTACACCGTAAGCATGCCTTGAGTGCACGGAACGTCTGGCATGAGGTCCAGCGTTTGTGATGATATAGTGTATTGTATATATGTGTTGAGATTGAAATACATGCTGGGAAGGAACCACTTCGCCGGTTAAGGGGTAGGGTCATTATAATAGGTCAACTGAATGTTGACCGTTATTTTGTTTGTCACCCATGGGGTGGATGTCTATATGCAGGTGCTGCCCTTATTGATGCTAAAATGGATTGGCGGGCTGAAGCTCATGCTACTGTTGTTAGGCCCTCGAAGGCCGTGCAAAGATTTTAATTTCATGTATGGTCGGCATGCGTGCCGATGTATGAAGTCATATGTTTGTAAAGATAAACTTGTTAGGCCTTAAGGACGTGAGCGGTGTGCTTGTATACATTCCTGGTCTTGTATATAAATGAGTTATTTATATAGTAGTGGACATTCATTGATTGAGTTCGTGCAACTTATAAACTTCCGCTAGAATGCTCTGGGTTAGGATGCGTTGGTATTTTTGTTTTAACCTGTGACCTCGCAGTCTGTTTGTGGCATATAGTGTGGGGCCCTAGCAAGACCTTCTATTATATGTTATTTAACGGGTCAGGTTGTTAAATTTTGGTATCAGAGGCCCCTCGATTTTTCTCTTTCGAATTCGTGTCCGAATTCTTTAGTCGGGTGGCGAGCACGTATACGCGCGAACCGTTTTAACATAATTGAACTCAAGAATGTCCACTAGGAATGTGCGTGTTTGTATTCGGTATGTTTGTCATTTTGGATTGGAGGTTGATTATTGATATCTTGTTTACATATAGGTGACAAGGAATGGTTCTAGGTAGTCTGAGCCCCAGCGTTCAGATTAGAGTGCGGCACCAGCTGAGGTGCCCACACCTCCTCCTTCTGTGGAAATCGTACGCCTAGTTGTGGAGGCGGTATTTGTCATGATTCAAGCACAACCTGTTAGGAAGGTAAGGCCTATAGTGGAGCCAGTTTGGGTTGGTGTAAGGCAAGAGTGTGTGGAAGCTCGTGTGGACGAGCGAGCAACTGATGAGCAATTGAAGCAGTTTATGGATTTTCATCCACCTACGTTTATCGGGGCGCATTCCCAAATGCAGGCGTAAGATTTACTTTCAAGAGTGAAGAGGATTGTGGCAGCGCTCAGGATTGATGAGGGGCAGAGAGTGATGTTAGCAACTTTCCTACTGGAAGGAGAGGCGAGACTGTGGTGGGATGATGTCGAGATGCACCAGTTGGCAGGTAGAGGCCTGGGAGAGATTTTGATGGACGAATTCTCTAGATTGTTTTAAGCAAAGTATTTGCCAGTATCGCGGAGAATTGCTATGGAGTCCGAATCCCAACTTCTGGTACAGGGTGAGAAAACTGTGGATGACTACCTGTATGAATTTACCAGGCTAGGGCATTATGCGGGGTCAACTTTTGCGGAAGAAGTACGGAAGACGAACAGATTCTATGAGGGACTCTGAGATGAGTTGAGATTGGCGCTTCCAAGTTCAGTGAACCAAGGATTCCAAGACTTAGTAGATACAAACTGTGTGGTGGAAAAAGATTTGAAACGAGTACATGAAAAGAAGAACTGGGTGGCAGACAAGTCAGAGTTCAAAGTTCTGCAGTCCGAACAGTCAGAGTTTAGGAAATGGGAAAAGAAGAGGTTCAGGCCTGCTGAACAAACGTCTTCGGATGTTGCTTTGGGCACGACGTTTGGTCAAGGACGTGTTGAGTCGTGTACCTATTTCACTTATGGGAAGCAGAGGCATATAGCCCATACTGTTGGAAAGGCCCGTCAAAGAGTGAGCAAAAGACAGGCACGTCCTATGAGGAAAAGGGTAAGGTAGTGGCAGAATCATCTGCATCCCGGGCACAACCGTGAGTGTACAATCTCGAAGTGCAGGAGACGCAAAGCTCACATCATGAAATGCAACAGCCTCGAGTGTTTATCCTAGAGTTGCAGGAGGCTGTCAAGAAGCTGCTTAGAGAGGAAGATGAGCAGAAATGAGGTGGTGTGTGCACTTTATTGCTCTTATGTGTACCTTGTATATATTGTATGTATGCGTGTTTGTGAAAACACTTTTATTGGTGCAAGGACGTGGGGAGAGTAACCTCGGATCATCTTGTATTTTTGTACCAAAGGAATGGTTTTGTTGATGGATATGATATGCTAAATTTCGGGATGAAATTTTTGTAAGGAGGGGAGGATTGTAACACCCCAAATTGTAATTTGGATTTCAGTCTTGGTGACACGTCCTAGGACACGGGCATATCCCAGGCATGTCTGGTGCACATGGCCTGGGACACGAGTGTGTCCCAGGGCGTATCCTTTGAAGTGTGTGTCGAGTCGAGCTCTAAGGATAGCATGGTCGACGATCATCGAGAGGCGACACGGCCTGGGAAACGGGCTTTTCCCAAGGCTGCCCTACTCGGGCGGCGTTGAGTGGAGTTACGTTGAGTGGAGTGGCGTTGAGTGTGGTCAACGGCCTATGACATGGGCGTGTTACAGGGGCGTGTTCGGCACACGGCCAAGGACACGGGCGTGTGCCTTAGCCGTGTTCTTCTCGGGTGTTTCGCCCTAGTTTTGATGAGGTAATACGGCCAGCCACACGACCGTGTACTGGTTGACACAGGTGTATCAAGGAGTGACACGGGCATGTCGTAGCCCGTGTTCTGATCCAGATTGAGTCAGTTTTGTAGCCGCTCAGGGGAGACGACCTATGACACGTGCGTGTCACAAGCCGTGTCAGCTCTATTTAGATGCTTTTCAAAGCAGATCGAGGCCATTCGTTTCATTCTATTTGGATCCTATTTTACATGTTCCCCTTGCTATTATAAGGCTGAGAATGGACATTAATATATCATTCTCATATTGGCCATTCTCTTTCTAAAGTGAAGAGAGAGAGGATAGCAAGGAAGGAGGAAGGAGTAGCTTTCCGACCACTGGTGGAGCTTCAGCGGTCCGAATCGAGACCCGAGCTCAGCGTTGCGGAGGTAAGGCCGCTGAAGTGATTTCCATACGGCTTGTTCTTTCATGGCGCCAAAGCAATCGTTGATGGTAACAGTATTTCTTTCTTGGGCATGTGAAGCCCTTTGTTTATGCATGTGTATCTGTGGAATCCTCCATCAAAAGATGGAAGAGCGTAAGTGATTCCAGCGGTTGAGTCAGCATCTAGAGCCGGAAATGTGTAGTACGACATAAGCATGCTATGTGAAGCCCATCTGGATGGATGTTTGGATTGGTGATTCTGCGAATCGGAAAAGACTCTGTGTATAAATCGATTAACCTACGGAGATTGGTGAGGACGATTGTGATGGTGAGAAGGAAGCTTTGTATTGCCCCTTTGGTTGTATGCTCGACACGAGCTGTATTGATGGAATGGAAAGTGGCACCTTGTTCCTGTGTTATAAGATGAATATGTGATGGATTACGAGCACCTCTGAGTGGGTGGGTACGAGAGGCCTCCAACAGGTGTTTGGCGTTTGATGCCCATAGGCAAAAGTTAAGAAACTCTGAGTGGGTGGGCCACCCAACAAGTTCAGTGGTAGGATCGGGTGAGCAGTCGATTGTTTGAAATGCAGCGGGGCGATTTACATAGGCTTGCTACACTACGAGGGTAGGTCAACTGATAGCGCTCACAATTTGTCATGAGGTGCGTGCCTCAGAGGGGACGGGTGAGTGAGGCCTTCAACAGGGGTTTGGAGGCTTATGCCCGGCCAATATGTACACATCTCGATTCGCCGGTGGAACCTTGATGAGCTTGGTACACTATAAGCGTGCCCTGAGTGCACGGAACGTCTGGAATGAAGGTCGGCGTTTGTGATGATATTGTGGATTGTATATATGTATTGAGACTGAAATATATGCAGGGAAGGAACCACTGCCCCAGGTAAGGGGTAGGGTCGTTATAATTGTTCAGCTGAATGCTGACCATTGCTTTGTTTGTCACTCATGGGGTGGATGTCTATATGCAGGTGCTGCCCTTGTTGATACTGAAATGGATTTAGCAGGCTGAAACTCTTTCTGCTATTGTTAGGCCCTCGAAGTCCGTGCGAAGATTTGGATTTCATGTGTGGCCGGCTTGCGTGCCGATGTATGAAGTCATATGTTTGTAAAAAGAAACTTGTACGGCCTTAAGGTCATGAGCGGTGTGCTTGTATACATTCCTGGTCTTGTAAATAAATTAGTTATTTATATAGTATTGGACATTCATGGATTGAGTTCGTGCAACTTATAAACTTCCGCTAGAATGCTCTGGGTTAGGATGTATTGGTATTTTGGTTTTAACCTGTGACCGCGCCGTCTATTTGTGGCATATATTATGGGGCCCCGGCCAGACATTCTATTATATGTTATTTAACGGGTCGGGTTGTTACATGAGTTATGTGAGCTACAAGTAATAAACTAGTAGTTTTGGCATCAATAATTTTGCATGTGTTTGTAGATGACTAAAATATAACATTTAGACCTTTATCACACAATTGGCTAATAAAAATGAGATTATGCTTAAGTCCATATACAAACAGAACATTAGAAATAAAAAATGCATTGTTACCTAGAGTGCCACTTCAAAGTATTTGACCTTCGCTATTGTCCCCAAATATCACCATGCCTCCCTTCTTTTTCTCCAGGATAAGGAACTTATCTTAATCTCCTATCATGTGCTTGGAGCAACCAGAGTCCAAGTACCACACGTTCCCTTTGTCCTTAGCAAGCCAACACACCTAACAAGAAGATGAGGGTAAAGATAGGTAGAAGTCTTTGGTAGCAAAACTTGCAAATTTTTCTTGGCACCTTTCCTCAAATATGAGCCAGATGTGTGACCAAACCTATGACAGTTTGCACACAAAGTGTAAGAAGTAGATTCTGCCTTTAATATGTTTTTCGAGCTCTTGCTTGAGGATGGGGATAGCCCTAAAGAAACCCTACACTTATCTTTAGATTTGTTAATGTTGAACTTAGGATCGACATGATGGTGATTTCCGCTCGGTGGTGGTGTTGGACTCAAGTATCCTACTCAAAACTTCCCAGATTCGTGACACTGTGCTCACAACAGCATATCCAATGATTTTTGGCCTATTCCGAATTTTTTGGACAACACAATTGAGATCATAAATCCTTTCCTTTAAGGCGGTGTTCTCAGTAACTAGCATTACACACTGATTGGCAAATTGCTTTTTGCCTTCCTCTATCTTGGCAAGAGACATTTGAAGTATTTTCTCCAAGACATTCTTTTCATTGATGACACTAGTTGTTCTCAATGATGCCTCAGAGAGACTTTCTTTTAGTTGTCCTATCATTCTCATTGAGTGAGGACACTCTTGACATTCGATCTTGTCTTTGCCACTTTTTACTAGTTCATTATTGAAGTTTTCAAAGCCCTTTTTGATTTTCTTATTCTCATTTCGCATGGACTTCTACTCAAGAATCACACTATTTAATTTCTCTTATAAATGACCATAAATTTCAAGAAGTTCAGTAAAAGTGGGTTGAGTTACCTCAGTGTCTCTCTGGACACTGGAATTATCATCGGATTCTTCTCGACTCCTTCCCATGAGGCACATATTTGCCTCGTCTTCAGAGTTAGAATCTGTGGTGCATGATTCATCAGATCTTTCTTCATCCCATGTGAGCGCCTTCAGTACCTTCTTCTTCCCTTTATGACGGCTTAACTTTTCCTTTTCCTCCTTATGGAGCCTTTGTCAGTCCCTCTTTAAGTGCCCAGACTTGTGGCAGTGATAGCACTCAGGCTAGGATTTCTCATCATCGCATTCTGCTTCCTTTACTGACTTGGTCCACCTTTGGGCTTTTCCAGTTCCACTCTTTAGGAATTTCTTAAATTGTCCTTGCTTCTTGGGATTCTTCATGAACTTTTTTGAACTCCTGAACGTAGAAGCTTTCCTTGCCATCCTCAGATTCTTCAGTAGCCTTTTTCTCCCGTGCAGCCCTCAACACCAGTCCCTTCTTCATTACATCCCAAGGATATTCTTCTTCTTGAATCTTTAGTTCAAGTTCGTGTGTCTTCAGATTTTCGATGAGGCTTTCTATCTCCAGGTTGCTGATATCGTGAGATTCGGCGATGGCGGTCACATTTGGGTTGAAGCGAGGAGGCAAAGATCGTAGGATCTTCCTCACCAGATCACCATTTCAAAAGCCCTTCCTGAGGGATCTTGAGGCATTGACAATCTTGGTGAATCTTGTGTACATGTTATCAACCTCCTCATCGATATCAATCCAGAACTATTCATATACATACTCGAGTCAAATTAGCTTCGACTCTTTCACCTGCGAAGTACCTTTATGAGTAAGTTCAAGTAACCGCCATATATCATATGTGGTTTCACAGTTACAGATTCGATTGAATTTTGTTTTATCGAATGCACAAAATAGGGAGTTCATTTCCTTAGCATTGTTCGTGCATCTAAGCTTATCTATTTCATCCCACTTATTGATTGGTTTGATTAGGACGGTGTCTCGTACAGTGACAGTGGGTGCAGTGTATTTCGTCTCTACCATGGCCCATACATCCATGCTTTGAGTCATCAGAAAAATTCTCATGTGTGTTCTCCAGTGACTACAGTCACTCCCCATAAATAGTGGTGGTCTACTCACACCTTGTCCCTTAGAGAACGTGTGAACAGAGTTGGCCATCTTACTTTAGAATTTTATGCCTTTGGAAAGTAAACTCCCTCTAATACCAATTGTTGGAACTCGTGGCCAACCTTTGAGGGGTGGGTGAATAAGGTTTCTCACGTTTATTGCAATTTAAAATATTTTGACCCAGAAAATCAAGTTCTAGAAACTACCACGGGGTGTTAGGTTACTGACGCGCAGCAGTAAGTCTCGTAACTCATTTTCCTTGCAAGTTACGATTGAGCACCACACACAAAAAATCAAAAATTATTCGCAGGAAACTAATGTAGGTAAAATCACAGAAAAAAATTTCATTCTATGATTTAAAAAAACAATTGTTTTTGAACAATTAAAAAACTGTGATCTTCGTGATGCCAGAGATCGAAGGCGATGAGAAATAAAAAACTCTTGTGTTTTCTATACCGACCGGCTCCACAGAACGGTTGGCTTTATCCCTTTCCTTCCAAGAAAGGACCTAAAGCCCACTTTTCACCTCCACGCAAGGAAGGGCCTTAGAGACTCGCTAGATCCTACGATCTAGACGTCCCTATCCCCAGGATGATTTTCAACAGAATCCTCCTCAGATTCCGACGATCCTCACCGGTCGATTTTCCTCACCACAAGATTCAGAAAAAAAAATACAGAATTAAGGACGTAAATAATTTAAAAGATGAAGTTTTCCCTCTTGACGACTTCTCCATTGAGCAATCCGCGACCGGTGCTTGAGATCTAACTTTTTCTAGCAACCAGTAGGCTCTTTGTATTTGATGTAGATCTTGGATCGCCAGAGTTCTTTGTTTACGAATGGGAGGGAGATGAATTTCTTCTTCTTCAACGATGACTTTTTGGAACGGAGCGCAAGAGAGAGTGGTCGAACCCTATAATGCTCGAACTCCTGCCGCTTTTTGTTTTCAGATCCCAAAGGCACATAAACCGAGGAGGCCTTATATACGTCTTCATGAAAATAGGCTACTGCCGGCAATAATACTAGCGCCTGATGGTAGGTTCGCGCGCTTGAAGCACCATCTGCCCTCCTATTTTGGAATAATATTTCTAAACAAATATTTTTCCTTTTCATAGAGCTAGCGCCCCGTAGTAGAAGGTAGCGCCACGCGGTAGGTCAGTATGTCGACGAACCCATCTTGACACTCATATAATGGCTAGCCTTGCACGGTAACAACTATCACCTCGCGGTAGGATACTAACTCGACGAACCCGTCTTGACACTCATAGAGTGGCCAGCGCGGCGCGGTAAGCATTATCTCCTGGCGATAGTTTCCCGAGAGGCTGGCCAAAATAATTCCTTGCGTTAGCGTGGGAGGTAGGACGAGCATGCAGCGGTAGGTTCCCGAGAGCTCTATCCAATTAATCATGGCTACCGCTGGGCGGTAACTTCTACCGCTCGGCGTTATCATCTATAGGAGACTTCTTCTCTTTACTTTAACCTGTAAACCTGCACACTCTATCAACACAAGATGTGATCAAATATAACTGTGATTTGATACTCTCAAACATAGGGAATATAAAATAGCGGTTCCAATAATTAGTAGGTACGAGTTCTCCTAAATTTAGCTTTCGACCTAAACTAGAGGTGAGAATATTTACACTCCAGCCAAGATCTGTGAAACCATTCGGAAAGTGAGATTACCCTATAGTAATTAGGATATTAAAATGAACATTAATGTACGTATTGTGCTCTACTAAATGAGTCAGGACAATTTGAAGAGGAAGGGTTGGTGTCGATTTTGAAATTTCTACTTTGTCATGATTTTCTAAATCGTTAGCGAGGGTCACTGCCAAGGCATTTGTGGGTATAAGAGGTGTCCCATTAGTAAGATTAGAAACAGTTTTTACTAATTTCCCTACTTGACTCATAGATTGCAAAAAGATCCTTGAAGATTTCAAATATGCGCATCATTTTTAGTAAAATATTTATTCAACACGTCCTCGAGAGAGACTTGTTTAGGAGCTTGGGAAGGAAATGAATTTTAAGGTACAGGAACTGTGTTAAGTGCATTTCTTATATTACCCTAATTTCTCCATGACAAATTGGGGTGATTTCTCCAACCTGGATGATAAGTATTACCATAATTTTTATTATTTGAGTTAAAAGGCGTAAGATTGAGATTACCTATATAATCTACTTGCACTACTTGTTCTATCTTATTATGAATAGACGCAAAAGTAGGTGTGGAAGGTGTAGCAAACATCCCATCCCTTTTCTTTCAAAGTCGCTCAACTTAGATGCATAAATTAGAAATAATATCAATTTCATACATTCGGGCTGGTTTATTTTGATGAGACCGTGGTGTACTCCATTGAAAGGCATTCATGGCCATTCCTTCTATAAGCTCTTCAGCAGCTACTAGGGTTTTATTGTTCAATGTTCCACGACGATGACATAAATATATTGCCTTGTTTGGGCATTCAGGCCATAATAAAAAGTTGGGATTTGCAACCAATCGGGAAATTGATGATGGGGGAAATGGTGAAGCAATTCCTTAACCTTTCCCAAGTATCATTTAATGTTTTAGAATTAGATTGAGAAAAATATGAAATATCATTTCACAATTTATCCATCTTAGATGGAAGAAAATTTTTTCTGAGAAATTTTTCGGTATTATGGGCCCAAGTATTGATAAATCCACTTAGGAGTGAACCTGAAAGTACCTAGCGTCTACCTATAACACCTAGAGGGGGGTGAATAGGTGATGTTTGTGTCTTTTCGTAGAATAAAAATTACTTAAAAATTACAAGCACACAGAACATAGAGATCTATAGTTATTCCCCGTGTTGGGTACGTCAACTGCCTCGCCTCACCTATCTACCACGAAGGGATAGATTTGGCTACTTCACCTATCTTAGATTTCAACAAATCTTACACCTCGGAGTCGCAACTCCTACAACTCAAAGACGACGCTCCTACCACTCATAGAACAATCTCTTCTACAACTTGATCCACAAACGGATCTATAACTTAATCCACAAATGGATCTACAACTCGGAGATAAAAATCTCCTAAAAATGTAAAAGAAAAGTTTACACACAACGATTACAAATAGTCTAAACAAGATGTAGGGTCTTCAATCCATTGTTCTTTGAAATTGATTAATCTTGAATATTATGAAGTACACGGCAAATAAGAAATCCTTGAAGATGTTGATCTTGAATCATGAATTGAATAGATCTGGAATATCAGAATCTTTAACAAGCAACGATCAATTCAAATCCATTGAGAACGAACGAATCATGCACTTGCAGTCATTAACCGATCGAAAATCACGATTAGGGTTCAGATCCGAAGGTAAAAATTCGTACGAAATCTTTCCTAGAAGATTTGAGTATTTATAGGAGCCTTCAATTATAACGACTATTAAAGAATTTCCAAGTAGGGATCTTCGTATTTACTTTACATGGCGTTTCGTCCAACCCAAGCCGCTATTTTGTAAAATAAGAAGAAAAATAACCTATGTTATTTTTGTAGAGTATCGTCGAGTATCACTAACTATAAACGCCGATCTAGTAGTGATATTCGACGAAATTGACTTAGAGAAATTTTGCTCATTTCAACTTGCCATTCGACGCTGGGCAAGAGACATACTCGACGAATTCGATGAGTATCGGCTAGTATACTCGATGAATTCGAAGAGTATCGTTTATGAAACTCGACGCATTCGACGCATTGGTCTTAAGAAAATCTAGAGTCATATCATCAAGATGATTTGATGAATTCAACGTATATCGTCATGTATATTCGATGAATTTGGCGAGTATCGTTAGATACATTCGACGAATTCGACGAGTATACTTGATGATACTGGACGAATTTTATGTTGATGCGTGAAAATGGAAAGGCCGCATGCCCCAGCAGAAAACATGTGTTCGGTCTCACTAGGATGGGGTGGAGAGGTTGACGGGGATGTGGTGAAGGCTTCTGCACGCTCAAGAGTGGAGCACGTGCTTGATCAAGGGGTGCATGGATAATGGGAGGTTGATGAGGATCTGTCGTGCAGACGGTTACATTTACTGTTAGCTCTGATGGTTGTTGTTGTTGAGAGAGGACAGGAGTTGAGAAGATGAGTTGGCCACTTGCAGCGACAAAAGCAGACTTCGCCCGCCGCAGCTTAAATGCCACTCTTCCGATGGGCTTTACTTTGATTATGATCAGTATTACATCTTGATTCGAGTCCTTTATATGAGCAAATAAAGGGTACAAGGGGAAGTTGGCGACTAAGGAAAGAAGATGCCAGAGGCCGTGCGGTTTGACCAGAGAGGTCGACAGACCGTGCGGTTAGCTGATCCTGATGCTCGCTAGACTAAGCCTAGCGGACTGGGCGATCAGGCCGAGAAGACATGTGTAGTCGCGCGGACTTGGAGTTGGAGGCTGCAGGATTTGATGCCTTGACTTTGTTTTATGTTGTCCTCCTCCCTAAATTAGAGGCATGGTGCGTTATTTATAGGCCTGAAGAGGTAATGGTATTGGTAACGTTACCCCCGGTATGTCGGTGAGTTGTGCGAGTAGACAGGGAGTCCGCCAAGTCCACTCCATGTTTTGCAGATAGGGACGTGTCCACGAGTTAATCTTCTATTTGCGGACTGGGACGAGTCGGCTTCTGCTGTATTGAGCGAGCCCGCGTCGAGCTATGCAAGCTGAGGAGTAGTCTTCCTGCTGCTGGGAAGAAGCGGGCGCCGGGAAACTGGAGGGCTAGCTTGCGGACTATAGAATGAGTCTGCCTAGTCTACTGCGGGCAAGATGAGCTTATCTGCTAGAGGCATGTCCCCCCTTCTAGGTGATAAGTGCTTGGTGACCTAGCGAACTGAGGAGGCAGGTCGGGCATTGTGGCGAGGTGGAGCAGGTAGACGTTGCTTACTTACGACCTGGAGGCAGGTCGCCATTCCAGACTAGTGGATTGGAGGCAGGTCGCCATTCCTGTTATGCGGCGAACTAAAGGTTTGTCGCCGCTGCTGATGGTGGGCGGCCTGGAGGAAGGTCGCCGCTGTTGCCTGGCGGTGCACGTGAGTTGAGTCCGTCGCCTTCTGTCGAATAGAAGGAACAGGTCGTACCTGTTAGGCAGCCGACCTGGAAGCAGGTTGCTTGTTGGGTAGCCTGAAGCTTGTCGTGTACTGTCGGGTAACCTTGAGGCAAGTCGTCTACTTCTTTGTGGACTGGGATGTAGCAGAGAGCAGTCCGCAACTGTCGAAGGGTGGTCGCTTGGTGATAATGTAGCCTTGTAGGCCTGGCGACCTGCAAGAGCGGGCTGGAGAGCAGACCGCACCTCCTACTGAGCATGTGGTTATCGAGCAGTCTTGGTTGATAGGAATTTTAATCCTCCTCTTAGTTGGGTTGTTCGTGCCTGTTGGAGTAGAATGAACCATTGCGCGGTTACCTGACCCAACTGCACAACCTGTAGGGGCTGAATGAGGAAGCAGCCCGTAGTCCTTGCAGAACAAGCGGCCGATGCCCGACCTGGGCGGTCAGGATGGGGAGACCGCCCTATCCGCGCAGCCTGAGCAGACAGACAAGTTTGTCCGCCCATCCTTAGAAAAAGGGGGCTGACTAGTCGCGACCTCTAGGGAGAACTTAGAACATGCCATGACTTGCATCTTAGCTACCTTGGGAGGGATCGCCGATTTCTAGGCTAACATAATCCCCGCACTTTTTTAAGTCTCGAAGGTAACTTCGAAAGAGTAGGAGACCTACGTAAATCGTGATCCTCCGCTTGGAAAAACAAGAGGCAGGGAGAGACAGAACCTTATGTCTCTCCTCAAAAAAGGTTGGTCAATGCCTATCTTATTTTAACAAAGGAAAAGTTAATGTAGGAGAAAAGAGGTACATCTTGTGGTACCTGAGTTGCTTTTGCAAAGTGGAGAAGACGTGAACATCTTCCATTGGGCTCTGCAAAACAAAGGTGAGAGGAAAGAACAGAAGAATAATAGCTTGCAAGTACCTGAGGGAGACTTGTCTATACCTGTTATCCTCTGCAAAAAGAAGGGTAAGCAGTACATATGAAAGCAAAGTAAGTAGCAAGTACCTGAAGGGATCTTGCAATTATCTGCAAGTCTCTTCAAAAGAAAGAGTAAGCAGTAGATATGAAGTAAAACTAAGTTGCAAGTACTTGAAGAGAACTTGAAAATATTAGCTAATCTCTACAAAAGAAGAGTTAGACTCATATATGATAGAATAGTAAGCTGCAAGTACCTGAATAGAACTTGCTAATATTTGCTAATCTCTACAAAAGAAGAGTAAGCAGCATATATGATAGAAAAGTAAGCTGCAATTACCTGAGTAGAACTTTCTAATATCTTCTAATCTCTACAAAAGAAGAGTATGCATCAGATATGATAGAAAAGTAAGCTGATAATACCTGAAGGGAACTTGCTAGTATCTGCTAACCTCTGCAAGAAGAAGAGTTAGAAGCAGATATGATAGAAAAGTTAGTTGCAAGTACCTGAAAGGTACTTGCTAATATCTGCAAACCTCTGCAAGAAGAAGAGTTAGAAGCAGATATGATGGAAAAGTAAGCTACAGGTACCTGAAGGGAACACCCTAGTATCTGCTAACCTCTATAAGAAGAAGAGTTAGAAGCAGGTATGATAGAAAAGTAAGCTGCAAGTACCTGAAGGGTACTTGCTAATATCTTCTAACCTCTACAAGAAGAAGAGTTAGAAGCAGATATGATAGAAAAGTAAGCTGCAAGTACCTGAAGGGTACTTAATAATATCTGCTAATATTTGCAAGAAGAGTTAGAAGAAGATATTATAAAAAAGTAAGTTGTAAGTACCTGAAGGGTACTTCTTAATATCTGCTAACCTCTACAAGAAGAAGAGTTAAAAGCAGATATGATAGAAAAGTAAGTTGTAAGTACCTTAAGGGTACTTGCTATTATCTGATAACCTCTGCAAGAAGAAGAGTTAGAAGCAAATATAATGGAAAAGTAAGCTGCAAGTACCTGAAGAGAATTTATCATTGTTGATTGTTGATATTATAAGGAAGATAGAATTGGATAGCAGAGGAAATGCCCGACAAACTCTGCTATTAACCAAAAAAAGATCAAACTGCGATAATGAACTTTATACGTGATCAGATATGATATCTTTAATATGAAATCCAGATCAGATAGATGAAACAATCTTGATTAGAATTCAATAGCATGGCTTGTCAATAAATAGAAATAGATTCCTTGATTGAATAATAGATGCCAAGAATAAGCATAATGAATCGTCATCGGATTGAGCTTCATGAAAGCCGAATATTTAAAGTGAGTATAAGCAAAAAGATGTTGCAAATCTTTTTGATAGGTTGTACTTAACTTGTTAACCTGTAAGAAGGCAGAATGAAAAAGGAGGGCCACACCTGAAGATGACCCAAAAAAGGTCGAATGCTTCTACAGGTGTTCCCTATAGGCCTTAAGCATCGCTTGCCTAAGAAAAATCATCTAGGGTGTAGTCCTACCTAGAGCGGACTAGTCGTATTCCCTTAGAAGGGCACGAAAAAGAAACATGCATAGAATCCTAAGAAGGAAACGATAGATAACCCTGATCTCATGACTTGGGTTACAAATATTGCTCATTAATTAGACTAGATGTGCCAAGTGGCCTATTGCTTATCAATGGAGTGATTAGCAGAGTTGTGGTCCCCGGGAAGGCACGAATTGAGAGTACCATAGAGTATTTGACTATTACATTCATGAGATGATCGAGGAGGCAAGGAAACACTTCATCACCATTGCTTGCCCAACAAAGATCATTGTAACTATAATGTATCCCTAACGGAGCATAGCAGAGCTAACACATGAAACCTCCCATGATGCACGCATTGTGTTAGATACCGGCTAGGATCCGAAGTTCCATAATCCTCCGCATGAGAGTTGGACGACTCTCACTGCACATACACAAACACTCCCCACTGCAAGTCTCTGCGATATCTCGGTGTTTTAGTGATCTTTTTGGCAAAGAGAAAATAGAGGAAGAGGCACTCTAAAAGGGAAAAGTGTCAGTACGGGATCTCTGACGTAAAATTTTATTTAAATGAATGAAAGAACACTTAGAAGTGTTTTAAAAGAGAATGTTTGAAGAGTAAATAAAAAATAACCGGTCATGATTGTGAGGAGCTTTGAGGAATACGGTAGCTTAGAATAGTCTTCCAAGGCTGCACTCATCATTGGCATCAATGGTCTCATTAATAATGACGTTAGGGTAATTATTGATTTGGCTCATTCCCTTTGAGCAGCAAGGAATGACTATTACTTCATTGCCTTTTGAAGTAGATGGATCAGAATGGACATCCTTCAGGAAAGGGTCACGCATCTTACCCTACCTCAGCATCTTCTGCACCAGTTGACGAATCGCTCAGCATTTTTCAGTTAAAAGCCCGCTTTCTTTGTGAAACTCACAAAAAAGATCTGAATCTTTTGATCTTTGATCTGCCGACTGGTAAGGTATTTTGTAATTAGCTTTACCTTTCATGACTTGGCTTACTTCTTGCATGGCCTCATCCAGTTTGGAATCTAGCAATTCATGATCTTCCTATTGATGAACCGAAGCTGCTTGCGGAGCTGGGGCCGGCAATAGTAAAAATTGATCTCAGGCATGATCCTGGCCCGAGAAGGGGTGTCGATGAGGTTGAAATCTACTTCTCTTCCTTTAGTGGGATATAAAAACTTTCCGTGGAGACCTCAGAGGTTGCTCGTAAGAAGAAGAAGAATCTTTCTCTGCTACAAGCCTGAAGATGAACCTGGGATTACTCTTTTCACCTCGAATGTATGAGTTATCTAAGCCAATCAACTCTTGATATGTCCTTTGTGCTCAGACATTAGCTTGAAACTTATGTGGTCCTTCTCGCAGACCTTGTATTAGAGCCACCTGATACATTTCTTGATCGACGATCTTAATGTCCAAGATTTCTTTTTGAAAACGATCCACAAAATGAGACCAAGTCTCATTCTCTTGTTGCCTGATCCCAAAGAGGGCTTCTGGACCGCCCTTCCTCTTTGTAGAGGTAGAAAACCTGTGCAGAAACTCTCATCACAAATCTACAAAGGAAGAGATGGATTGAGGACGTAGTCCATAGAACCAATCCCTCACTTGTCCATCAATGTTTATTATAAAGAGTTTTCATTTGGTAGAATCTAAAAGGGTCTTGAGAGCTACAATTGATTAAAAAGCTTGAAGGTGCTTCATTAGATCAGTCTCTCTAGTGTAAATTGACAACTGCGGCTCTCTGAAGTTAGCTGGAGTTGGTTCATGCCAAATTTTCTCTGAAAATGGTGACGGTTCCTTCTGCTCTCCTACGACATAATGAAAAAAGGAGCATAAGTTGTAGCTGTAAAACGAGTAGGTGGATAGAAGGGAAAATCTTTTGTTGTAGGAGCAAAGGCTAGAGCTGAAGAGTAGGGATGACTTACCTGAATGTTTTGAAATCTTGCTGGACTTTCTCGGGAAGCTTCCAGGAAGAAGTTTTGAAGAGAAACAAAATCATTATTTTGAGGCCGCAAAGGGGCTACAACCCCTTACGGAAAGGTTTGTGTGTGAGCTGGAGGGTAAACTAGCAGATAAGCCGGAGGATAGGCTTGATGTTCTCTAATATTAGCATTTGATTTACTGGAGGAACTGGCGCTGCTGCAGATTGCATCTCTAATCGCTGCATGATAGCAGCTAGAGTATAGTTGACTTCCTAGAAATGCTAGGTTGTTTCCCATTGTGACTGCTCCAAGGCCTCCCAGGGATGATCTTCACTAGGACTCGATGGAGCAAGGTTTTCTGCTGGTTGATTAGATGACATTAGTAACCATTGATTTTATTTGTCTGTTCGAGATCTGAAGGTCACGTGTTAATTGTTGATGCGTGAAAATGGAAGGGTCGCGGGCACTAGCAGATAAAGGGTGTTCGGTCTCACTAGGACGAGGTAGAGAGGTTGACAGGGATGCAGTGAATGCTTCTGCATGCTCGAGAGTGGAGCACGCGCTTGATCAAGGGTTGCGGTGTTAATAGGAGGTTGATGAGGAGCTGTAGAGCACACGGTTAATTTGACGGTTTGCTCTGATGGTTGATGTTGTTACTGAGAGAGGAGAGGAGTTGAGAAGACTTCACCTGCCGCGGCTTTAATGCCACTCTTGCGACGGGCTTTGCTTTGATTATGAATTAGTATTAAAGCCTTAGTCGAGTCCTTTACGTGAGTAAATAAAGGGTACAAGGGAAGCTGGCAGCCAAGGAAAGAAGATGTTAGAGGCCGTGCGGTTTTTCTAGAAAGGTAGGTAGACCACACGGTTAGCTGATCCCACAGCGCGCTAGACTAAGTTTAGCAGACTGCGCGATCAGGCTGAGAAGACAGGTGAGGTTGCGCGGACTGAGAGTTGGAGTTCGAAGGATTTGATGCCTTGACCTTGTTGTCCGTTGTCCTCCTCCCTAAATGAGAGGCATGGGAGGTTATTTATATGCTAGAGGAGGTTATGGTCTTGGTAACATTACACCCTGTATGTCATTGAGTTGTGTGAGTAGACAGGGAGTCCAACAATTCCACGCCATGTTGTACGGTTAGGAACTTGTCCACGAGTTTTTCTTCTGTTGGAGGAATGGGACGAGTCTGCTTCTACTGTATTGAGCAATCCTGCGTCGAGCTATGCGAGCTGAGGAGTAGTCTGCATGCTGCTGGGAAGAAGCGGGCACCGGGAAATGGAGGGCTAGCTGGAAGATTGCACAATGAGTTCGCCTAGCCCGCTGCGGACAGGAAGAGCATATATGCGGGAGGCTTGTCCCCCCTGCTGGGAGATAAGGGCTTAGCAACCTGGCGGACTGAGGAGGCAGGTCGCGCATGCTGGCGTGGTGGAGCAGGTAGCCGTTGCTGACTGGCGGCCTGTAGGTAGGTTGTCATTCCTGACTGGCGGCCTAGAGACAGGTCATCATTCCCGCTATGCGGCGAGCTGGAGGTTTGTCGCGCATATCATTGTGGGCGGCCTGGAGGGAGGTCGTCACTATTGTCTGGAAGTGCGCTGGAGTGGAGTCCGCTATCTTTTGCCGAATAGAAGGAGCAGGTCGCACATGTTAGGCAGGCGACCTGGAAGCAGGTTGCTTATTGGGCGGCCCGAAGCTTGTCGTTTACTTTTGGGCGACCTAGAGGCATGTTGCCTGCCTCTTTACGGACCGGTATGTAGCAGAGAGCAGTCCTCAACTATCGAAGGATGGTCTGTTGGTGATAACGTAGCCTTGCTAGCCGGGCGACCTGCATGAGAGGGATGGAGAGCAGACCGCGCCTACTGCTGAGCATGTGGTTACCGAGTTATCTGGGAAGATAGGAATGTGAGTCCGCCACTTAGTTGGGTAGTTCGCGCATGTTGGAGTAGAATGAACCATTGTGCAGTTAGCTGACCAAACCGTGCGGCCTATAAAGGCTGACTGAGGAATTAGTCCGCAGCCCCTACAAAACAAGCTGCTGCTGCGTGACCTGGGCGGTCAGGACGGGGAGACAGCCCTAGCCGTATGGCCTGAGCGGACAGATAAGTCTGTCCACCCATCCTTAGAAAAAGAAGGCTTACACAACACGACATCCAGGGGGAACCTGGAACAGGCCGTGACTTGCACGTTAGCTATCTTGGGAGGGATCAACGATTTTTGGGTTAACATTTTACATAACTGTTTTTCCAAACTTTCAAAATTTTTACCACAAGTACATATGATGAATAAGACGAGTGCTAGTAGGTATATACGATGAATTCGAAGAGTATCAACGAGTATACTCGACGAATTCGATGAATATCCCTTACAATACTCGATGAATTTTACTTAAGTAAAATTTTTGTTCTTCTGAATTCAACTTCTCCTTCTTTGATCCTTTTCATGCACCTAGAATAGAAGTACACCCCAATAGAGAGATTACACATGAGTCAATACATTGGCCCCCACAATGAAGAATTATATTATATAGTCTTGTGTTTACTGTCCCACTATAACCTGACATTGGTGTGCACATAACAAAGTAAACCTGTAAGTACATAACTTAAAACGCAATATCAAATACAATCACGATTCATCTTAGCTTTACTGGACCTTCTTCAAATCAGGGTTATTGTGGATACAATACAAAAAAATCTCTCCCTATTTGAAGAAGTCAGAATCCTATAAGCTAAGGTGTATTGCACAACAATAATAAAGCATAAAAATTACAAGATATATGAGTTAAATAAAATTTAAACACAGCGCACATTCCAGTCAACAAATTCAAAACATATATATATGAGTTTTTTGTTTAGAGGGGGGTGCAACCACAGCCACACACATAATAATCAACAAAAAAAATAAAACACAATCAGCCCTGCCTGTCCTGGCTCTTCTAACACTGCCTGACAAAATAAGCCTCGGGCTTTGGATAATATCTTGGAGGGGCCGGAGGGGCAGTTGGATGATCGTGCTTGTGGTTCCTGAAGTGAATCCTTCTCTTAGCACATGACAATTCATACTTTTCCACTCATCTCTATCATAGTGGCTCCATCTATTTTCTCCCCCAATATCGACTAAGGTGAAAGTGTCTAAGATAATTCCTCTTGACATTGGTCTCTATACCTCTGCCATCTCTCAAACTGGCTCTTCCCTGACAGGCTCTGACCTAACAACAAAGGTACCTTCAACATATCTTCTTCTCTTATAGGATGGAGGAGGGATATCTTCCACCACATGAACATCTGGGAACCCAGCAGCAACAACAACAGATTTATCCTGAGAGAGATCTTGTGTGTCTGTCCAATATTGAGAGTAATCCTTAGTCGGATGAACTTAAACATGAGCAGGCACAATAGGTACTTTAAATACTTTGCCTGGCCTACCAAAGATCTCATTATGTAGCCAAGAAAAGTTTTCAAAGTTGTAATCATTAACTTATTTAAAGTTTGCTAACAAGGAAGCCTCAATCACATCCACCTTAGCTTCTAACTTAGAGTTTATAGCATCCTCCCACTTTTTGACCTCCATTGCTATAGCATTGTCATACGTTGCCATTATCGTGTCAAAATGAGCCATCGATCGAATGTGAGCACCAATCCTGGTTACATCATTCTTATCAACATTTTGAAGAACTTTTGTAGTATACTTGAGCCCTTGCATGTTTAGAGTGATAGATTTGCCACCTTCGACAAACAATGAATATAGCTTGGTATCAAGCTTGTAAATCTTGATTTTAACGTCTACAAGGCTATTGTTAAGATCCTTCTCTATTTCCATGACCTTGTTCAGAACTTGCTACCTTATGGCTTTAAAATGTGCTTGTTATCTTGCTAACATAGCTTCTAAGGTGTTCAGAATGGAACTATAAGCAGAGTAACTAAGAACATCTTCAGAAGGAATACTGGGGAGAGAGGGAAGATCTTCCAGATTAGAGATAATCGAGCTTTAGAAATTAGCATTGGATTTTCAGTAGTTAGGATAGGAGGATTCTCATCTGCATCTCCTTCCTCATCAAAAATATCTACTACCTCCTATGGAATAACTGGAGGAGTATCTATCGCCTTGGCAACTCTTTTCTCTAGGTTGTGGATGAACCTATCAACCTGATTAGCAACTGATATTGAAGACTGAGTCACTTCCGCCTCAGAAGCTAAAGAAGGAGTAATCTCTGCGAGAGGGACATTCATGTTGTCCACTAACAACTCCTCATAACCATCATTTGCATTATCAGTAGCTTTGATCTCAACAATAACAATCATTTCCTCATCAACATCTATTTCATAGTCATCAACATTCAAAACATCCTCAGCAGCAGTAGAAATCTCGACCTCATCTGGCACAAACACATCAACAATAATCTGGGCAATCTTGGCAACCTCTATCAGAATATTCCCTGTCTCTAGATATATAATCTCAGCATCTAGAATTTGAACTGAACTCTCTGCAACTGAAGTAGCAGTTGGCTCACCCTCAGCTCTTGCACTCAATCTCTCAGATGGTTCACTGGGGGTTAGATAAGGAATCATATCCATAGGAGCTTCCTCTTTGATAATACGTTTTGTAGCCTAAACTATTATCGTATTTTATATTTTATATTGTACAAATTATGTCTATTATTAGTTTATTTTTATCCTTTTTATGTAAATTTTATTGCCACTAACTTTTTCCTGTCTTTTTGCAGGTTTTCAGAAAAATTGCCAAAATGGCCTGTCACGCCCCCCTGTCACGCCCTCCCAGGGCGTGACCTAGGGCGTGTCACCCGATCCCGAGGACACCTGCTGGAAGGGACAGATAACGGCCAAAACCGCTGTCACGCCCCCCTGTCACGCCCTCCCTGGGCGTGTCACCGGGCGTGACATGGGCGTGTCGCCCTCTGCCGCAAAGCCTGCCGCCGCATTAAATGTCGTTCCGTCTCAGCACGCAAATAGTACTGTCACGCCCCATGTCACGCCCGTGACATGGGCGTGACACCCTCCTTTTTCGGCGACTGACGGATTTCCGACCAATGATTTGGACATGACATGCCTGTCACGCCCCCCTGTCACGGGCGTGACCTAGGGCGTGACCACCGACGTACCGAAGCAATCATCCCTCCCGCCAGAATCCAGAGCCCGAGGTCAAATCCGTACCTGTCACGCCCCCTGACACGCCCCCCCTAGGGCGTGTCGGAGGGCGTGACCAACCCGAGAAAAAATCTATAAATTGAGCCCCCCTCCCCCCCATTTCAGCAAGCTTTGGTTGAGTGGGGGAGGTGCTGCCCCTTTGTTTCTTGATCCTTTTTCATGCTTTCTCTCTCTCTCTCTCCCCCTCTCTTTGTACTTTTTGGTTAACCCTAGTTTAATCATAGTTTGTGCTAGCTTTTAATGTAATTTTCTTCTTGCTTAGTGCTTAATGTAGGGCTAGAATAGGGTTTAATTTTCATGCACTTGTAACTTTAATTTTCAATAGTGTAACTTGCCCTTTTTATTAATAAAAGTGTTTTTTTTTTTAGTTTGTGTTCTTCTTATGCTTTTCTACTCATCTTCCCCCCTTCACTCCATTATGATTAACTAATCCTCCTTGTACTCGATCTTGATGATCCGAGGTTAGAGCGATTATGTTATGATGTTTTAATTAATCTTTTCTTTTTAGGTTAGGGCCTTGAATTACTCTTGATTTATCACGGGTCGGAGGTATATTTTCGATATATACTCTCCGCCTTTGCTTTCATTCTGGGCTAGCCGAGAGGCCGAAAGAATGAAGTGAGCATTCAAGAGTAAAGGGAGTTGTACGCACCCCTCGAGAGAGGCAGACGTCCAAATCTCCCGGATTGGAGTAAAATCCAATAGTGGGGTTCACCGCGTAAAGCGAGTTTTAGGCCTCCGATTTAGACGAGAGTCGGTCGGACCTTCCTAAACTCAGTTGGGCACGACTTCGAGAGAAGCGTGTTCAAGCTTTAGGAACCTCCACGGTCAAGGACCCTTATCCTATTAAGTTTAGATTTTTATCGCACTTTCTTAATCGTCTTTAGCCGAGGTGAATCTCGATCGGGTGCATTTCCATTTCATATTGTTCTACCTTTTGTAGTAATCTCATATATTGTGCTCTTTTATTAACTGCAGTAGTTTCCGTTCTAGCTTAGTTGTTTACTTAATAGCCCTCTTAATTGCAGTGTTTCTTTTTCTAGAATAGCTTTACTTTCTCCCATGCACTTAGATTTTCTAAAACCCTAGTTTTTCCGTCGATAAGATAATAGCGTTCGTGTGAGTAAGCTTAGCCAACAGTTCCCGGATCTTAATACGACACTTGTGTCCCCTTGCTACAATTCGATAGGTATACTTGCCTCATCGGGTTGCTAGTTCGGTTGCGTTTATTTCTTCGAACCCTAGCGCGCAACAAGTTTTTGGCGCCGTTGCCGGGGAGCCAACTTCCGTTGATATTTTGAAAACACGAACCTATTAATTTTATCTCTTCTCTTTCTCATCCCCTTTCTTTAAAGTTTTAAAAAAATCAAAAAAATTTTATCACCGCTCTTAATAGAAACCAACCTCACAATTTTTCTACGCCACCTAATTCTCTCGAAAAGGGCAAAGGGCTTTAAGCGCCACTGTCTTGTCTAGTACCTTGCGAACCCTTCACGGGGTAGTCCTTGGGAAGTTCGGGAGTTAATCTATAAAAAAATCTATTTCAAAAAAAAAAAAAAATTTAATTTAATTTTCTAAATCTAGTTTTTCTTTCTAGTTTATCCTTTTTCTCTTTCTCTTCTTCTTTCTGTTCTTTTAGTGCATGACCCGCGGGAGTCCGTCGGTTATTTTGGACTTGGACCACGAAATTGAGCGTACTCTTCGGAGAAGATCGCGATTTCAAGGTCCTACCATCCAAGTGCCGGTTGAGGACTCCGAGTCATTTAATACTTTAAGAATGGAAGAACCCAACGTAGATGAGGCCGTGCAAAGGACTATGTCCTATTATGCACGACCGAACCTCGAGGGAACAGAATCGAGTATAGTCCGCCCTACTATAGCAAATAATAACTTTGAACTAAAGCCTAGCATAATTCAAATGGTGCAGCAATATGTGCAATTTGACGGACTTCAAGATGAAGATCCGAACGCACATATAGCTAGCTTTCTTGAAATTTGCGACACCTTCAAGATAAATGGTGTCACAAATGATGCGATAAGGCTAAGACTCTTCCCTTTCTCGCTAAGAACTAAAGCTAAGCAGTGGCTTAACACACTTCCGAAAAATAGCATAACCACTTGGAATGAATTAACTGAAAAATTTTTGGCGAAGTATTTTCCGCCAGCTAAAACTGCAAAACTTAGGAACGACATCTCTGCCTTTGGACAAATAGACTCTGAAACCCTTTACGAAACCTGGGAGAGATTTAAAGAATTATTAAGACGATGCCCACATCACGCGCTGCCTGTATGGTTACAAGTGCAGACGTTTTATAACGGGCTAAATCAAAGCACGAAGCAAATGATAGACGCAGCTTCTGGCGGTACTTTAAATCATAAGACCCCGGAAGCCGCTCTTGAGCTTTTTGAGGACATGGCCATGAACACTTATCAGTGGAATGTGCCTAGGTCCCGCCCGAACAAGCCTGCAGGTATCTATGAAGTGGACAACGTCTCCCAGCTCGCTCTGCAAGTAGAAATCCTAAGCAAAAAAATCACGGAGATGACTGCTGCCTCCGCCCTCAGGTATGGGAATCTGCAACCCCTACTCCAGAACATTTAGATTATGTTAATAATTTGCCTAGAACTGCTTTTAATAATTTTTCTGCTGCGAATTTTCATCCGCCTGGTTTTAATTTTCCGAATAGTTATAACCCCGCTTTAAGAAATCACCCGAACTTTTCATGGAGTAATCCATCGAATGCGATGCGCCCACCTCCGCAAAATGATTTTTCTGCACAACCACCACCACCACCACTTCTTCAAAATTACCCAAAACCTCCAAGCTTGGAGGAATTACTTTCTAAATATATCACCACAAATGACGCCACTATAAGAACGTTAACCGGAAGCGTAAAAAGTCTAGAAAATCAGGTAGGACAGCTCGCGAAAATAATTTCTGAGCGACCCGCAGGGTCTCTTCCTTCCAATACCGAACCCAACCCGAGAGAGCAAGCGAAAGCTATAACTCTTCGGAGTGGGAAGCAAGTCTCCGGTATGGTAAGTGAAGAGCCCGAGGCAAGCTCCGCTCCTGCTTTTAAAAATCAAAGCTCTGCTCCGCTTACACCCTCTGCTGAAGAAGTAATCACCCCCGTTTTAGAAGACAATCTCACTCCACCACCCATCTTCAAAAATAATTCAACTCCTCCATACCCCTCTGAACTTAATAGACAACGTCAAGATGATCAATACTCCCGCTTCTTAGAAATCTTCAAACAAATTCACATTAATCTTCCCTTCCACGAGGCTATTTCGCAAATGCCGAAATACGCCAAATATCTTAAAGACCTCCTCACAAACAAGAAGAAGTTAGAGAATCTTTCGCACGTCACGCTTAACGCCGAGTGCTCCGCCGTTTTAACAAACGGTTTGCCGAAGAAAATCAGTGACCCGGGTAGTTTCTCTATCCCGTGTGTCTTCGGTGATCTCTTTGTTAAACACGCGTTAGCCGACTTAGGCGCAAGTATAAACCTGATGCCCTTTTCGTTGTTCAAAAAGTTAGGGATTGGTAGCCTTAACCCCACGCCTATGAGTATCCAGCTAGCCGATAGATCCGTCAAGTACCCGTTAGGAATAGTGGAGGACATTCTAGTGAAAGTCGACAAGTTCATCTTCCCGGTGGACTTTGTCATTTTGGACATCGAAGAAGACGTCGAGGTTCCCCTGATCCTTGGCCGACCCTTCCTTGCCACCTCCCGAGCCATCATTGACGTAAGCAATGGTAAGCTCTTTCTTCGAGTAGGCGACGACGAAGTCACATTTCCGATCACCCCTTTGATGAAGAACACCTTAGCGAACGATGACTCATGTTTTTTCATAGACGCCGTGAGTGATGATTCTTCCTACTGCCTCGCCGACTTTGAAAAAGAATTTTCTACTTTTTGCTCCTCTTCTCTTACAACAGAATCACTGCAAGGAAGTGATGAATCTTCTTATTGTCTTTCTGAGTTTGAAAAAGAGTTTTCTGATTTTTGTTCTTCCTCTTTCCTTACCACTGAATCTGTACAAGAAGCCGTCTTGGCTGCTAGCCCCACCCCTTATTACGTTCCTTATAAAAAAGTTTATGAAGATATTATTTTTGAAAAAGAAAGAATCTCAAAATCCTCTTATGAAGAACCCCCTACCCTAGAACTTAAAGAACTTCCCGAACACCTTAAGTATGCTTTCTTAGAAAAAGACTCCAAGTTACCAGTTATCGTTTCGGCCTACCTCACGGATACGCAGAACGATAAACTTCTTCTAGTTCTACGTAAGCATCGCCGGGCTATTGCTTGGCAAATTTCTGATATCAAGGGCATAAGCCCATCTTTCTGTACACATAAAATCCTAATGGAAGATAATTCGCGTAACTCTATTCAACCTCAACGCCGTATAAACCCGAATATGAAAGAAGTAGTTAAGGGCGAGGTTATGAAACTATTAGACGCAGGAATTATCTACCCTATATCAGACAGTAAGTGGGTTAGCCCCGTTCAGGTAGTTCCAAAAAAGGGAGGGATAACCGTAGTTAGTAATGAGAATAATGAATTAATCCCGACACGGACGGTGACGGGTTGGCGTATGTGCATAGATTACCGTAAGTTAAATGACGCCACCCGTAAGGACCACTTTCCTCTACCGTTTATCGACCAGATTTTAGAACGTCTCTCCGGCCATAGCTTTTATTGTTTTCTCGATGGCCTCTCGGGGTACTTTCAAATACCCATCTCCCCGAGGACCAAGAGAAAACTACGTTTACTTGTCCCTTCGGCACCTTCGCGTACCGGAGAATGCCGTTTGGATTATGCAATGCGCCGGCTACATTTCAACGATGTATGCTCGCAATATTTGACAAGTACGTAGAAAGCATTATGGAGGTATTCATGGACGATTTCTCCGTGTTCGGCGATACCTTCGATAGATGTTTAGAAAACCTCGAAAAAGTCTTAGAACGATGCGAAGAAACTAACCTTGCCCTAAATTGGGAAAAATGCCATTTTATGGTGAGGGAAGGGTTAGTTTTGGGTCATAAAATTTCTGCTAAAGGTATTGAGGTAGACGTTGCCAAGATAGAAGTTATTGAGAAGTTGCCGCCACCTACAAACATAAAAGCTATAAGAAGTTTCCTAGGCCACGCTGGTTTTTATCGTCGTTTTATAAAGGACTTCTCCAAGATCACTAAGCCCCTCACCCATCTCTTAGAAAAAGACGCTCCATTCATTTTTGATGACTCTTGTAATTCTGCCTTTGAATCAATTAAAGAAAAGTTAATTAACGCACCAATTATGATAGCTCCGGTGTGGGACCTTCCCTTCGAGATTATGTGCGATGCGAGTAGTTTTGCGGTGGGAGCCGTATTAGGTCAACGCATATCTAAGAACTTCCACCCCATCTATTATGCTAGTAAAACCTCACATCTGCACAAGAAAATTACACCACAACCGAGAAGGAGCTCTTAGCCGTAGTATTTGCGTTTGATAAATTTCGCCCTTACATTACACTTTCAAAAATCATTGTTTTTACGGACCACTCGGCCCTCAAGTACCTTCTTGCCAAAACGGATGCCAAGCCTCGCTTGATTCGCTGGGTCTTACTCCTCCAGGAGTTTGACTTAGAGATCCGTGATAAGCGAGGAGCCGAAAACTTGGCCGCCGACCATTTATCAAGATTAGATAACCCCTTTATAGAAAAATTAAATGAAAAATCTTTTAATGACTATTTTCCTGATGAGAAGCTGCTTTTAGTTAATACATCTACTTCTCCTTGGTTCGCGCACATCGCCAACTATCTAGTGGCCCGGGTGCTCCCAAAGAGTTCTCCTCTCAGCAGAAGAAGAAATTCTTTTCTGAGCTGAAGAACTACTTTTGGGAAGACCCGCATCTTTTCAAAATTTGTGCGGATCAAGTGATAAGGAGATGTGTTTCTTTTGATGAAGGAATTGATATTCTAAAACATTTGCATGAAGGTCCGACAGGTGGGCACTATCAAGCTGCTCGCACCGCTCATAAGGCTTTGCGCGGGTTTTTACTGGCCTAGCCTGTTTAAAGACGCGCAAGCCTTTGTGAGCAGGTGTGATAGTTGCCAACGGTCGGCAATATTTCTAATAAAAATGAAATGCCGCAAAATTATTTCTTAGAGTGCGAAATTTTCGACCTCTGGGGAATTGATTTTGTTGGCCCCCTTCCTTCTAGCTTCGGAAACAATATATTTTAGTTGCTGTTGATTATGTTTCACGATGGGCTGAAGCCCAAGCTCTTCCTACGAACGACTCCCGAGTTGTAGTCATGTTTTTAAAAAAATTATTTTCTAGATTCGGTACGCCACGCGCAATCGTTAGCGATAGGGGTTCCCATTTCTGTAACGCGCAATTTTCAAAAATCCTTACTAAATACGGCGTTACGCATAAACTGTCCACTGCCTACCACCCCCAAACTAACGGTCAAGTCGAAGTAGTAAATAGAGAAATAAAAAGAATATTAGAAAAGACTGTTTCAACTTCTAGAAAAGACTGGTCAACCAAACTTGACGATGCTCTATGGGCCTACCGAACAGCGTACAAAACCGCCCTCGGATGTACGCCGTATCGGCTGGTCTATGAAAATCGTGCCATCTGCCCGTGAGTTAGAACACCGCGCCTTTTGGGCCTTAAATTTTTAAACTTCGATCCCCACTCAGTCGGTGACCTTCGAAAATTTCAACTAAATGAACTCGATGAGTGGCGCTCTTATGCTTATGAAAATAATAAACTTTAAAGAGCGGACGAAGCGTTTACACGATAAACACTTAAGGCACCCTAAAAACTTTAAGCCGGGCGACCAAGTCCTGTTATATAACAGTCGTTTACGTTTATTTCCGGGCAAATTAAAATCTCGCTGGTCTGGCCCGTTTTCTGTTTTAGAAGTATTTTCTTATGGAACTGTTTTAATTTCTCACCCTGATAAGGGTAATTTCAAAGTGAATGGTCAGCGTCTTAAACTGTATTTTTCTGGTGATGATGATGTCAGTCCAAACACTATTAAGTTTCTGCTTCACGAACTTTAATCTTGAACTTTTTTTTTTTTGCTAAAAACAATTTTATTTTGGGACAACAATATTTTTGGACAATATTATTTTTGATGCGTCGAGCTCAACGACGCTTTAACCAAAGGGCGCTCTTGGGAGGCAACCCAAGTATCTTTTTCTGTTTTCTTTATTTTACAATTTTTGCCTCAGACGGCCGACAAGCTGAAGCTTCTGCGATCGCCTGCTCCAACATTGCTGAATCCATCACGAAGTCCAAAGAAGACATTCGGGGAGCGGCATCACTCAGCTTTCGCAGCAAATAAATCCGGGGAAGTACCTGTATTTCAATTCTGTCTTTTCAATTCTGCACTTTATTTTTCTCTCCTTCTCCAATCCCCTTCTTTAGCCATTGAGGACAATGTCTGTTTTAAGCTTGGGGGAGGATTTCCTCCTTCATTTTTGCTTAGTGTAAATAATTTCCTTTTTTGTAAATAGTTCATTTTTTGCTTAGTGTAAATATTTCCTTTTTTGTAAATAGTCTATAAAAAAAAAAAAATGAATATCTTAAAATTCCAAAAAAAGAGAAAAATTCCAAAATCCAAAAAAAGAGAATATTTCTCAAAAAAAAAATATGTATGTTTGAATATGTTGTTAGTTTAGACATTTTGGTATTTCAATAGTACCCCTAGTTTTAGTTTTGTTTTACTCAAAATCTCCTATAAATAACTTTTAAATTAAAATATTTCTAATCGTCCTTTTTAATTATGTTTCACAAGTAAAATTTGGCCATGCTGTGTTTCTAAATTCGCGGTAGCATGTTAAGGTGAAATATTTTTATAAAACTCGCATTTCTATTATGGTTTTTTTTTGTTTTTTTTTTTCTTTACTTTCTCAAAAATTCATCATCCACTATTTTCTTTTTCATTTTTGAATAATTTTTGTAAAGTCAACTTTTGAATAACGTAGTAGATGTGAACGATCCAAGTCACCTATTATTTCTATTTCGAGTTAATTTCATCAATCTTCTTTTATTATCTAGGACTCGCTTTTGAAAATTTTTCAGACCTTTGTTTTAAATAAATTCAAAAGCGTGAAAATGATTTAGGCCGTTTTTGTTTTCGTTTGAGCTTTTCTGCCACCTAAAAACTTTACCACTAGTTAGCCGTTTTTGAGCCTTTTCCGATTTCATTTGATAGTGCATTTCATTTCAGTTTCACCAAAGCCAAAATTTCCAACCTATCGAATCACCTAGCCTTTTGAGTTTCATAAATTATTTTGACGATTTTGATAGGGTTATTTTGTGATTTTTGTGGAGAAAGGTTTTCGAAAAAAAAAAGAAAAGAAGTGTTGTTTATGTTTGATGATTTTTGTTTGGCCAACTCAAAAAGGAAAATAAAAATATTTATGGCCTTTGTTTTGAAAAAAGAAAGAAAAAAATGAAAAAGAAATGAAAAAGAAGGAAAAAATGTGTATTATTTTTTGATGAATTTTGAAACTCTTGCTTTGGTTTGTGTGATTTTAACCTTCACGTTTATCTTTGAATTCCACTCCTAATCATTTTCCTAAACCAAACGTTTCTGTCCTATTTAAAGTCCTTTGATTCACGTTTTTTTTGTTTTTATTTAACACTAAGAAAAGAAAAATAGTAAATCAGTTTTAGTTTTGGATTTAAACCTAGATTTTTGATAATTAAATTGATATATTATAATGCGTTCTTGGATCTAGTAACAACTCAATGCGTGTTTTTCATTTTGTTGCTTTACTTAAGTCCATTTAAAAAAAATCTCGCTAAAATTTTGGATGATTTGTTTATTAAGTAAATTTATAAAAGTTTTACCATACCTAAATAATTGTTTTAGACTTACATTTCACCTCTTCCCTACTAAGAATTTCGCATAGTACTTGTGTAGGCATAATTAGAAGTTTTTGATTAGTCCTTTTATAAATATCTAGTTTTTTATATTTTTGCTTGGGGACAAGCAAAGCTTAAGCTTGGGGGAATTTGATAATACGTTTTGTAGCCTAAACTATTATCGTATTTTATATTTTATATTGTACAAATTATGTCTATTATTAGTTTATTTTTATCCTTTTATGTAATATTTATTGCCACTAACTTTTTCCTGTCTTTTTGCAGGTTTTTCAGAGAAAAATTGCCAAAATAGCCTGTCACGCCCCCTGTCACCCTCCCAGGGCGTGACCTAGGGCGTGTCACCGCGATCCCGAGGACACCTGCTGGAAGGGACAGATAACGGCCAAAAACCGCTGTCACGCCCCCCCTTCCGCCCTCCCTGGGCGTGTCACCGGGCGTGACATGGGCGTGTCGCCCTCTGCCGCAAAGCCTGCCGCCGCAATTAAAATGTCGTTCCGTCTCAGCAGCACGCAAATAGTACTGTACGCGCCCTAGTAACATGTCACGCGCGTGATATGGGCGTGACACCTCGCTTTTTCGGGCGACTGACGGATTTCCGACCAATGATTTGGACATGACATGCCGGTGTTTCACGCCCCCCCTGTCACGGGCGTGACCTAGGGCGTGACCACCGCGTAACGTACGCGATCACCATCCCTCCCAATCTCAGAGCCCGAGGTCAAATCCGTACCTGTCACGCCCCTGACACGCCCCCCCTAGGGCGTGTCGGAGGGCGTGACCAACCCGAGAAAAAATCTATAAAATGGAGCCCCTCCCAAATTCCCTCTCCCGCCATTTCAGCAAGCTTTTGGTTGGTGAGGTGCTGCCCCTATGTTTCTTGATCCTTTTCATGCTTTTCTCTCTCTCTCCCCCTCTCTTTGTACTTTTTGGTTAACCCTAGTTTAATCTAGTTTGTTGCTAGCTTTTAATGTAATTTTCTTCTTGCTTAGTGCTTAATGTAGGGCTTAGAATAGGGTTAATTTTCATGCACTTGTAACTTTAATTTTCATATGTAACTTGCCTTTTTATTATAAAAGTGTTTTTTTTTTAGTGGTGTTCTTCTTATGCTTTTCTACTCATCTTCCCCCCTTCACATACCATTATGATTAACTAATCCTCCTTGTACTCGATCTTGATGATCCGAGGTTAGAGCGATTATGTTATGATGTTTTAATAATCTTTTTCTTTTTAGGTTAGGGCCTTGAATTACTCTTGATTATCACGGGTCGGAGGTATATTTTCGATATATTACCTCTCCGCCTTTGCTTTCATTCTGGGCTAGCCGAGAGGCCGAAAGAATGAGTGAGCATTCAAGAGTAAAGGGAGTTGTACGCACCCCTCGAGAGAGGCAGACGTCCAAATCTCCCGGATTGGAGTAAAATCCAATAGTGGGTTACCGCGTAAAGCGAGTTTTAGGCCTCCGATTTAGACGAGAGTCGTCGTGGACCTTCCTAAACTCAGTTGGGCACGACTTCGAGAGAAGCGTGTTCAAGCTTTAGGAACCTCCACGGTCAAGGACCCTTATCCTATTAAGTTTAGATTTTTATCGCACTTTCTTAATCGTCTTTAGCCGAGGTGAATCTCGATCGGGTGCATTTCCATTTCATATTGTTCTACTACCTTTTGTAGTAATCTCATATATTGTGCTCTTTTATTAACTGCATGTAGTTTCCGTTCTAGCTTAGTTGTTTACTTATAATAGCCCTCTTAATTGCAGTGTTTCTTTTTCTAGAATAGCTTTACTTTCTCCCTGCACTTAGATTTTCTAAAACCCTAGTTTTTCCGTCGATAAGATAATAGCGTTCGTGTGTGAGTAAGCTTAGCCCACAGTTCCCGGATCTTAATACGGCACTTGTGTCCCCTTGCTACAATTCGATAGGTATACTTGCCTCATCGGGTTGGCTAGTTCGGTTGCGTTTATTCTTTCGAACCCTAGCGCGCAACACTCTTCCTCTACCACATCCACATCTGGGTCTCCCCGTGGCTTCATGATCCTCCTATTCCACCTTGAGAATATTGATGAGTCGATCTTCTTCAAGTGGTGTATAGGCACACCTTTGTTAATATCAAACTTGTCTATGTCCATTAATTCAAGTACAAGCTAATAATCCTCCAAAGTTGGGAGTGCGGAGACTGTCCTTGATTCTTATCAAACAGCATAGCACCCCAGTCCATTCTCTTTCTGTAGATGACCGTCCACTAGAATCTGAACATCTCGATCTGCTGATATAGGTAGTCGTGTGACTAGTCTTGGCATACAATACTTTTCCGATTATATCTCATAATAGCTTTCCTTCATCATCATCCCTTTCCTCTTAACAACTTTTGTGCCTCTTGGCAATCCACAGAACAACAATACACTTGAAAGGTCCTCCTCTTTAAGGTGATCCGCTTCTTCACAGGCTGGAAGCCTCAACAGCGGAGTTAGGTGGAGACCTTCACCTTAATTGAAGTCTTACAAACTTTGCTCTTGATGATTGTATCTCCATACCGGAGCTTGGCATTCTGAAAGAACTCAAGAACGTCCTTGTCTAAAATCTTGCAATGGTGTCTAGAGGATGAACGAGAGACCGTTGCTCCAACATCTGGATTACATTCCTGAACTCATAAGTAGCTGAAGCAAAACTTTACGAACTAGTTCTCCTCCTCTAGCAAACCACTTGTGCGGCGAGGGGTAATGGAGAATAAGAAAATAGAGACTTCAGAAATCAGCTTGGACTGACGGTCGACTACTGTTCCTCAAACAAGTCGGCAAAAATCTCTGGAAGAACGAAACGGTTGCTGTGACAGTTGGAGCATTCATGGAGGGAGTTCATTGAGGCGTTTTGATGAGGAAATGAATAAACACATCAGGAAGAGGACGAATAACTGTGCCTGAAAACGAATTATCAGGAAGGAGAGCTGTTCAGCGACAACTGGCTTCTGATTTTGACGAAATGTTGTGTGGATTGCTTGTTACTCTTTAAATATATATATCAAGAGTACAAGAGAGCGTGCACGGGACCCGTGGCGGGCAACATTTGTTGTGAGTGTGACATTTGTCGTGGGTACGACATTTGTCGTGGGGGCGACATTTGTCGTGGGGGGCGACATTTGTCATGGGGGAGACAGTTATCGCTGGGGTGACATTTGTCGTGGAGGATAAATTTGTCAGGGTGGCGTCATTTGTCGTTGGGTGCGATATTTGTCATAGGGTGACATTTGCGTGGTGGGTGCGACATTTGTCATGGGTGCAACATTTTTCATGGTAGACAACATTTGCTGTGGGCAACAATAATGGGTGTGGTTGGCGACAATAAGCGCAGGCGATAATAGTAGGTGTGTATGTGTATAATGGTCATGTGCGGGCACATTTGTCGGTGTGGTTGCCATGTTTAACCTATAACATTATTTTAATATATGATCCAATTATCCCAGAATAATAAATGTGGTACT